>OZ012740.1:84368485-84660217 GCA_963859935.3 Lathyrus sativus | reverse complement strand
CAGTTTCCATTGTCAACCAATAATAACCAGCTCTCAAAATCTTCTTAACCATCGTGTGTCCACTGGAATGTGTACCAAAATAACCTTCATGGATTTCGTTTATGATCCGATCGGCTTCGTGTTTATCCACGCATCTGAGCAAGACCGAGTCATAGTTTCGCTTGTAAAGCACATCTCCACTTAAGAAGAATTTGGACGAAAGCCTTCTTAAATATTTCTTGTCTGTGATGGAAACATTTTCTGGATACTCTTGCTTTTCTAGATATCTTTTGATATCATAGAACCAAGGTTGATCATCGGTTGCTAACTCTGCTTCCAGACAGTGGGCAGGCTTATCAAGATATTCAATACGGATAGAGGGTGCCTCATTTTTCCATTTAACCTTAAACATGGATGACAACGTGGCAAGAGCGTCTGCCAATTGATTGCTTTCTCTAGGAATGTGATTGAAAGTAATCTCATCGAAGTATGGGATTAACTTCAAGACGTGATCCCGATATGGCACTAATTTGCTGTCACGTGCTTCCCAATCGCCTCTGACTTGGCTGATGACTAGAGCTGAGTCTCCATACACTTCCAGTATCTTGATTCTATGGTCAATTGCGGGCTTCAATCCCGAAGATACATGCTTCATATTCTGCCATATTGTTGGTGCATTCGAAACATAATCTCGCGGTGAATGGAATGTGGAAACCGGTGGGAGAGGTGAGGATTGCCCCTATCCCATTGCCTTGAGCATTTGCGGTACCATCGAACACGAGCGTCCATCGCGATCCTGGTTCGGGTCCTTCGTCTGGGCCTGGTGTTTCGTAGTTTCTGACAAACATGATATCTTCATCAGGGAAGTCAAAACGCATCGGCTGGTAATCTTCCACAGGTTGGTGGGCAAGGTAGTCAGATAACACACTTCCTTTGATAGCTTTTTGCGAGACGTACTGATGTCATATTCTGTCAGTACCATTTGCCAACGGGCTACTCGTCCGGTGAGAGCAGGCTTCTCGAAAATGTACTTGACTGGATCCATCTTTGATATCAGTAATGTGGTATGGGTCAACATATACTGCCTTAAGTGCTTGGCAGCCCATGCGAGTGCACAACAGGTCTTCTCCAACACTGAGTATCTCATTTCACAGTCAGTAAACTTTTTGCTTAGGTAGTAGATAGCATGCTCCTTTCTACTTGTTTCGTCATGCTGCCCCAACACGCATCCCATGGATCCTTCTAGAACGGTCAAGTACATGATGAGAGGTCTTCCTGGCACGGGAGGCATCAAAATCGGTGGTTCTTGCAGATATTCCTTTATTTTCTCAAATGCTTTTTGGCAATTGTTATTCCACACAATTGCTTGATCTTTGCGAAGCAGCTTGAATATTGGCTCACAGGTGGCTGTTAGGTGAGATATGAATCTGGCAATGTAGTTTAATCTCCCTAAGAAACCACGAACCTCCTTCTCAGTTCTTGGAGCTGGCATATCTTGGATGGCCTTTACTTTGTCAGGGTCGACTTCAATCCCTTTTTGGCTCACGATAAAACCTAGCAATTTACCAGATCTTACCCCAAAGGTACATTTATTCGGATTGAGCCTTAGCCTGGACTTTCTTAACCTAGCAAACAGCTTTTCCAAGTGGATGAGATGTTCCTCTTCAGTTTAGGATTTTGCGATCATATCGTCTACATAGCATTCAATCTCTTTATGTATCATGTCATGAAAGAGAGCCACCATTGCTCGTTGATATGTCGCGCCAGCGTTCTTCAGACCAAATGGCATAACCTTATAGCAGAAGGTTCCCCAAGGGGTAATGAAGGTAGTCTTCTCCATATCCTCTGGAGCCATTTTGATTTGGTTGTATCCGGAGAAACCATCCATGAAGGAGAACACAGAGAATTGGGTCGTATTATCCACTAACACATTAATGTGTGGCAGTGGAAAATCATCTTTTGGGATGGCTCTATTTAGGTCTCTGTAGTCAACGCACATCCGCACCTTACCTCCTTTTTTAGGCACAGGTCGATGTTGGCGACCCATTTAGGGTATTTTGATACTACCAAGAATCCGGCATCAAGCTGCTTTTGTACTTCCTCCTTAATCTTCAGGGCCATGTCAGGTCGAGTTCGTCTCATCTTCTGCTTTACCGGCGGACAATCTTCCTTGAGCGGAAATTTGTGCACCACGATGTCTGAATCCAATCCGGGCATGTCTTGGTATGACCAGGCAAACACATCTGCATACGCACGTAGGAGCTCAATCAGTCTTCTCTTCACACCCTCTTCTAGGGCAGCGCCTACCTTGACCTCTTTCCTGTCCTCTTCAGTTCCAAGATTGACAACTTCCAATGACTCTTGATGCGGCTGGATGATCTTTGATTCCTGCTTCAATAGTCTGGCTAACTCTTCGGGGAGTTCACAATCTTCTTCACCATCCTAGTCGGCGTGGTAGATTGGATTATCAAAGTCATATGGAACCGTAGTAGTATCGTTATCAATGGAATCCGGGGTGGATCTGCATGATTGGTGATTTTATGCTTTATTTCAGAAGATGAAAAAGAAAAATGCGAGAAAACATTGCCATTTATTTATGCAAAAAAGTAAAAAAGAAAGACAGGGAGCACAATTGAATGCAAAGAGGTTCATTTCATTCATGATAAACATTATTTGAAAACATGGGGGCCCTACAAAATAATCCTTATGCCTTGGGCAGAGCATAGGATTTGAAAGCTGAACAAGGAAAAATTACTCTTCAACAAAGGTGATCTCCGGTATTTTTGTAATGGTCCAATTGTTGAGCTGTTGGTTTGGCGCCTTTGGGTACACCATGCAGACTTCCTTTAATGCATCATCTTCAGCTTCCACAACGGCCACCTGATCATCCACCATATGTCCACCACTAACAAAGGAAAGTGGAGAAATAAACCTTTTGCCTTGTCAATGGTTGTCTTCTCCTGATCTTTGTGATTGCTTGGGTAACCCAAACCAGTTCTGTTTTTGTTGACGGGTAGCTCCAACACTCTTCCCCAACCTTCGGGGTGACCGGCCTCAATTACGGTCCTTGCGTCCTTCCAAGTAATCATGGGGGGTCCTGCCCTTTCTGATTTCTTTTCCTCCTTCTTAGCAGGGATCATTTCTACACTTATCACGTCAAACGCTTGAAAAGGGGTCTCATGAACTTCCCCTCCCACTTCAATATAACGGAATGAAGACAGATGGCTTACTAGCATGTCCTCCTCTCCCTCGATGACGACAAGTTGGTTATTGACCATGAACTTTAGCCTTTGGTAAAGAGTGGACGTTACAGCACCGGCCGCATGAATCCATGGACGACCTAATAGGCAACTGTACGCCGGGTAGATATCCATCACATAAAACGTGATAATGAAAGTGTGAGGTCCTATTTTTATGGGGAGATCAACCTCCCCTATCACGGTCCTTCTTGCCCCATCGAAAGCTTTCACTATCACTGAACTCGGTTTCATCATTAATCCTTCAATGGTCAGCTTGGCCAATGAATTCTTTGGTAAAACATTTAAGGATGACCCAGTATCTACCAATACTCTCGACAACACAACATCCACACATTCAATGGAGATGTGCAAAGCCTTATTATGGTTTTTCCCTCGGGGGGCAACTCTCCCTCATTAAAGCTCAGAATATATGCGGAGGCAATGTTCGATACCACTCCTTCAAATTGTACAACGGATATTTCTTGAGGAACATGAGCAGTCTTCAAGAACTTGATCAATGACTCCTGATGGGCAGGAGAGCACATTAGCAATGACAACATGGAAATTTTTGAAGGTGTTTGGTTGAGCTGGTCCACCACCTTATAATCGCTTTTTCGAATGATTTGTAAGAATTCTTCGACATCTTCATTGGAACTCCTTTTTTGGGTAGAAGTTTGCTCATGCTCAATCATTGGCTGCTTATCACTTGTACCGTTTGGTGCTGGTACGGGCGCAAAAATCCTCCCACTTCTGGTTATTCCACCGGTCCCAACCATGTTCTCTACAGAGTTATTAACTTTCACAGCATCCTCTTCCACCTTCTGCCCATTAATGTAAACAGTTGGCTCATATTTCCAAGGGACAGCCTTGGTGCTCTCAAAAGGGAAAGGAGCAGGTGTAGATATCACTAATGGAGCAAGTGAAGGTGGAGACAATGGAATCTCTACTTGGTCATATGGTATTTGCAACGGTTCACGAACTTGATTGTAGGGGGTCTGAACAGAATGCCAATCATAATCACATGGGATTTCCAAGGGTGCACGAGGCTGGTCACATGGAATTGTCAGCGGTGTAACATCATACAGGATTTGTAGTGGAACTTGGGTAGGATACCAATCTTCATCGTACGGAATTGTCAAAGGTACACGGTTTTGACCATACAAATTGTTCAACAGTTCTTCATCATAAGCAAACTCCATTGGATCATAGGGAATATCAAGAGTGGCCACTTCTTCAGCACTAGACATCTGCTCTATCAATATGACACCTTGATCTAACAAATTTTGGATGCCCATCTTCAATTCATGACAGTTTTGGGGATCTTTCAAACAGTGTTGGCAATCCTCGGAACATCCTGGGACAATATTCTCATTAACAATTGTTCTTTAACAACAGCAAAGGGGGTCTTTATTTTATCAACTTCTGATACCAACTTCTTTCCTTTAGATTCTTCAACCATGTTCGTGGCATGGTGCGGCATTGGATTTTTAGTCACGTTAGGAGTGTTCTTGGTGAAATTGATGGCTTTTGAGTCAATAAGATCTTGTACCACGTATTTCAAAGTTTTGCAGTTTTCAATGTTATGTCCGGGAGCTCCAGAATGGAATTCGCAACGGGAATTTGCATCATAGTCGGGAGGTAGAACAGCTGGGGGAGCCTTCATTTCTCTTAACTGCACCAATGAACCCCTAAGCAAGAGCGGAAGCAACCTAGCGTACGTTGTCGGAATAGGATCAAATTTTTTCTCAGGTCTCCTTTGTCTTGGCGGACCTTGATAATAGCTTTGACGTTGTTGTTGATAGGGAGCTTGAGCAGCCGGTTGACTTGCAGGTATGGAGAGAGGCTGATTTGGAGTAACTGCGGCCACATGATGATAAGAGCCTTGGTATGCTTTGGCCTTCCCTTTGTCCATAAAAGCAGCGCTTGTTTCGCCTTCCTTTTTCCTTGCAAAACCTTGGTAGGGCTTCTTAGAAGCTCCATCAGCAATTTGAATCTTTCCAATCTTTATCATATTCTCTATCCTCTCACCAGCCATCACTAAATCTGAGAACACAGTAGATGTACATTCGGCCAAGCGTTCTAGGAAAGGGCCTTGAAGAGTCCCCATGAACATATCGGCCAATTCTCTTTCAAGAAGAGGAGGCTGGACTCTAGCAGCTAGGTCCCTCCACCTTTGAGCATAGTCCTTGAATGCTTCACCAGATTTCTGGGTCAAGCCTTGGAGTTGTGTGCGATTGGGCGCCATATCAGAGTTGTATTGGTAGTGTTTCAGAAATGCCTCGGCTAATTCTTTCCAAGTCTTGATGTGCGTACCTTCTAACTGCATGTACCATTCAAGGGAAGCTCCACTGAGGCTATCTTGAAAGAAATGCATTAGTAGTTTTTCATCATCAGAGTAGGCAGCCATCTTCCTATAATAAGATCGGATGTGAGTTCGGGGACAGCTTGTCCCTTTGTATTTTTCAAAGTCAGGGACTTTGAACTTGAGCGGAATCTTAACACCGGGTACCAAACACATATCCACAACCTCTAACCCAAAAGTGCTTGGGCCTTGTAGTCCTTTGACCGTCTCTTGCAAGGCGAGTACCTTCTTTTCCAAGTCAGTAGTTGGTGCTCCAGAGCCGTCTGTAGCCAAGTCATTGTGAGAGTTGTAGAAACCTTCATGATCGTCAAAGTGGATTTGAGGGGTAGTCGTACCACTACGAGGAATAGGGATTGCACCTGCGCCAGCAGGAGTAGGGATCGTGCCACTAGGAACGGGGATTGCATTTGTAGGAGTAGGAAAGACATTGTCAGGAGTGGGAGTTGAGGCTACAGTAGTAGGAACTGGGGTGTTGGGAGCGTTTCTCTCCATGGCTTGCTTCAACTCTTCTTGTCCTTTAGCCATAGCCTGGATGACTTCCATCAACTGGCCCATCTGAGTCTTCATGTGGGTCATCTCATCTCTGAAAGCGGCTTGAGTCTGCTCAATCTGATCCATCAGTAATCTTTGCTTGCCACGAGTATAGTAGGGGTGTCGGGAAGTCAGCTTGTTTACTGCGAATGGAGGTTAAGTTTGTTGTAAGTTTTTTGTTTTGTTTTTATGAAACGCGACATGATGCGTATGTAATGCATATGAATAATGTTATGCGCAAAGCTCTTAGTAACCTTGTTAGTTATTGTTGAGAATATAAACATTTTCCATTGCAATTAATCAGAAGAGACATAATAGAACAAACTCTCATTTCATTAAGGCTCGAAGCCAAGCTCAAATACAAAACACAAAAGATACACTTCTTAAGCAAATTACAAATCAACTCTAAATGTGACTCCTTGGGCTCTGCGAACAGCCTCTAAATCTGTAACAAGTTCCCCTATTGTTTCCTTGCAAAACTTCACAAAGTCGAACACAGGGACAGGAGTGTTTTCAGGAGTCATCACTTGATCGGCTACCTTCAATCTTTCAGGGATCTGCTGAAGCACAAAGTTGGAGAATCCCGCCAAGTTAATGAATTTGTCCTTCCACTCCTCATAGAGAATTTGGAGATCATGGATGATATCATCTCTCTGAAGTACAGCAGCTTCCGCCTGACGACAACTTTCTTCCCAATAGTGGCAGCTGTCCTTCAACTCCAGATATAACTCATCGTATATTCCATCTTTCAGTCTTTGGATTTCTTCGATAGCTCTACCCAACTGGTACTCTGCTTGCACGAAGTCTCGCTGCGCATTCTCCTTTTCCAATAACTCACGAGCTAATTGATCTTCGCAGCCTTTCATAATGCCTTTCAACTTGTGAATCTGAGCTTCAAAGTTTTCCCTTTCATCTTTCTTCATCTGGGCGGCTATTCTCACATCATTTTCTAAGTTTCTGACCTTTCGCCACACTTGGTCCAATTTTTCATTTTGGTGATCCAAGTCGGCGTTGGCATTTTTGAGAGCTCCACCAACCCATTCTTTCTTTCCTTTCTCTTCCCTAGCTTTTTTCTTGCTATCCTCGAACTTTTCTTTCAACTCTTTGCTTTTGTCTTCCCAAGCTTCGCTTTTCTGCTTAGTCTCGTTGAGTCGAATTCGAAGCTGAGTGTTCTCATCTTCAAGTTCCTGGATCTTAGCCTTAAGTTTCTCCATATCTTCGGGTAAGATAGGCTCGGGTTCAGGATGAGATGGAAAAACAGATGCATCAAAGATAAAAGGTAATCTGACCCCTTTCACTCTCTCTTTTACCCATTTGACATAAGGTTCACGAGCAAGGATGTTCTTCCGCCCATTGTCTGGATTGCTTCTTTGGATGTTTACCCATGCTCTTCTTGCTCTTCGTACAGACGGATCACTTGGATCGGCTGTATTGACAAGGAATGACACCAAATCTTCTTCCTTAGGAGGACCATCCATGGAGTGTCCAAACTGTCTCTTGAGTAACACCGGGTTGTAATTGATGCAACCTCGTGTCCCCACAAGAGGCACGTTGGGAAATTCTCCACAAGAAAAGATAATATCTTTGGTTTCCCATTCCCTCTTGTACCATGTGATGGAACTAGCGGTGAGTGAAGCGAATCTTTGAGGCCATGAGAGTTCCTTGGAAGCAAAAGGACCTTTTTCGGGCATGTGGGTCCTTAGCCACTTATGCAGGAGTGGGGCGCAACAAAGGAACATTCCACCTCCTTTTGTATGTCTTGTATGGAGTGTGTGGTAGAAGTCACCTAAGAGGAAAGGCACACGGTTCTTGGTCAAGAAGATTTCCACAGCTACTTGGTCCACAAAATTTTCCCCATTTGGAAACATCACAATTCCGTAGACTAAGAGTGCTAGAATTGAACCACATATTTCCCATTTCTCTTCCTTGGCATACTTCCACGCTTGTTCTTCCAAGAATTTCCTCGAGAAACCCCTAGCTCCTTTGGGTGCCCAATTGGCTATCACATCTGATGTGGGAATCCCTAAGGCAGAAGCCACTTTCTTCAACGTGAATTCTTCTTCGAGCTTGGGAAAAGGATTGCGATCTTTGATGTAGAGGTTCAAAATCTTCTCAAATTCTTCCAAAGTAGGAGCTATCTGAAAATCGGCGAAGGTGAAACAACGGAAAGACGTGTCATAGTACTGAGCCAAGGCTGTGAGAGCTTCAAACTCCACCTTCTCTGTCAACAGATCCAAAATTCTCCCATAAGAAGAGTGAAATTTGTTGTGCTTGATGGGAGTGATCTTGGCACTCAGAGCTTTTAGACTGTCGATTGAAGGATCTTTGTATTTGAAAGTGAAAGTTCTCTTTCGGTCGGTTTTCTTGTTTAGCTTCATTGTTCCTAAATTCACATTCATCATGACTGCTTCTGAAAAATGCTTATATCTGCAACAAGAACAAGACACTAAGAGCTTTGTTTTTTTATGAAGTATGTATGTATGAACGGATGCAGAATTCGAGCATATGGGTTCATAAGTCCGTGGTATGGATATGGTCGATATTGTCTGCTTTATGGAAAAGGTTCTCACAAGGTGTGATCTAGGGTTTAAAAGGGATCCCAAAGTCATGGATTCATATGACTGTTCATCATACATGACATGAATATGTCGGAGGATGACTCCATCACATGAATCTCTTTTGGGTGAGGTCCTCGTATCGACCCACATGAGAAGAACTTCTCGGGGGCCCATACTACGAGACACATCGACATTGGGATCTAGACAAGGATTTTAGAGTCATGGACTTTCTTGACTGTTTGTTACGTATGTCAGTTATTGCCAGGCAACAACTCCATCAAGAAAGTCTCTTCTGAACGAGGTCTTCGTATCGATCCATACGAGAAGAGCTTCTCGAGGACCCATATTACGCGACCATCAATCTTAGTTGGCCAAAGGTTTAGGGTTCTAAAAGGTCCTTAGAGTAATGGATTCTTGAGAAAACGTTGATCAAAACACGCCAAGAGCTTGACGGTTCTCATCATTCTCAAATGAATCTACTCTAAGCGAGGTTCTCGTATCGACTATCACGAGATGAGCATCTCGGAAGCCCATACTACTCAACCTCTCCTATCTCAATTTTAACACTCTAGACTCGGGTATAGAGTCTTTCCCTCAAGGTTTGCCACCAAAGTTTTCAATCCATACCAAGAACCAATGAAGCCAAAACACGGTGAGATACAATTGAAAAAACAAGGAAAGCGATAAACAAGCAAAAAGGAAAGAACCCAAACACGTAAAAACAACCTAGGTTAGGCTTGACTCGCTTAGGAAAAAAAGTCCCCAGCAGAGTCGCCAGCTGTCGCTACGCGAAAAATGACACAGAGTCGCCACCGGATTTTATTTATCCTACGGAGGGAAAGGGAAATAACGATAAAACCTTTGGGAAAAGAGCGTGGTCATCACAACCAAGTCTTAGGGTTCGGGAGTCGGTTATGCGAGGGGAAGGTGTTAGCACCCCCTCGCATCCATCGTACTCGATGGGAACCTCCTAGGTTATTTCGCGTGAATGGGTGTTTTATTCTAAAAATTTGCTTGCTTACGGAAAAGAGGGGTTGGTTTATTTATTTTAATGCTCGCCAAGGATTGTGGCCCTTGTGCCTACGTATCCTCACTTAAAAGAAGTAAAGAATCAGAGCTCCGTAGTTCGGAGGCTTATGAAATTGTTGTTTGTTGGTTGATTTTATACCTTGAAAAAGGGTTTTTGGATTGATGCCCTAAGGCGAAAATAAATTTGATGAGTTGATGTTATTTTAAAGTTTCTTAAGAGAAATTGTTCTTGATTAGGATTATACACAAAAGACTTTGGATAGAAATGAATGTTTCGAATAACCAAGTCGAGCGCCTTGTATCCAAAACATTCGGAACGAGTGTAGGAGGACTCCATTCTCATTCCTTTTCCACCACTTTAAAGTCCATGGTGTATAGCCCTAATCATGTATTTATTGTGTTTTGGATTTTTTATGAGAAAATAGAACCACTTGATGTTGGATCAAGGTTTATTGTTTGTAAAAGTATTTGAGGTGATACAAACAAGGTCGATGGCGGACGCACAAGGCGGCCGACTTACAAGGGTTGAAAATGGCTCGATAAAATCGAGGGTTTGTTTTTGAAAAAGTGGTTTTTTGGAATCAAAGTCCAACAAGGACCGCAACAACATTCACATATGAAAAACATACAAACATATCGGGTTAGTCGCATAAAAAAATCGAGGCATGCAATAAAAACGGCACGAACTCCTTGAGAAAAATTTTTTTGGAGGTAAAATATCGAAAAAAAAAGTAGCGAAACAGTGATGTAACACGGGTGGCCGTGTTGTGTGACACGGCCCGTGTCATGGGGTACCTGCAATGTGAGTTTTGGAGCGTGACAGAGGTGCAACACGGGTGGCCGTGTTGTAAAGCCTGGGTGGAAAATGATTTTTAGGGCAAACAGGGGTGCAACACGGGTGGCCGTGTTGTGTGACACGGCCCGCGTTGTGAGGCCTGGGGTTTTTTGGATCTTGAAATGTCAAACAGAAGTGCAACACGGGTGGCCGTGTTGTGTGACACGGCCCGTATTGCGTGACACGGGTGGTCGTGTTGTATGACACGGCCCGTGTCATGCTACCAGAGTAAAAAACCTAACTTTTTCTATGTTTTTCTTTCGTTTTTGTGGTTTCTTGAGAATGGTTTCTTGGTCCCTTTGGAACCTTACATGATACATACAATACAACAACACAAAAAGAGTAAACAAAATGAATGTAAATAGCAAAAAAAGTAAAGAGAGAAAGGTTGAAGGAAATGGATACCCAAGAGCTTTCTATCTTTCTTGCAAGTCCTCCTTGGTCTTGGTTGAATGTACCTCACTCCTCTTCACTCTATGTTGTGAAGGTTTTGTTTCTCTATGATCCTCTTGGTTCTATATCACTCTCTTTTTCTGGTTTGCAAAGCTTCCAATTTTTCTGGTTTTTAGGGTTTTGTTAGCTCTCTCTATTTTCTGGTTTTTTTGCAAATGTGTGTAGAGTGAATCTTGAATGAATGAAGAGTCCCCTTTTTGTTTACAGCCCCCTCCTCTTATCTCTGCTCCTCTAGGGTTTTCACTTCTTCCCAAACATCAGATTTTTTCATGGGGCAATGTCTCTTACCACCTTTTCTCATGTCACTCTCTTTCATTCCATTTCCATGTATATGGCTATGCTGCATTTTTCTGCACTACTTTCCCATGCTGTCTTTTTCTGCATCCCTCTACATTACCCTCAATCCTTTCACCTCTTTGTTGGCTTATGCTTGGACTACCCTCTTGGTCAATGTTAACCTTTGGACAGAATTTTGAAATTCTGATTTTTAGATGCATTATCACATGCCATTCCCTTGGTCTTGTGACATGTATATTTTGTGACATGAGGCAACTTGTTACTTCTTGCATGGGGCTGCTTTGGATTGCATCCATATTGCCTATGGTTGAACATACTTGGTCTTGATCTTGAAACATACCAATGTTAACTCTTAAGTATTTTCTTTGGATGTTTGTGGGCATAATGTAGCACATGAAAACTTGGTGTGGCATGAAGATTACCATATCATGGATTTGATTAGAGACTTGAATAAATTAATTTCTAAACATTACTTAGAGTTGGAAATCTTGCAACAAATGACATTCTTGTAATGTCATAAAATTTCTCTTTGTAATATTCTTGCCTCTAATTCATGATGGATTTCCCTAGAACCATTAAACTTGAAATGAATGAAGTCTTGAATTATGGACTTGTGATCTTGACTCATGCTTTGCAAATTTGGACTCCAGTTGATCAAGAATTTGAAACAAAATTGGATGAAGCAATCTTGAATTTAGGCCTTGAGTTTCATGTTCATTAGGAATATTTATCTTGCATATTCCAATATTTTTCAAGTAACTTTTCCTTGAAGTAATCCACGTGAGTAGAATTTCCAATTTAGATCAAACCTTAAATGATGAACCTTTCCTTCCATGTAGTCCAAGGTAGACAGGGTATCTCATTTGAAATGGAAAATGACAAATCGACCCAATCCGCACCCACATGCTCGATATGCAATAAAATGATGTATGGTATGGCGAACGTAGGGTATAAAGGCTAAAGGCGAAAATGAGGGTGTGACACCATGTCCACTCAATTCCATTTCAACTATCTGTAAGTAGATATTGCACCTAAGAGGAGGGGGGTGAATTAGGTACTTCCCTAAGTAATTACTATATGATGAAAATTGTAAATGTTGAAAGTAAACAACATAAGGATATATCCTGGTTTCCCTCACAGTTCGAGAGTACTCCAGTCCCCTTTCAACATGAAAGATATTTTTAATATTATTAGGACTCTAGACAAGACTCTTCCTAAACTTTCTATACAGACACTAGTAATCCACACCAAGAACAACCTCTTGGGTCTTTCACTAAGTCCAAATGAGAACAATCCTCTCAAAATGGACCTCTTGTTTCCAACAACCCAGACAACAAGGATAACAACCTCACAATCTTATATCCAACAATCCTGGAAAAATAAGATGTGATACAAGATTACAATATCAATCTAAGATTGATCTTCTCCTTTGAACAAGCAAATTATCAATGATACACAAGTGTTCAATGTCATATGAAATGAAACTTAGGATGCTTTTTCTAGTGAGTTTATATAGACACAATGCACCTTTACAAATGAGTGCAATCAATGAAATGATGCCATGTGTTGTACCCCAAAATTTTCCCAACCTTTTCTTTACTTGGCTTATGTTTTCATTGCATTATTCTAGCATTTGCATTTGTATATCATTGTTCATTTGTAGGGGATCAAGAGGTGTGCATAGCAAGAGGAGGTTTTTCAAGGGTTCCAAGCAAGCATGAGTGTTCATCAAGTCATCAGAAGCTGGTCAGAGCTCTTTGAGAAAGTGAGTGGATGTATTGCTTATCTCCTATCTTGGAGGTCAATTGAGGATCATCTGAGGATCACAAGTTCACGTTTATGGATATGAGTTGTTGTGAAGCTCATTTAGTGCTTTGAGAGCCATTGTGGAGCTTATTCAAGTTTTTATATCATGTGCA
Source organism: Lathyrus sativus (assembly GCA_963859935.3). Classification (NCBI taxonomy): domain Eukaryota; kingdom Viridiplantae; phylum Streptophyta; class Magnoliopsida; order Fabales; family Fabaceae; genus Lathyrus; species Lathyrus sativus. Next base: position 84,647,015 of record OZ012740.1, on the reverse strand, counting down.
AGAGGTTGCAGTCAAAGGATTGTACACTTAGGGTTTCACCTGCCTAGTGCAAGATCCTTTGTGGATTTGAAGGATATTAAGACTTATTTCTAAGCCATTTGAGTCAAGGAAAGTTGTGTTGAGACATATAAGATGTTATTTCAAGATCAATTCAAGAATAATCAAGAGTGTGAGAAGTTACTAAGTTAGGGTTTCAGAGGTTTGTCAGTGTAAAATCCCATATTTAGTGCATAACTTCAAGACCACATATCTCAAGATACAAGTGTAATATCACTTTGACATAAACATGAAACTTGTAGAGCATGTTCTTAGATTTCTTTTGAGATCTAGAACTCATCCATTGGGTTTGTAGAACCCAAGTTATGATGCTGGAAAGTTATGGGTCTCAGATGAACCATATTTTCAGTCAACAAAAGTCAACCAACTTCCAAGGCACTTTTGACCTAGAATCATGTTTCTCCTCAACTTTTGATGAACATGAAAGTTGTTCCTTATGATATTAGCTTTACAAAAAGTCCTATAAGTCCTTCATCTAATTTGTATAACTCAAGTTATGAAGCTTGCAAGGAAGGGGTAGTTTGGGAAAGTGAGATTATAGGTCATTTTGATTATAGGTCTTGTTCATCCACTTATGCACTTCAAATGAAACTTTTCCCAACATGAAAGTTGCTTCAAATGGTATCAATTTAATCCTAAAACACAAGTTTGTCATGTATTTGGCATGGATATGAAGATTGGTGAAGAAAATCAATGGAAAATGGACTTAAAGTCATGATTTAAATTGAATTGGTTTTAATTCATTTTCATGTCATGTTTGTGCTTATTTTGATCCACAATTCCATAAAAAGGAGAATGCACCAATTAATTTGGATTCATGCAAACTATAACTCATGGTTTTCAAGTTTACTTCAAGTAGAAGTTTCACATTCAATCTCCACCATTAGATCAAATTAAGGGAGAATTTCAGGCCACGTGATCAAAACAAGGTCTCAGCAGCTGATTTGAATCAATTCCAAGTGCAATTGGCGCCAGTTTCATGTGTGTATGAACTAAATATTCCAATTTGGGCATTTCAAGATTACTCCATAACCAGGCCAAATTGGGCCTCCAAATCATTGCTGATCCATAATATAAAAGCTTCAGATGAAGATTGAAGCTTCATTCAGTCATTTTCGTGGAGAAAGAGCAAGATTGTAGTTGGATAATTCAAGAGAAAAGTGAAAAGTGGAAATCCAGATTGAAGAAAATTCAAAGCAAATCAAAGTGATCAACACCTTCAGTGAACTTCCTTGAGTAATTCTGCAAAGTTTGAGCAAGCTTAAGCACCTGTAGAAGCCCCAACGGAGAGACTCCGTTAGGTATTTTTCTTTTCAAGAATTCACTCTCAATATGCATCCATTTTACTCCATTGTTGTTGCATACTGAAGTCCTACATGTGTAGGCAAAATCTAGATAAGAATTTGTGCTGTTTGTGATGATTGCAGTTGTGTGTTCAAAACTTTGATGCTTCAAATCTCTTAATTCTTGCATGAGAAATGAAAACTAAGCCTAGATTTGGATCTTACGTAGCGTGGCGATCAATTTGATGTTAAATTTTGTCCAATTTGATGAAGTTTTGGAACCTAAGTTTCAGTGGTGTGATCGGAGAAGATGGCCAGAGCACAGTGCTTCGTCATCTGGTTTTGTCTTCGTTGAGCTTGCGTGGCTTGCCACATGTGCAGTTGAAATGTTGACTGAAGTGAGATCAAAGGTTGTGATGAGATTGACCAGTACGCGTGTGTTTTTGACCTGCCACGCCTTTAAGTGAAACGAGGCGTTTCAATGATGGATTCAGTTGGTTGGGGTTTGGGCCTTAAGTGCTACACGCACTCCCTCTCTATGGGAGCCCAATGATTTTGCCTGTGAGAGTTGCTATTTGCCACACATTACTTTTTTATTTTATTTTCATTTTATTTTTTATGCTGTTTTGATTTTAATTCATTAAAAATGATTCCAAATGTTGTAAAATCCCATAAAAATATTTTTAGGGAATTTTAGGATGTCCTTTAATTTTAGGAAATTTTTATTTTATTTTATGGATTATTTTTCAATTAAAAAGGGATTTTCTATTTGGAATGGTTTTTAATTGAACTTTCTTTTGTTCTTAATTGTTCTTGCTTTGTTTCTTGAGCAATTTTCCTCTCCAATGATTAAAACTTTTTTCTCATGTCAATGATGAGTTGAAGTGTTTTATAGGATGATTTTTCCCATGGTTTGGTGCATTTTGGTTTGTCTTTGATCTCATTTTTGTTGACCCTCGACAATCCTCCTTCAAAGTGGTGCATCCTTGTGAATCAAATTCTTTGATGATGCTTTGAAGTGACTTTGATTATGATCTTTTGGGATCTGGTTGCCAACTCTTTGATGCTTATTTGAGATTTTATTTGGCTATTTTTGAACATTTTTCCTATTTTTGAGGTAACATGCAAGTCAAGGTACTTCTAAGGGAGGTTCACACAAGCACTTGACCTAGTTTGAATGGGAAATGACTTTTATGGATCCCTTGAGCTCTCAATTCTTGTTGATTCATACTTCTAACATGTTGAGGTATTTGAGTTATCATTTTTAGATCATAAACTTGTTCATTGCTTGTTGAAATTTGCATTTCTTTTTAGGCTTTCCACTTGAAGTTCAAGTGTTGAATGTGCTTAAGACTTAGGTCTTTCTCCATGCCTATTCATGCATTCTCCTTTGTGCTTTTCTTTCTTTGGTTTATGTACCTTCTCCTCTCATCTTTGATTCTTTCCCATGACCTTAGAGTCCCATTTGAGATGGTTTAGTTCCTCTTTAGGAGGTACTTGAAGCATATCATGAATGGTGATTCTTTGAGGACTTCTCTTGTGTGTTCTTGCATGATCCTTGAGATAGCTTATGGTTGAGTTGCCCATTTGAGTTCCTTGCTTTCCTCACATTGCCTCCCATTCTCTCATTTGATCATGGCTTCTTCTCTTTCTTTTGGTTTTCCTTAGGGCATTGTGGTTGATGCTTGAATTGTTGCAGGACTTGTTCTCGCATTTCATCCCATTTTTGTGCACTTGTTTGATCTCTTTTGTGTGCATTATTCCTTCCTTCTTCTTTTCATCTCTCATATGCATGCTTGAGGTTGAGATGTGCTTGTGGAGGCTACTTCCCCACAATTTGTTCCTCCCTCACTTTCATTCTAATTGTGCATTACATGTTTGCATACTTGCATCTTTCTTATTTCATGCTTTCTTCTTCTTCTTTTTTCTTTGCCATTTTCTCTTAGGACCTCTAATATCTTTTGTTTAAGAGGGATTATGATAGACCTTAGGCTTGAACTCATGCATGATAACATTAGGTAGCATTCCCTTTTATCCTAATCATAGGTGCACTTTGCATGAGGACATTAGGTTGAGTCTTAGTCTCCCTTTAGAGTGTATCTCTCTTCTCATCTTCAAATTATCTTAAAATACTTAATAAAGATTAATGAATGTTGTACGTTACGAGCCTTAAGTACTTGGGAAGTGGTGATTGGGGGGCTTCCTCTCAATTTCTTAGAGTGTTTAGTGTACGTCCTTAGGACGATATGCGACGCATTCGCTCCTAAGTCATAGTCTTTAGTGCAACATGAATTACAAACAATAATCAATGCACTTCTTCTCTAAAAAACACAAAACAAACTTCAAATATTTTTATCCTTCGGGATCTTAATTTGGAAAACCTTTTTTCGTAAGGAGAGTTTTGTTAACTCTTGGTTCTATCGCAAACAGGTGACGCCTAAGTCTCCAATGGTCGAGCTGCATACACCTGACTGCTAGAACTAAGTTTTAACCATACTCGGGCCTAAACAGTTGAACCAACATGTGGTATTTGTTAGCCCGAACTATGTTTCCTCTAATTTCTCATACTAGATGAGAATACGTAGGAACAAGACGATGATGTCTTGGCGAGCAACCTTCCTCACTTTCACCCGTAGTTAGCCGAACTACGCTGACTCTGACTTTCCCATTGCACGATGGAGTACGTAGGCATAGAGCGGCGATGCTCTATCGGGTCTTTTTTTCTTTTTCTTGTGTCCCTCTGGCCTGTAGATTAGATAGAGTAAACACCCTTTAGATAGACAATAAAGCGTAGATCCCGTCGAGTACGACGAACGTGAGGGGTGCTAACATTCCCCCTGTGTAACCGATTCCCGAACCTGAGACATGGTTGCGATGACCTGTCTTTTCCCGTTTTCATTAGGTTTTCTCTGATTGTTTCCTTTCCCTCTTTTGGGATAAATAATGAACGGTGGCGACTCTTCTGTCATTGTTGGCCCCTCTTCACAGCGATGCGACACCATGCTTCAAAAATCTCATTTGAAAACTATTATGCTAAAAAAACAAAGTGTTTTTACATATTGGTTCAGTGTTAATCAATTAACACATTTGCACTAGCAAATGGTTAATCGGTTAACCCCTTGCAACAAACAAAAAATTCAAAATTTTCAAATGTTAATCGATTAACACATTTGCACTAGCCAATGCTTAATTGGTTAACTAGTGTTAAAAACTGAAAAATACTTTTGTAAAAGATGTAAAATGCAATGGATTTCTAAAGCAAATGTTTTAATGGAATATAACATATAATATTGATTTTTTAAAAACTTGTATATGCTAAGATAAGTTGAGTTCATATACCTTAATTCATGATCAATCTCTTAAAAACTTCAAGACATTTTTGATATACTTGAAACTTGAAACTTGATACTTGTCTTGAGCCAATCCTTTTTGTCGTTAACAATTGATTGTATAATGTTGTTGTCTTCATCAAAACACATTTGAGAAGCTTGACTCTTCATTCTCCCCCTTTTTGATGATGACAACCTTTTTCTTGAAAATTTGATCCAACCTTGTTTTCTCTAACATGGCAATACTCCCCCTTCATGTAAGCTCCCCCTTAATCCAAGCTTGAGAGTTTTAAAGACATTCAACTTGCTGCAAATTAATGTTAAAGAAACAAACAATAATACTTGGTATCTACTCCTCCTTTGTCATTAACAAAAAGGAAGGGAAAAGACTTTAAAAATGGAAAAACATAATATGTATGAACTATGAGAGGCATAAGTAAAGCATAACATATTCGAGACATTTTCACACCCCAAATGAACAAAACATAACATAACATAGTTTTGATAAAACATAACATAGTCATTACAATGAAACATTAAACTAAAATATAACATGATTTGACATAACATAATCCTTAAAGCAAAAGTTCATAAAAACTTAACAAAAATCAATAACATAATAATAGTAAAATCATAAAACTAGTCACTCTCCGACATATTGGTGGCTTCCTCTCCCTCTTCCTCTTCACTTTCCTTCACTCTTGGTTTACGGTGATTGGTTTTGGTGAGCTTAGGCAACATATGCTTTATGGAAGCCATCTCGAAAGTATGTTCTTGGTGATTCTTTTGCATGGTAGCCTCAATGGAACACATTTTGTCATAAAGGGCTTTGTTTGTGTAGCCACCTTCTGAAGCTGGTGGAGGAATAAATTGAGGAGCATCATGTTTGTATACAAAACATCCATTTTGATTTTTGGAAATTTCTGTATTCTTGAGGCATGTAGAAGCATTAATCTCACAATCTTTTGACTTCATATCAATATTTGGTTCTCTTTTTTAAAAAATGTTAGTTGATTCCAAAATTTTCGAAACAATTCTAGGATACGAAAGACCTCCGCTTAGAGTTTAACAAACAACAATAAAACAATAAAATAAGAGGTTCCTGTAGAATACTACAAATGCTTAGGATGCTAATACCTTCCCTAAGTTTAACCAACCCCTGAACTTTATTCTCTTTATTCCATTGTATTGCATGTTTATGGGTTATTCGTTCTTTTCCCTTCCCTCGGATAAATTAAAGATCGGTGGTGAAAAATAATTTTTGATTCAAGTTAATTTGATAGTTTGATATCCTATTCTCACTCGCTTTGGGTTGTTGCTTTCAGGCGGTTAGATAAGTCCTACACCCGGACTTGAGTACACTTATGATAGGAAGGTGATATATTCGAGAAGGCTTATAGGAAGTTGATTCCCAACCAAGCTAACTTGAGAGATCACTGCTTAGTTGAGGCCCTTTTGAGAATAGTATTGTTGAACGAGTATTCGTGAAAGCACTTACTATTTTCGACCTAGGAGCCTGTGATACTTGGAACCTTTAGTTAGCCTTAACTCAACTTGGCCCTTCTTAAGACGTAGTGCGACGACTATGAGGGAGTAGTCCCAAAATAGTTGATACGCGATACTACACTCGAAATAGGTTCTCTTGAGAATATTGTTAACTACCGAGTATTTGGGAAATTGATAATATCCGAAAGACAGACTGATGACTTTGGAAACTCTTAGAACCTTTGTTTTGCAGGTACAATAAACCCTTAATTCACACCATTTGGGATGGGTAGACCATTACTCCAGGCTCGTTGATTTTCAAACGTAAGCCTCTGCCTGTTAGAATGTATATGTGTATATGCGGATATGTGTGTACCTGTGTTTGAGCATACATGTACTCATAAACATTGTGTTCATAAAAGTTTCATGAATTCAAAGCTTTTGTTTACCGACATCGTATGTTTTACCAAGGATTTTTAAAGTTGTACTCTATTTTGTAATCCTTCAAATTTTAATGAGATTTTTCAATTATCAAAAGTATTGTCAACTTTGTGGATAACCTTTGAGTTCCTTGAAATCTATCTGCATTGGTGCATTTGCATTCTTCATTTGCATTGCATTCTTTGCATCTTAGGTTCTTACTCTTGCTTTTTCCCTCAAAGAGGAGGCAAGCTAATTCACCAGTACGATACTCGGGCTAGTCTAAGAAAGAAAATGAAGAATATTGAGTAAGAAAACCATGAACTTCGTAAGGAGGTGACTACTTTGAGAGCTGGTGTGGAAAGACTCTCTGCTTTGGTTGAAACTCTGGTTGCTACTCAAAATCAGCCCTCTCCTCATATTTCTCAGGCTCTACTTTAAAGGATCGTGATTTCTGAAATCATGTCAATGCCCATTCCTATGACTCCCATTAGCACTTCTAACAACTCTAAGAAGCTTGTGGAAGGTCTACCCAAGGAGAAGGAACAAGCTGTTAATGCTATTTCGCGAGAGAAACATGGAGGATCTTGTAACAAAAGTAAACAACACGTGGATCTGTTTGACCTGATCCCAATGGCTTATTCTGAATTATATCCTGCTTTAGTATAGAAGAATCTGATGTAAACAAAGAGTCCACCAGCTATCCCAAAGAATCTACCATGGTAGTTTAAGTATGATCGTTTTTGTCCATTTCATCAAGGGGGGCTCGGTCATGATATTGAACATTGTTTTGCTTTGAAGGCCGAAATACAAAGTTAGTGCAAAGCGGTATTTTGTCTTTTGAAGATTTTGGACCCAATGTTTGTTGGCTAAAAATTAGCCAACTGGAAGTATCGACCTCAATAAGAGGTGGAACAAGCAGGCATCAGACCGACAAAATCCTTGGGTGAAAGAAAAGGTCTTGGCAATATTGGAAGCCAAGGATCGACAACAACAAAAGCTGGAAAAGACACGCCCTGAATCGACATTACAAAGGGAGTTGCATGGTCGATAGGCTCTTGCGTCGGTCGACCCAAAAGACCAATAGAGGTACCCTCGACAGGAGAGTTTTGTGCCTGGCGAGAAATCACTTTGAAAAGAAGAACGTGGGAGCAGTTACAAAAATTATGGACTGACACGTGGCGCATCCTAAAGCTTCCTGGCAATTATTTCATGTGTCTATGTAAATCAAAGTCTTGTTTTGAAGAAGGGGCGTCTTTTGTCAGGATTTGAAGAAAAACACTCCGAGTACCACACACTAAAGAGAAAAGAGTTTACTTTTCATTCCAAAACGTATGAATATGTCCAGTTGTACTTTCCTTTTTCACGTTAAATTTACCAAGTCTTTATGTTATTTAAAGTAACGCTTTTTTTCCTTGTTCAGTATTTTCTTGCCTTATTAGGAACATCTTTGTCTTTATTTGCCTAAGTTTAATCCTACACACTCCATAAAGTAAACCATCGTCGAGTGCGCCATAAAACCTAAGTAAATAATCCACCCAAAACCAGTATCTTGGGACTAGTTTGGTCGGCCCCGCAAGCAAACCCGCGGAGGGAGGTCAGAGGTTGTCCGTGCAAATAAATTGGCACACCCGGTGGGACCCATAGATTTTGGTATATGCAGTTACGTAGCGAAAAGATGGTGACACCGCGACAAAACAAAGAAACGTCTTTGTAGGGAAATCCGACTTTATCACCAAGGACGACTCTGAGCACCGGATCCACGACAATAGTCACGTCGACCGCTTGCAGGGGACCATTCGTGACTCCGAGTCGACCGGAGGTGAGATCCTTGACGACAGGAGTCGACGGAAAATACTTGCCTAGTTTCACCATGTCGGCACCCCCAACACTTAGGGATGCCGCCAGAATTTATGTCTATGTGGCGCTATGGTGGAGTAGGCACGGGGAGAATTCCTCGTCAGCATTCTCGCCATATTGAAACCTATGCCCCCTGACCCAACAAGGGGGAAGGCCTTAAGGTTTTAGGTCACTTCCCACCATGATACCAGCTTTCACCACTAGTTCTGTCGCGGTCATACGACAACAGATGAATGAAAGCAATCATGAGATGGTACATATGTTAACCCAATAAATATGCACCATCCTGAGACCTTTAATACAAGATTCAACACAGAGTTACCAACAACTGGCAACTCAGATGACCCAAATATGAGACTTCTTAGGGGCCCCTAGGAACGTAGGAGGACAAACTCCTCCAAATCGTCTTGACACGCTGGTTCGAAAGAACGAGCCTGTCTAAGAGAGAAACGACCTACAGGCGCATGAGAATGATCAAATCCCTAGGGTGGCCCATAGGCCCCTCATTGTGATGGTTCGCAGGGACCAAGATCCAGACCATGTAGTCAGACAAGTTGGAAACGAGAATCTCGGGGGCGAAGCCAATCTAGAGGCCATGGTCGAACACATTATGGTTCGAAACAAGGCGAATCCTAGTCTTCAACGGCCCGCCTACATGTCCCCTCTACTGAATTTCGTGTTACAAACAGAGTTACCAAGGGGCTGGAAGGTGCCAAAGTTCACCAAATTTGTGGGTGAAACGGAGGAGTCCACCGTCGAACATGTAGCTAGGTATCAGAACAAAGCTGGGGACATAGCAAATAACGAGGATCTGAAAATGAAATATTTTCCTGATTCCCTCACAAAAAGTGCGTTCGCATGGTTCACTTTGTTTCCCCCACAGTCGGTCCACACGTGGGTGCAGCTAGAAAGATTATCTCACGAACAATTTTACATGGGACAATCAAAGATAAGCCTAAAAAAGTTAGCCAGCATAAAACGGAAAGCAGCAGAGTCCGTAGAACAATATCTGAACAGGTTCAGACTACTGAAAGCGTGATGCTTTACACAAGTCCCTAAACACGAATTGGTCAAAATGGCCACGGGAGAACTAGATTATTCCATTCGGAAGAAGTTAGATACATAATACCTTAGAGATATGGCACAGCTGGCCGACCGCGTCCGGCAGGTTAAACATTTGAGGAGCGAGAAATCTCAAACCAGTCAGTACCGTAAGAAAGAAAAGGTGGCGTTTGTAGCCATCAACGGATATTCATCTGACGATGAGGGATTCGTCGAAGAAAATATCGTCAATGTGGTTAAACAAAAACCTGGACCTCCATACGCATGTAGAGTTCTGAAGCCGTCGAACAGAAATAATCCGGTTGATACAGAGAAAATGGACAAATACGTTGTGAAAACATATTCTTTTGATGTATCCAAATGTGATGAGATATTTGATGTATTGGTTAAATATGGTCAAATTGTCGTCTCGGTCGGGACAAAATAACCCCCTCTAGAACAAAAGAAAAAGAGGGGATTCTGTACATTTCACAACTTTCTTGGTCATAAAACTGCTCAATGTGTTCTTTTCAGGGATTTAGTACAGAAAGCGTTGAAGGACGAACGACTCTAGTTCGGGGAAAGACCAAAGATGCAAGTGGATGCGAACCCCCTAAAGACGGAGGAAGCACTATACTCTAAAGTTGCAGAATGCATGATGGTCGAGATTACTGAGGGCCTTGAGGAGCAAGTGACAACCCAAATCCTAGAATGCATGATGATCGAAGCTACTAAAGGTTTCGACAAGACAAAGGAGGATTTTGAGGGTATCTACCCACAAGCTGGGGAAAGTTTGGTTGAATTCTAAGAAAAATGCAAAGTCAATGGCTCCACAGCCACCCTCTGTCCCAGGTGTCATGTTGTACTCGACCAGAAAGCGGCGGACAGGGTCAAGTCAGACAGAGCACTAGTCCCAAGGTTTGCGTTCAACAAAGACGGCACTCCTCGATGAAATCAGCAGTACCGAAAGTTATTCCAGCCAGCAAGGCCCAAAACTTTTGTGTTCCTGTCGGATATCCCACAAGACCCATGGATGACCCCTGTGGCCCAGAAGGGGAGCAAAAAGTCGAAGTGCAAGGTGCTAGATTTGGAAAAAGAGGTAAGGTCCTCCGACAAGAACACTGAGTCAAAAGGGTATATGGTGTCCCCAATTACAAAGGAAAGAACCCAATGACGAGAACCTAGTAAAGGCGCCATCAGCGAAATAAAAAGGCAGCCAGAGAAGCATTGACCTCGCAGCCGCGGTCGGTCGGGAAGCCTAGGTCAAAGAGTCAACCCCTAAGAACCATATGGGTTGAAAAGGAGAAGATAATGGCCAGCCAGACAACAACAATGACCATGGAAGTCTCAGGGAACAAAGCGGTAGCGTCAACCCAGAATTTGACGTTTACCGCCAACTCAGAGGGCAAGAAAGAGCCAGAATACACCCCTCAATCAGACGATGATGAACCAGAGTATACACCTCAGTCGGATGATGGATAATACACCCCGTCTCTAGAAGAGGATCTGGATGTGGACATGTACGACGAGGCGAATGACGACACATATGGTGAAGATTTCGTGGTAAGCTGCGGATTTGTGTCAATTCTTCCGGCAGAATATGATAGGGTGTCTGAAGTTTCGGAGTCAGAAGATGATTTCTTACCAGCCGAAGCTACAGAGGACAAGCCACTATGTTATTACGTGATGAACAATGGTGTAGTAGAAGAACGAACTGCCATGTTCGAGAGACCCAGCCCAGGGATGATGTATCACTTGAAACCGTTGTTCATAAAGGCAAAGGTCGACGGCCTGACGATGAACAAAGTCTTTGTAGATGGTGAGGCATAAGTTAATTTAATGCCCCATACTTCATTCAGGAAGATCGGCAAGACTGAAGCCGACCTCAAGCAACATAATATGGTTTTGGCCAATTATGAAGGCAAAACCAGTAATATTCTGGGAGTGGTCTAAGTCGAATTAGTTGTTGGAACCACCACAAGGTCGACGCTCTTCATGTTCATAAATTCAAAGAAAAACTTTAACCTCGTGAATGGATTCATAGAATTGGAGCGATACCTTCGACGATGCACCAAAGGCTGACCATCTGGAGGAAAGACGACATCATGGAAAATGTCGAGGCCGACCAAAGTTATTATAGGATCGAGGAAACCAAAGGGACGAAAAGGTCTTTCAACCAACACCTGGCGAACATGGCGCCATGTGACGATGAATCGGCTTCTTATACCTCCGTCAATACTGGTCGGACCCTCAATTTAGACCCAAATTATGGTTTCCTTTGGGACTCATCTGATCTCACAGCAGAGTCATCACAGAGTTGTCCACCTACAGGGTGGCCCCCCATAGATGAGGGTGGATACTGAGTCAGAAAGTCTGAATCGAATTTTGGCATATATGGTTGAAAAACAAAAGAAAAACGGTACTCGAAAAAGAAAAATACGGAGATGCCGCCAGTGACACATGCACAAATGGCCGACAAGGCTAGATAACAGCTTCGGAAAGCCGGAGGCTCGATTGCATTTATGACGACGAGCCTTTGGGGTTTGAAAGGAACCCAACCTTCGATGTACAGAAAATACAGGTGCAAGACCCCCTGGAAGAGATCGATCTAGGGGAAGGGGACATCAGGAGACCTACATACATGAGCACCAAGATTGGCTCGAGGATGAGAGCCAACCTGATCGAGATATTAAGAGAGTACAGAGACTGCTTCGCCTGGGACTACGCCGGAATTCCAGGGCTAAGTCGGGAGGTAGTGGAGCACCGCTTGCCCATCCAACCAGGGAAATAACCAGTCAAGCAGCAGCCACGTAGGTTCGCCCCAGAAGTGACGCTAAAAATCAAGAGGGAGATCGAAAGGTTATTGCAGAGTCGTTTCATTCGCACGATAAGATATGTCAAATGGTTGGCAAACATAGTCCCAATTGTCAAGAAAATTGGCACTCTGAGAGTTTGCATCGACTTTAGAGACTTGAATTGTGCCACTTCTAAAGACGAGTATTTCGTGCCTATAGCGGAGATGTTAGTCGATTCAGCCGCTGGTTTCGAGTATCTGAGCATGCTCGACAGATATTCTGGATATAAGCAGATTTTCGTAGCCGAAGAAGGTGTTCCTAAAACGGTGTTCCGTTGCCCAGGGGCCTTAGGGACCTATAAATGGGTAGTCATGTCATTCGGCCTAAAGAATGCTAGGGCAACATACCAAAGGGCCATGAAGGCTATTTTTCATAACTTCATCGAACATTTCATGCAGGTATATATTGATGACATAGTCATAAAATCGTCGTTCGAGGGTGGCCACTTGGATCACCTTCGACGATCATTCAAAAGGATGAGAAAATATGGATTGAAAATGAATCCACTAAAATGTGCTTTTTGCATGCATGCAGGGGATTTCTTGGGTTTTGTGGTGCATAAGAAGGGTATCGAAATAAACCAAAATAAAACGAAGGCAATTCGAGACCTCGAACCCCCAGCGACGAAAAAGCAACTCCAGTCCCTGCTCGGGAAGGTGAACTTCTTGTGAAGATTTATATCGAATCTAAGTGGCAAGACAAAAGCATTCTTGCCATTGTTGAAAGTCACGAAAGAGAGTGAGTTTCGTTGGGGACCAGAGCAACAAGAGGCTTTCAACGCCATCAAGGAATATCTTATAAAGCCTACACTTTTGTTGCCACCAACTCCAAATAAAAATATGAAGCTATACATTGCAGCGTCCGACACAACTATAGGAAGTATGTTAGCTCAGGAGGATGATAATGTGCCGAAAGACCCATTTATTAGCTTAGTCGAATGTTAGTCGACGCTGAAATTAGGTATTCCATGATTGAGAAGTTATGCTTATGCTTGTATTTTTCATGTACTAAATTGAAACAATATATTAAACCAGTCGAAGTTCACGTTTTATCGCACTTTGATATTATCAAGTACATGTTGTCAAAACCAATTTTACACAGTCGAGTGGGAAAGTGGGCCTTGGAAATAATTGAATTTTCCCTTAGCTATCTCCCATTAAGGGCGATAAAGGGACAGGTAGTGGCGGACTTCATGGTCGACCACACAATGGCAGAATAACCGCTTTGTTCGATTAGCACAAACCCTTGGAAGTTGTACTTCGACGGGTCAAGTCACAGAAATGAAGCTTGAATAGGCGTCCTAATCGTTTCCCCTCAGGGTCACCTGACCAAGTTCAAATGTGGGGTCGAAGGCAGATGCTCAAATAATAAGGCAGAATACGAGGCCTTGATCGCCGGTCTGAGAATCCTCAAAGGACTGAGCGCCAAGAGTGTCGACATTAAGGGCGACTCCTAACTAGTCATCAAGTAACTCACCAACGAGTACAAGGGTGTCAAAGAACATCTGGTGATGTACCTCGTGATGGAGAAAAGTTTATTGGAGCGATTTGAAGTGGTCAGCATTGAGCACGTACCCAGGGTAGACAACCAAGAAACCGACGAGATGACACAAATTGCCTATGGATATAAAGTTTCAGAAAACAAGCTGAAAGAATTCATCAAATTCAAGGGTAAAACGGTAGTCAAGTCGTTTGGAGGCCAGGAAGCTGGTGAAAGAAACGACCTAACGAAAATAGGGGACAACAGTAGAACAGATGGTGCAATCTGCATGGTGGATAACTTGTCTCTGACGGATCGGCAAAGGCCTTTGGTCGAGTATCTAAAGGAGCCAATGGCGACCGCCGATAGGAAGATCAAATATCAGGCTTTGAGCTACGTATTAATGGGGAATGAACTGTTCAAGAAAACACCCGAAGGAGTGTTGCTTAGGTGTCTAGGGGAAGCAGGCGCATGTTTGGCAATATCAGAGGTGCATGGTGGGGCATGCAGAACCATAAAGCCAGCCAAAAAATGAGGTGGGTATTGTTCCGATAGGGAGTATATTGGTCGAAGATGCTCAAGGATTGCATAGATTTCACGAAAGGTTACCAAGAGTGTTAAAAGTACGCCGTCATACAACGGGTGCCGGCTGACGAACTGCTCGCAGTGGTCAAACCGTAGCCTTTCCAAGGGTGGGCTTTAGACATAATCGGAGAAATTCGACCAGCCTCCTCTAGACAGCATAAGTTCATCCTTGTCGGAATAGATTATTTCACAAAATGGATTGAGGTTGTACCATTATCAAAAGTAGACCAAGAAGTTGTCATCAACTTTGTCCAAAAACACATTTTGTACAGGTTCGAAACTCTTGAGACGATCACTACAGATCAAGGGTCAATGTTCATCGGCAAAAAAATGCAGGAGTTCACAGTAGAAGAAGGGTTTAAGCTGGTTACTTTGACCCCCTATTACGCACAGGTGAACGGTCAAGTCGAAGTAGCCAACAAGGTAATAATTGGGTTCATTAAGAAACACATATCGCAAAAACTAAAGAATTGGCACCATACATTAGACAAGATATTATGGGTATATAGAACATCCTTAAAAGAGTCCATCGGGTCGTCACCATTTCATTTGGTGTTTGGACATGACGTTGTTTTGCCAGCGGAAGTTCGCTTACAGTTAGTGCGTATCCAACGTCAACATGATATCCCGTCGGAACATTATTGGAATATGATGATGGACGAGATGGTGGACCTAGACGAGGAGAGGGTAGAAGCACTCGATGCGTTGTTACACCAAAAGGCTCGAGTGGCCCAGGCATACAACAAGAAAGTCCAGAAGAAGGTCTTCATGGTCGGTAACTATGTTTGGAAAGCGATCCTTCAGATGAATTAAAAAGACCAAAGGTTTGGAAAATCGTTCCCAAATTGGGAAGGGCCATTCCAAGTGACCCAAGCGTTCAGTCACAATGCTTATGAGGTCCAAGAAATCGGAGGAGACCGGCGGGTCATCCGGATAAATGGAAAATATTTAAAAGCCTATAGACCTATGCTACAAGAGATTCAGAGGAGAAAATGATGATTTCATTAAAAGCCCGACGGATGTGGATGACCAACACAAATTACAGAAATAAAAAAGAAACCTAATCATTCTGGGAACCGTGCCTTGAAGCCTTCAAGCAAGGTTCATTCATGGTCTAGCTGACTCTCTAAGAAGAATTTCTTCTGATGCATTTGCTCAATAGAGGCCTTGATCTTCAAAGCAGCTTCAATATGAGGAATCCCTTTAGCCACGTCTTGGTCGATAGCCCCCTTGGCTAGCAAAGGCGCTTCAACATCCAAAGAAGTCTTCTCCCTTTCGACATCAGCGATCTTTTGCTCTAGCTCCACTATTTGAGCACGATAGCCAGATATCTGCTGGTCGAGGGCAAGGCGTCTGTCGAAGCGTGTCTGCTGGGAGGCCTCATAATCTTTCAAGTTCTTTTCACAAACGGCGCTGAGATACCATTCCTGCTTCACCTCGTTTATTTGGGCTCGGATATGAGCATCAACATGTTTGCATAGGGTCACATCTTTCGCCAGTTGGGTGAAGAAGGCTTCGAGCTTGATCAGATAGGTGGCTGTAGAATCTGGCACGTCGAATGTCGAAAGCGCATCCAGAATCTTGAAGACGTCTCGAGCTACAGGTGCTTCATCATCCGCTTCGAAAAACTCTTCCCCAAATAAGTGGGCCCTCAACTCCTCCAGCTTAAGGATGAAAGTGATGTCTTCAGCCGGATTAATTGTATTCTTCGACCCTGCAGGGGTAACAGCCTCGACAGTCCCACGAAGCTTGAGGATAACTTTTAACGTCTCTGCAGGGTTCGACAGTTTGGAGGCCAAGATATCCTCAGGGGTGTCAAGCGTTCCTGCGACGCCATCCCTCGGAGGTGAAGAAGGTCCAACCGCGTGACTAGCACTTATACTCTCCTCTCTATTGCTGGGAGCAGTATTCTCAACATCTTCCTCGCGGTCGACGACAACAGCAGGGTTTTGTTTGGAAATTTCCTCCGTCGAAGTCCCCGGGAATTCCTCAACTTTTTGGGGACTTAGAGAAGGAGTAGTCCCAATAGACCGCCCAGTAGTGCTGGCAATAATATCGGCAAGCGTTGGAGAATTTGGATCTTCGGCGCCCTGCGAAACGAACAAGGCAAAAAAATTTTGATAAGAAGACACGAGAGGCATATTGACAAAGGGGGGGGGGAGAAAATAAAACTACCTCATGAGTTTTGGGTGGAGGAGAAGTTCTAGTAACAACGGTATGAAAGACTTCAATTAAGTCTTCTGGTACGGTGGGTTTTGGAGTCGAGACAGCCCTTTTTTTTGGGGGGGGGGGGGGGTCTTCTTTGTTGGCACTTTCTTTTTTTGCCTCGGATGAGTGGCTGGGGGAGAGTCCTACGGCTCAGAAGGAAAAACCCGATAACGGGTACTCTCGTCCGACACCACCACTTCAGGAATGATTTGTTGTTTAGCACTCTGGGTAGAATAACTCACGTAAGTTGGCCAACAAGGACAAGCGAAACTAAAACAAAAGGGAACGTGTCATACCTAAGCATTAGAAATTTTTTGTTTTTTGGCTGGCTGGGTCGAAGTCGACGCCACAGGAGGATCCCTCTTGTACCCCTGGAAAAAATAAAAAACAGTCAGAAAATGATGCAAAGACTCAGCATAAGCAGATAAAGACGAAGAGGAATAAGTTTACCCTCTTTTGAGCATCCCAAAGGGCATTGGTGGGTTGTGCCTCCACCAAAGGCACTGACAGGCCAAGAGCTTCGCCTGAGAGAGCTACAAAAGCGTCGACCATGTTTTCTAGGAAAAGTTCATGGTCAAAGTGTTGCGCTTGGTACTTCGACCACCAGACATTGAAACTCTCGGTGGAAAAGAATGAAGGTTTGTAATGAAACACAGGCAACTCTAGGTGTTGAGTTGACTTAGAAAACTTGAGACAATTCTTATGACACGTCTGGTTAAGCTTTCGACCAGCCCATACGATGTCATCACGATGGTGAACCAATGACTTTGGTAGCATCTGGCTCAGGCCAAATTGTTGAGCAACCAGATTGGATTGGTAGTTTATAAACCCGTACCCAGTGTTGCTCGAGTCGATACGAAATGACAGCATTGACGGGGTGAGGAAAGCTCTCTAAAGGGAGTTGGATACTACAGTTGTGCTGGGGGAAGCACCAGGAAAGGGATTCTGGAACCAACTCGGCCCAAACTTTCGATGGATGAAAGGAGCCATCCCAAGAACAAAGAGGTTTGCCTCGGCAAACATAGTGAGGTATTTCAGAAAAAGGGTTTTGTTGGGAGTCTCATGCGTGGTCAAAAGAGTAAGTCGAACTCCTTCCACCGGCCGATCTTCGGTCAAATGTTGCATCTTAGCCGACACTGGATAGCCCAGTTGATGTTCAAAAGTGGCGTTTAAACAATGTTGCAGTAGCCACATCGACCCCGACACATACAGGGCTTTGTTGGTGTCATAGAGAGGGGCAATCTTCAGACACACCATCCCCACAGAGTGATACAGAGATGCTAGAAGAAGCTTTCCAAGGGCCACCTGTCGACCCTCATGGATTTGAATAGCTAGGTTGATATAGCTTTTGGCTATCTGCAAAGAACCTGGGCAGAAGAGGTAATATGAAAGCCACAAAGTCAGAAAGGCAATGTGCTTTTTGTCAGACACCTCGACTGAGTCTGTGTCGTGATGATCTTCGATAAAGTTCTAAAAAATAGCACAATTGAAATTGAAAGAGGCCTCCGTCTCAATGCTGGGGTCGAAAGTTTCGCCCACTGGAGAGACTAGTAATGGCCGCCACGTTGAAGAGAGTAGGTGACAGCATACCACAAGGTAATTGGAAGGTGTTCGTCGAACCTTCCCAAAAGAACATCGACGCCAAAAGGAGGCAGAGGTTGACCCTGTGAGCATTCCTCGACAGCTGGATGGTGTCAAAGATGCCAGACCTTTTCCATTGGGTATGATGCTTGTTTTGAACCTTATTTAACCAGGCAAGGTAATCCTTGTTTCCTAGGGTGGGCATCAAGCGAAACACCCTAGCCTTTGGCGCCATAAATTTTAAATCAGGGGTGCCACCTTTGCGAAAAGCTGGAGGCATAGCTGCCGGAAAGCCAGGAAAAAACGGCTGCATGGTTTCATGGCTAGGCTTGCCAATGGGATACAGACCATGAAACGTGTGAAGCTTTCCACCCACCGTAAAGGGGATGATCATTTGTTTCTTCCAGACCGCCACAACATTTTCGTCAGTAGAAGTGGGGTTAGGGAGAGGTTTATGAGCATCAACCTCTGACAAAACAAAGGCAATGAGGTTATTACCGGTTGTCTGAGTTTGGGAAGATGGAGAGGCCATTGAAAATGGTGTTTTTTTTAGAAACTAGTATGGTTATGGTGTTTGAGGAAGAAGAAGCGCAGAAAAGTGTTGAGGGGAAAAGTTCTAAAATAAGACTTATGGGTTATTTATACTCAACGCTAGTGTGGAAGAAGAAAAGGCAAGGATATTTTCAGTTGCTCACTCGTGGGGAAAGCAATAAGTGGAAGTTGGTACCGACGTGGGGAAGTGGAAAAGAATGATGGAAATTCTTGAAAGTTGTGGCGCAGAAAGGTGCCATCATCACGTCAGGGGGTGACTGACACGTGGATGATTCGACAGAGAAGTCATGATGACACAGATAACTGCTACATGCCTGGAAAACACCAAGCCTCGCAGTCGAAAAAAGTCTCCGTCAAGACTTGGGTTTGGTAGGGCATATTATTGGCTGAAAATTAGCCAACTGGAAGCATCGACCTCGACAGGAGGTGGAAGAAGCAGGCGTCAGACCAAAAAAATCCTTGGGTGAAGGAAAGGATCTTGGCAATATTGGAAGTCAAGGATCGACAACAACAAAATCTAGAAAAGACATGCCCTGAGTCGACACTACAAAGGGAGTTGCATGGTCGACAGGTTCCTACGTCGGTCGACCCAAAAGACCAACAGAGGTACCCTCGACGGGAGAGTTTTGTGCCTGGCAGGAAATCAATTTGAAAAGAAGAACGCGGGAGCAGTTAAAAAAGTTGTGGACTGACACGTGGCGCATCCTGAAGCTTCCTGGCAGTTATTTTATGTGTCTACATAAAGCAAAGTCTTGTTTTGAAGAAGGGGCATCTTTTGTCAGCATTTGAAGAAAAACACTTTGAGTACCACACACTAAAGAGAAAAGAGTTTCCTTTTCATTCCAAAATGTACGAATACGTCCAATTGTACTTTCCTTTTTCACGTTAAATTTACCAAGTCTTTATGTTATTTAAAGTAACGTTTTTTTTTCATTGTTCAACATTTCCTTGTCTTATTTGGAACATCTTTGTCTTTATTTGCCTAAGTTTAATCCTACACGCTCCATAAAGCAAACCATCGTCGAGTGCGTCATAAAACCTAAGTAAACAATCCACCAAAACCAGTGTCCTGGGACTAGTTTGGCCGGTCCCGTAAGCAAACCCGCGAAGGGAGGTCAGAGGTTGTCCGCACGAAAATCGCGTGCGAACAATGTCTCAACAAGTTTGTTACCCAAGTATGGAAACACTGAGGAAGGATATCTCAGAGAATATTGTATCTCTAACGTGAATTCAATGAGAGGATCTTTAGTAGATATGTACGTAAATTTATGTAGGCTTACCCATTATAAGCATAACCATGCTTCTTTAAAAATTTGTTCAAAGAATCCTCGTGGATGTTCTGTGGTAAGGAGGGATCTCCAAGATATGTTGGATCAGAAACTTCTCCATATCATTAGAGAAAGGGTGAATGTCATAGTTTCATATTTTAATATGCCAAAACCAATGGTAATTACGTGCAACAGTAAGAAATGCTCTCCTGTGCCTTATGGAAACGATGCTACTATGCTGAAAAGTGGTAAGAAAGTTCATGTTGATATTGTTCCTGCTGCTCAGATCATTCTAAATTGTCAATCACAACTTTTTTAGAGAATATATCAGAGTCATGCCCAAAGGAAATTTGATCCAATCCCAACGACTTACAATCAATTATGGTTTTTTTCCTGAAACTCGGTGATGACACCCAGAAAGACCAGAGCCATGAAATCTCGCCCTCTTTGGTTCAACCCAAATACCAGTTGTGAATTTCATGATGAAGCAATAGGGCATTCGATCAAAGAGTGCAAGGTTTTCCAAGAAAAATTCCAAGAGATGATTGACGATGAGGTGTTGACCTTCAAAGGAGGAATCCCAGTTGTAAATGGAACACCTTTTTGCTGAAGGATATGAAGACTCAAGAAAGTTCTTTCCAAGTCGGTGAAATCAAGAGGAGGGCTCATCAGGCTATTTGGTTGCTTGCATTTATTTGTTATTTATTTGATTATAAAAGCATGATTTGCATGTAAGAACTTGTTTGTTTTGAATGATTAATGCAATAAATATGTTTGTCTTGAAGAAATCCATTCGTATTCACTCATAAAATTCCTTTTCATGCCAACATTACCCAATCTCTTGTTTTGATATAGAATTGGGAGGAAGATGACGAAATCAGGGACGCAAGATCTTGTTGTGTGCTTTTGCATAAAACCCGGCTGATGATGTAAGGCATTGTTTCAAATCCTCAAACACTGGATATATAAAGGAGATAGACCCTTGTTAACCCCTTTGAGTCTTGAAGTATGAGTTTTCTTTTCCTTACATACAAAAAACCCTCAATTTTTACCTGGGGCAGGGTAGATTTCAGTTAAGCTTATTGAGCGCCCAAACTCTCAAAAAGGAGGAATGAACATTCGAGAATCCATTTTATCTATTCCTCACATATTAGGAGGCTGGAAGCCAAAAAACCATAATGATTATCCCTCGACTATCTAAAGAGTGAGGCAGTTAATCCTTTCAAAAGGGTCAAAATAACTTAGAGTCACACGACTTGTTCATAAATAAATAAAAATGAAAAAAGAAAAAGCCCGCTGTCATACCCCAAATTTGTCCTACCTTTTGAGATTTCCTTATACCAAGGGTTATGTGGATTGGTAACCTTTATATGCATTCAGTTATAGGGCATGAGTCGATTTCAAGTTGGAGTCATGGTTACATTTAAATTCGCTTCAGAGAATTTATGGCGTGATCAAAAGATGCGTTCAATTCATACAAGAGGTGGTTTAGTATGGAGACGTGGCTTAATGATGGAAAAACAACATTTGATCTTCGAGTTACAATTTCCTCAATGATATGGCGGCTAAATTAATTAGTGCACGAAGAAAGGGGCTGCAGTTTAGGTCATGGAATGGTCTTATGATAAGGTGCCTAGCACTTTCTGGGTCAGGTTTTTGATAGGATAAGTATACGTCCCTATTCTTGAATTTCATGATCAATGCATCGGTTCATAGTTACAAAATTCCATGTTTACAAAATTCCGTGTTGCTCATATCAAAAGATACCCGTGCGTTTTCAAAGTAAGAATCACAAAGTCATGTTGGTGAAGCGGCGATAATGATCATAAATAAAGTTCAAGCTATCACATGCAAAATGCTAGAAATTTAATGATAAATGATCATTTAGTAAGGAGATTACATCACTTCAAATATAACATTATCCCTCATGGTACAAAAGCTGCAGTTACAAAGCTAGCATCCAGCGTTAGCTTGAAGAAAACCCGTTGGTGGCATTGGCATCAGGATTAACGTCATCAACAACAAGTATGATATTGTGGCAAAATCTACCTCCCAAAAGCATAGAATTCAGTTTTTTTGCACCTACAAAGAAAAACATCTCTCTTATTCGCATGGAAGTTCCAGGGCATGGTGTAGTCCTCATTGTTCCAAGTTTTGAGAAAAGTTTCAAAGTATGCTAGCTTGAGTGTCCAAGTGAATTAATTAGGAGTTCCGCGGTGGTTACTTCCAGAATTACGTAGAGCCGACAACCGAGTTTTGATTCGCGTGAGCCTACACTATTTAGCCAAACGGTATGACATCGGCAACTATATGAAGTTGTCTCAGCTTCGTCGCATCACATGTTACAAACTGCCAAATGAAAGGAAAGCACTATTAAATACCAGGAAAGTGTGAGCAAGATACTAAGGTTACAAGGATGAGTCATGTAATACATATTGTATCGCAACTCTCGCTGCAAGTTATTATGCGGTCCAGCCACAGTTTCACTTGTTGCAAGTCATTATGTGGTGGTCTAGCCGCGGGTCGAACGTCACTTTGTTACCAACTTTCATAAGTGCAATTAAACCTGTGACAAACCAATATCAACTTAAAACGGCAGCTGTATATTAGCAAAAAAAACGTTGATGGTATTTTTAAGGTTGTATTGGTATCTCAAAATGTTGAACCGTCATCATTTGAGGAAGATAGTGTTTGATGCACCAAAGTCGTTCGCCGGATTGTGAATCATGATCCAACTGCTTCAGTTCCCAGTTCATGTTACAAACTGCCAAATGAAAGGAAAGCACTATTAAATACCAGGAAAGTGTGAGCAAGATACTAAGGTTACAAGGACGAGTCATGTAATACATATTGTATCGCAACTCTCGCTGCAAGTCATTATGCGGTCCAGCCACAGTTTCACTTGCTGCAAGTCATTATGTGGTGGTCTAGCCGCGGGTCGAACGTCACTTTGTTACCAGCTTTCATAAGTGCAATTAAACCTGTGACGAACCAAGATCAACTTAAAACGGCAGCTGTATATTAGCAAAAAAACGTTGATGGTATTTTTAAGGTTGTATTGGTATCTCAAAATGTTGAACCGTCATCATTTGAGGAAGATAGTGTTTGATGCACCAAAGTCGTTCGCCGGATTGTGAATCATGATCCAACTGCTTCAGTTCCCAGTTCACCTGTTAAGAAAAATGAAAATAAAATTGTGACTGTAACGCCCCCATATTGCTTTTGGGATTACCGACTGACCCCACAAACCAACACGTGTCTTTTCAGCATGCTTTGTCCTCAATCCCACGCTTTCCGAGAAACTTCCCAGAAGGTCACCCATCCCAGAATTGCTCCAAGTCAAGCACACTTAACTATGGAGTTCTTATGAACGGGCTACCGAAAAGAAGATGCATCTTGTTAGTATAGGTAGTACCAATTAATCCTTATAAGCTTTCATTCAACTATGCAGTCCCATACCTGCATAGTCTTAGGATCCCTCTCATTCCGATATGAATTCGGGTTTTCCCTAGAAGCTGCTAGGATTTTCTCATTGTCATGCCTCTTGCATAGACAACCACTCCCTCGCCCTCGGGTGTTACATGTAACCATTTTCTGCCCACTTCGGCCTCAAATGTTACACTCCGCAGGGGAGGAGAGGGGCTACTGGAAACCGAATGACGTTGTATCCACGGGGGAGAGCGTGATGGTCGCTCCTTCTCGAGCATATGTATTTGCTCGTTCTGTTGAAAGATCATCAAGTCGGTCGGATTGATCGTCGTGAACAGAGCCACCATGGTAGGTTCGGCGCCAGGTGGCACCGGGATAGGCTGGTAAACAGTCGGGCTATCAAAGTTTCGGGCAGTATTGAAGGCTGCGTCTTTAGAGGAGGGAAGGTGGTGCGCTCGTACCTGTAGTCGCCCTTGTCGGCGTGAACGGTCACGTTGGGGTCGTGGTCGTCACCATTGGTGAATGGAACAAAGGCAGTTTTCGGAGCGTTGTTGTGGCGTGGGCTGGCCATGATCAAATGGAAGTTGAAAGTTGGTTTGGTTCTTGAGCTTCTATGCTTGGATAGAAGAAAGAATTAGGGAGCAAAGGGTTCCCACAGACGGCGCCACTGATCTTACCTGGTCAGAAAGGGATCAACAACCTGCCATGCATCGTGAGCTCATTTGTTCCCTAGTGTTATTGAGGAAGAATGGGTGTACCTGCAAGGTACTCCGATGCTTAAGTGAGTAACGGAGTTTAGAGAGAGAGAGAGAGAGAGAAAGTACAGAGAAATAGGTGTAGAGAATAAGATACTTGACCCTCTAGTGAAAGAGGGTATTTATAATGTGCCCCAGCGCAGGGCCAACAATTACATTACATTGGGCCGGATTGCCAAGTCCAACACAAGTAACTATCAAGGCTTACGGGGCGTAGGGAAGACCAGCACGTGATCTTCACCCTGGATCAACTGCCTAGAGATCTTCAGAAGGTGGGCTAACCATCTCTTTTGAAGGTGGGTAGTTGCCTGATGACGTGTACCCGCGTGGAGGACACATGAAGAACGTGGGAAAAACGCGTGAACTCTCCCCGTGCTAGGTAGAGGTCTGCCCGACTGAGGGGTCTTGTTGAGATGCGTGTCCGACATAGGAGGATTGGCCTGGTTGGGTCTCCCCAACGTAGCATTGGGTTGGGTCTGCCCGACTGAGGGACAAGTCTCGGCCAAATCCAGAACAGGTTAACATTTGTTTAAAATAGTATATAACAAGTACATTATCCCCTCTTGTAGGATATAACATGAAATGAAAAAGTCTTTATTTTTATTAGGTAACTTTATTTGTCTTTTATTTAATGTAGAATTTACCGCTTTTATTAATCTTGTTAGAATTCTTATTTTATCATCCTATCATTAGAACTAATTCTATTTTTTTTTATCCTTTCATCTTTAGGATTTTCCCTATTTTTAAATGTATGCTTGTTATTGGAAACTTGTTAGTTTGCATAGCAAAGTAACATTTAGAAGTAGGTACGGACCCATAAATTTTAGAAGTCGGGGCATTATTTACAACAACATATTTTTAAATATAATTTTAATTTCAATTTTAATTATTTATATTTATATTTTTAAAAAAAGATTTAAGAAAATACTCCTTATTTTAAACAAACAATAAAAGAAATGCTAAAATGAATGATAAACAAAAGTAATTTATTTTGCTAATATACTACTTTGTTTTAGTATTTCTTATTTCTCTATGTTTCATCTTCCGCACTCTTGAGTTATCTTTGTTTTAGTATTGCTTATTGTTTGGTTTGGCAATTTGAAAAGACCCACATGACTTGATAAGATGAGTCAGATTTTATTATTAGCTTTTAAGGTTATTTTGTACTACTTAATAATAATATAATATATATACTTCAATATATATATATATATATATATATATATATATATATATATATATATATATATATATATATATATATATATATATATATATATATATATATATATATATATATATATATATATATATATATATATATATATATATATATATATATAATGTACTTCAATATAATATAATAGTTGACGAATTCTTAAACAATGGAACATATATAATACAATGTACTCTAATAAAATATAATAGTTTAAGATTAAGCCTCAATTGCGATGTAATCTTAGAGATGTTAGAGTAACATAAATATTGCAGTATATAGCCATCACTACATCTTTATAATATCTTTGTACTTAATAATAATATAATAGATGTATTCTAATATAATACTAGTACTACAATTATTTTTTTAATTTTTTTTATTACAACACTTACTCATACATATAATATAATATCATTATAAGAATATTTTTTTATGCTACTTGTTATATACTTGTTTATGCGACAAGTAGTAGTTAGTGACATTACATTACAACATTTTATTTGTTAAATTATATTATAAACACGTGAATATAGGGTTAGAAAAAAGTTATGACCTTTTTAAATTTATTTATTTATTTGTTTTTTTTATAAAAATTGTGTCTTTTTTAATTAATTAATTAATATATACATATTTGTAATATATTGCTTTACACTTCTTTCTTTTGCTTTTTTTATATATATTACTATGTATTTTAATTTTTAAAAAAAATGTCTCTATTTTTAATTTTTTAATGGGCCAGATGATTAGTGGTATTGGTAGTAACATGTTGTTTTCTCCTCCAACAGACGCAAGTGTTAGAAATGTGAGAAATAAGAAAGTTGTAAAAAATGCTCATGATCAAAGGCAAGATGTGGCATGGGAACATGGGACTCCCGTAAATGATGGATCAAGAAAGATCAAGTGCAACTATTGTCATACTGAGTATAACGGCGCTGCTTTTCGATTTAAACATTATTTAGCAAGGACAAATAATAATGTTGAACCATGTGTATCTGTTTCAGATGAAGTTCGCAAACAAATGCGGACCATTGTTCATAGATTGCAAAGCAAACTCATCAAGAAGAGAACTCTAAGTGAAGATGTAGTAGAGGTTGATGTGGAAGATGGTAAAAGAAAAAAGGTTGAATTTTCAGGTCTTGTAAATATTTTCAAGAGGGGGATAACTTCTCAATCAACTATCAACGGTGCTTTTAAGAAAAAAGAGAAGAAGGACACTGACTTACAAGTTACAACTCATTTTTACAACAATGTTATCTCCTTTAATGTTATAAAAGATGAAGAATTTATAAAGATGTGTGAAAGTAATGCCCAATAATGGTAAAGGATATAAGTCACCATCTTACCATGACATTCGAGGTAAACATTTAAAGAAAAAAGTTGAATCTATAAATAACATGTTGGTGGAGCATAAAGCTACGTGGAAAAAGTTTGGGTGTACAATAATGACGGATGGATGGACTGACCAAAAGAGGAGGACTGTCATAAACTTTTTAGTCAATAGTCCTATGGGTACTTTCTTTTTAAAATCAATTGATGCACCTGGTATTTCAAAGACAGCTGATAAAGTTTTCAAAATGATAGATGATATTGTTGAGGAAGTGGGGGAAGAAAATATTGTCCAAATTATAACAAACAATGTTGCAAACTACAAGTTGGCTGGACAAATATTGATGGATAAAAGGAATAAGATTTATTGGACACCTTGTGCACCTTATTGCATTGATCTAATGTTAGAGGATTTTAAGAGCAAGATACTTATGCATAAAGAGATTATTGCTTCACGTAAAAAGATCACAACTTACATTTATGCTAGGTATGGTCTTATAACTTTGTTGCATTATTACACTGAAGGAGGTGAGTTGATAAGACCTGGCATCACTCGTTTTGCAACATCATATTTGTGTTTGAGTTGCTTGAATGATAAAAGGGGAGGATTGTATAGGATGTTCACCTCCAAGCAATGGAAGGATAGTCAATTTTCCAAGACAAAAGATGGAAAATTGTTGAAAATATAGTCACAAACCAGGACTTTTGGAAGAATTAGATTATTTGCCTTAAGGGTGCTTCCATTACTTAAAGTCTTAAGTGTGGTGGATTCTGATGAGAAGACAACCATGGGCTATATCTATGAAGCAATGGATCAGGAAAATGAGGAAATACAAAGTAGCTACAATAATAAGAGAAAAATGTATAATTTTATAAAATATCTTAGATTGATTGATTTGATATAAAAGGTATATTAGTACTTGTTTATGAACTAGTTTAATCTTTTCTTTCTTAAGCTATCAACCTTTATAGAAAATTATAGATAACAGATGGGACAAATAATTGCAGAAGGCTCTGCATGTTGCAGGCTATTATCTTAATCCAATGTTGCATTACAAACCTAATTTCAAAGCAGATAATGAAGTAAAACAAGGAATGTATGCATGTTTAGAAAGAATGGTGGGAGGAGACATGATATGGTGAACAAAATTGATGGTCAACTTTAGGATTTTAAGAGTAAAAAAGGGTTCTTTGGGAGTGAAATAGCTCAACGTGGACTAAAAAACAAGACACCAACTCAACAGTGGGAATCTTATGGTGATGCACACCCAGAGTTCAAAACTTTGTTATTCGTGTGTTGAGTTTGACATGCAGTTCTTCTGGCTGTGAGAGAAATTAGAGTGCTTTTGAGATGATATGTTTTTAAATTTTCATATATATTTTTCATAGTTACTATATGTTATGCATTTTAATTTAATATTCCCCCTTTTTAGGTTCATACGAAGAAAATAAATCGGTTGAAACAAAAGACTATGAGTGATCTTGTGTATGTGATGGTAAATACAAGATTGACCAAGAATAAGGCTGAAAGGAAAAAGCGAGATCTAACAATAGATGATGACGATTGGTGGCATGTTGCTGAGGAAGAAAATGCAGGTGGTAATCATGTAAATGTGGGTGATTTAGATGAAGATTTGATGCAAAGTACTGGTTCTAAATCAACTACACATGTAGATGAATTTGATGTCCTTGAAACTATAGAAAGTAACAATGAAGAAGGAAATGCAGATGAAGGTGATGGAGGAGATAATGATGATGATGATTATGGTGGAAGAGATGAAGGAGACATTATGGGAGAATCCAAAATATCGGCGCATTTGGATTTGCAATAGCCTACATGATTTTGAGTATTTTATTTTATGGGCTTTGTTATTTTAAGTCAAGATTTGAGATTTTTAATTTTATGGTTAAGATTTTATACTTGATAGTTTTATATTTAATATGCAAACTTATGCACTAAATAATATAAATAATAAAAAATATTTGAAGTATTATTATTTTAGTAAAATCTTACGATTTTGGTTGCGAATTGCGATCTTAAGTTTTATGATCTTGTTATCCACATTTGATCTTATAAAATTAATTGAGAAAGATCTTTCTATCTTAATTATGATTTTATATTTTACGATTTTAATGTTCCATCCTGATCTTATGTAAGATCTCGATTCTGACAACATTTGTCTTCAGGGCACTGGTTAAGAGATTAAAAAGAAAAGTTAAACATTATTTAAGAGATTAAAAATACATGGTTTTTCAAAAAATATGTGCGTTCAATGCACTAGAACAGAAATAATTAACTTTTTAAAAAAAATATTGTGTCTATTTAATGTTAGGAACCTATAATATTTTCTTTATTTGGAATCCTTAACCAGTACCTCTGGGCCACTGGTTAGCATGACCCTTAATTTATTTCAAAGTTATAAAAAACTATACAGTAATATATATGCCGGAAGAAAATTTTGTGGGTCAAGTGCCCTATAACTTTGACTGTATATTCGTCCCTTAGATTGGGTTAATTGGAAGCACAAGGTTAGCACTAGGGTGGCAAAACGGATCCAGCCTGTTGGGCATACCCGTTTTACCCGCACTATAGTGCGGAGTGGACCATGGGTTTAGACCATCATCCTCTAATGTGTCTGCCCAATCCCGCTTTATTTTTTTCGCAGACTTTTGCGGACACAGACATTTATATAAATTTTTGTGTTTTAAGACTTAAAAGGTGCAGTGTTTTGGGGATTTCCCTGCCCCGTTCTCATTTTTTTGCGGGATGTGTCTAGGTTTTAGGTCTGCATCCTCAATGGTATCTGCCTCATATTTTGCAGGTTTTTGCGGACAGACCTAAATAAGGCGGGCATGCTCGTTTGTCACCCCTAGTTAGCACATAACGATAATAAAATTAATATTAGGGTTGTGAGTAGATGTAGGGGTGCGAAGATAATAGAATTAATATTGGGGTTGTGACTGGGGGTGTAGGGAGCGAAGCTTCTTCAATACAATTTAAGGGTATTATTGTAATTTGAATATATATATATATATATATATATATATATATATATATATATATATATATATATATATATATATATATATATATATATATATATATATATATATATATATATATATATATAATGAAACCCTAAAGTGTAATTTAGAACAAATCAATAAGACTGAATTATAATTGCTCTATAGTCACAGACATATGCAATTTGATCGAACTGCGAGGGTTCTACTTGAGACACTAATACAAATATAATTCCAAATTTACTAACTTAAGATCAATTACTTACTCTTTTTTATATCACCTACGACGTTCTCCCTTAGATGATCTTTAGCGATTCTCCATTCTTTAGGTAAAATTGACTTTTTAGAGGCATATATCTTCTTCATTTTCCTTTTCTTCAATTTTCTCTTATTTGGGTGGGTGGGGTACCTCAATTGGTAATTACAAGTTGGGTTAGAGAGTTGCAAGCTGTATGTATAGAGCTTTAGTATCAAATTTTCTAAAATTGTCACTTTTCAAATGTTTGTCAAATGGGGGAAGGGGGATCCTCAAGTGATAAGGGAACTGTTTGCGGTGATGACATTGTTTGTCTATTCAGAGATTGTAAGATAATTTTGACAGTTTCGTTAATGATAGATCGACCCATCTTAACCGCATGCGTCGTTGTTATCCTTCTTCCTTTATTCACCATTAGATCTGTTGAGTGATATTGTAAAAATGTTAGAGTTATTTTCCACATACAATACTAAATGTTTTGGTATGGGCATTGCTCATTCACACAAAAGGAGTGAATAAAAATATAATAATTCTGGTGTTCTTCAAACTCCAGTCAATCAACGAGGTAACTACAAATAATCTGATGCTTAAATCAGGGATGATTGTGAGAGATTTTCAAATTAAATGTGTATATGAATACGAGACTTTCACTATTTTTTTTAGTAGACTTCTAAAATTTTCTGATGTTTGTCTCAATTGTAAGAGAGAATATGTATTAAGGGATCCCTAAAAACCGACCACACGTCCTCTTCCAACTCACAATAATATTTCATGTTACTTTAATAATATTTCATGTTACTTTTTCTTTATTTTACGTTTTTCTCCTCATCAAAATAATATCTCATTTTACTTTTTCTTCTTCATTTTACATTTTTCTCCTCATCACAATAATATCTCATTTTACTTTTTCTTCTTCATTTTACATTTTACTCATCGTCACAATAATATCTCATTTCAATATAAATATTTATGGTTCATTTTGATAGAGATAAATACTATGTAATACTCTCTTTCTATCTCTTCATGATTAATAAATACTTTTTCTTCCTCATCATAGTAGTATCTTTCACTCTTAAAAGTTTATCGTTCATTTTGACATTAAAAAGCAAAAAAAACATAGACACCTTATATTTCAATATCCAAAATACTTTATACACATGTGTTTGTTTGTGTCCAAAGAAAAAAGAAAAAAGAAAAAATTATTAAACATAATGAAAAAACAAAACTGCATATTTATACGGTGTATGTGTCATTAATATAAGAGCAATATTTCTCTTTTAACAAAAGATAAATACTGTGTAGTGTTCTTTCTCTATCTATTCATGTTAGTAAATATAAATATTTTTGGGACTTGGCTGTGTAGTGTTCTTTTTCTATCTCTTCATGATTAATAAATACAATTATTTTTGGGACTTGGCTGGCTCACAGTACTTTGATGTCTCTAATGAAATTTGAGATGAGATACTTTAAAAATTAGAAACTATCAATTTTTTTAATTAAAAATAGAATAA
Source organism: Lathyrus sativus (assembly GCA_963859935.3). Classification (NCBI taxonomy): domain Eukaryota; kingdom Viridiplantae; phylum Streptophyta; class Magnoliopsida; order Fabales; family Fabaceae; genus Lathyrus; species Lathyrus sativus. The sequence continues at coordinate 84,615,492 of OZ012740.1, read as the reverse complement.
GCTATCAACTTTGTCTCTTAAATGTATTTCCTAAAATTATAAAATTATCTGTATACAAAAGCTGCAAACTTAATCATTAAAATATATGAAGATTCATCATGTTAGTTTCTAACATCTTAACAACATATATATTAAACTCACAAGTTTTATATACTTTGGAAACTACTTATTATACTTATATACTTTATAAAAAGTATCACTTTGACATCAAGAACCAAAACTAAAATAGAAATTAGTTGTAGTAATCCTTGACGGTGGCTGAACCTCAGATGAGACACAAGGATTCTGAAACCTTGCTCTACATACCAACATGAATTAACATTTCTCTCTTTCCAAGTATTGGGATACATTAGAGGTATATTCTTCTCTCTCAACAAGTATTTGTATACACGAGAGGTATAGTCTAATGAGAGTTATATTCCAAGTACTGTGATTCTATCAAACCAAATCTGATTACAATAAATAATAGTATACCAATAAAAACAACCATAATTCATAACATTTCTTAAGAGAAGTGATTAAGGACAAGGCATTTGATAGCATAATAAAGTTTATACTCATATTGGTTCAACTACAAACATAACTATTTACTAATAGAACATCCAACAAATACAATTTCTGCATGCAAAGGCTGGAGTATAGTAGTTCAGCCTTCATTCTTTCAGAGCATGTCTCTCTCTTGCCCTCTATATTGCAATGTCCCCTTGTTAGCGAAATATACTTCATCTTGTATTTTCTTTGCGTCGGACATACCTTGTTCTATCATTGTATCTTGGTCTGTCTTGATGTCTCTGTGGTTGTGGCTCCACCCTTCTCTGTCTTTCAGGTGACCTCTGGACGATCTCTCCATTCACAAATAACTCAGCTATACATAAGAATATAAATATCATAACCTTAGTCATGCAATCAGAAAAACGAAGCCAACTGGTTTTTTATATATACTGAAGTAACTATGGTATGGATTGCAGATAAACAACATATGAATGGTATCAGAAATGAAGAGTATAATATAATAAATTATGAGGTTTACATTTGTATTGGGACTTCTGACTTCTCAAACCAGAGAAACACTATTGGCCTATTGAAGAAGTGATTGTGAGTGTATGTCAAATGATGTATCGAGTTAAATGGTTCTACAGCTACACCATTTATGATGCAACAAAACAAGAGAGAGAAAAATTATGCAAGTCCATTAACATTCAAAGCTAGACATTACTCGGCAAGAGCAATTAGCTTTGGCCAAGCCGGGCTACTAAATATAGAAGAACGGTAGAAAGAGCTGTGCCATCGTTACCCTCTTGTAGTAATCACGCAAGATCTATTTATTTACAACTGAATGCAAGCCACCAGTATTATTAAATGATAATGGAACAGAGAAAGCCTTGAAATCAAGTACAGTATGGACTAAAGATAAGAACAACTGAAATAACATTACTGAAGATGAACATAATGTTGAACTGAGAAATTTGTACGAGGAAAATATTGGAATTCTCATTTTTCAAGCAGAAAATAGAACTACATATGTAATGAAAGATTGATCGGAGGGTAATGTAATCTGGTTTGATGTTTCATGTGTCAACTCTGATTTTCTGCAACTATGTTACTGATGAAGCAACAAAACAAGAAAGGGGAAAAAATATGAGGCAACTAAATTAATATAAAATAACAAATTGACATTGAACGATTGGATGATAAATACACACTCAACTGAACTCTTGTACCAGAGTGTTCACCAAATACTTATTAGTCCATTAGCACACAACGACAATTGTGAATTAAAATCTTTCTAGTTGTAACATTCACACTACTTTCCCAAACCATATGCACATGACACCAAATAGTCTTTTACTTCAAAAAGAATCCCATCTCCCAGCTTGAAATCTTAGACATGTAAAAGATATAACCAAACTTAATATCGTAGTATTGCAGAAGAAAAAAAAAGTTGATATGCACATATAAAAGTTAAGAGGAAAGTGAACCAAAAGCTCAATAATTAAACCAAGGCATCATTAGATTCTCACCACCATAGTCCTTGTTTTCGGGATCAACATATGAATCTGGGAGAACAAACAGAACTCCGGGCAACCCTAATCAAAGAAAAGCAAATCTGTCAAACACAAACTGCAACAAAAAGTAAGTAGAAACAATAATCACACAAACACTTTCAACACAGACCTTCCAGCTGATTAGATGTCTCCTCATCAATTTCACATCCAAATCCAAAGTACCTCTCACAGGAAACATTGTAAATCTTCTTTTTAGCTTCCTCTTCACTGAAAACAGATGAGAAAAATTCAACTAAAACAACAATACTAACAAGTAACAACAACAACAACAACAACCATTGTAAAAGAGAATCAAATCCTAAAATCTTAAAACAAAAAGAAAATAGAACAAAAACATTGAGAAGAACAAAAGAAGGAGAGAAATTGAACCTTCCAAGGACCTTAGCGAGGGTTTGAATGTAGCAATCAATCATTTGCTGTTTAGTGGCTCCTGCACCGCCAGGCTTATCCATAACAATAAGCCAGTGTTCATAGTCACAACCAGGGAAGAGTGGGGCCATGTCCGTGGGTGGCCGCTCGCTTAAATTCGAATTCCCTGAATTCAGTGGGGAGTAGGTCGAATTTCCGGCACGGTTGACTCGGCATCGGACGGTGGTGAAACGGGAGGAAGAGGATGGAGATGCTTGAGAGGGGAGGCGGGCGGAGAAGGAAAGGAGACGGTTAGGGAGGAGGAAAGAGGAGGGGAGGGTAGAGAGAGAAAGAAGTCTTGCCATGTTTCCCGTCGTGCACAGAGCAAAAGCAAAGAAGAAGATGAGGTTTACTGGATTAGGGTTTTGAGAAATGAAAAATATAAATAAAAAAAATCTCACTTCTTGTTATGTTAAATATGATAAGTGGTTACTAAATATACATAGTCTCAATTTGATTTTAGTCTTACAATTAAGATAATGGAAAGACTAAACTAACCAATTTTTATATATTTTTTATATTAAAGTAATAAATTTCAAATAATTTAAAAAGTATTTATTGTATTTATATAATTTAAATTTTAAATTGAAGAGATAAAGATAGTCTAAAAAATAAGTTAGTTATTTATTCTTTTCATCCTCTATCTAATTAAGAATAGAAATTACTTACGCACTACTTAATTTACCTTTCTATTAAAAATTAATCTAGAGTAAACCATACCTTTATTTGTAATTGACTAATACAAATATTTCGGCCAATGAAAACAACTCAAATTGTCAAATGGTGTACTAAATGTTGCTTATTTTCACTCAAGAAATTTTCAAATCTATCTCATTCTCTTCTTCACGCCACTTTTTTTCTCTCATCTCAACTTCAAATCTCATTTCTCTCTCTTATTTTCTCTCTTCTCGTCTCTCTTTTTTCTTGAAACCCTAGCGTTGCCCCTTTCTCAATTTTGTCTCCGGCTACCACTTCCTCAAATGAAAATACCAAATCCATATTTGTATTTCTCATCTTCGGGACTTCCTAATAAACCAGATAGATTATTGTTTTGAGCGATCTCGTCGTCCAAATGGATGTTGAGGCTGATTATTGTTTCCTGGTAAGCTATTGTTGTTTTGAGGCTGATTATGAAATAGGTGTGTGCAAGTTTTTAAGTATGTGATTCACTAGGTGAAGGAACTAGATCTGGAATGGGTACCTTACTTCATCGTTATCTCTCTGTTTGTAATGTTATATTTCATTCCATTTTACGTGAAACTAATTGATTATGCTTGTATTTATGTTTGTGTATTATGGTTTCGTCTCATTTGTTTTTCATATTTTCAGTTTATTTAATTATTAGAATTGTAGATCTATTTTAAGGATTATTAATTTGTGAATTGTTATTTGATAGGTGGATAAAAAATAGGTAGTTCATTGCTAAAACAAATGGAGATATGAGTATATGATTATTTTAGGTAAGTTATTCTTCTTTCGCTTGTCTATCATATTGTTCTGACAATAGGGCTTTTCATTTGTATATCATCACTTGTATATTATTAATGATATATTGCTGGTTTAACTCTACATTCAGTGGTTGAGATAATGATTTTTCTGTTGACTTTGTTCGATCTTTGATTTTTTTCCCTTTTTGCAAATCTAACATTAATGATTTTGGTTTGTACAGACTTAGAGTAAGTTAAGGACTGATTTTTTGATATCGATTGTTGGGTTTCTTCAATATGGCGTTCTCTCCTACTAAAAAAATCACGGTCCTGATAAGATCATCGTTAACCATGAAACAGAGAAAGGTTCGAAGGCTATTGGTGAAGAATCTATTTGGAGGACCAATCGCAATCGCAATTGTTATCCCTATCAAAACTGTCGAAAACCCTTTGGTCCAATCCATCTCTCTGGTTATTTGATTAATTCGTCTATTTTAGAATTCAATTTTGTTTGAGTCGGTATTCACAATTATTTGAATTTTGATTTTAACAACCTGTGATTTTTGATATGTTAGGTTCACGGGAATAAAGAGACTCCACTTGAGAGCAGAGTCACGTGAAGATCGTGTGGCGTGGATGAAAGCTTTGCAAGCTATGAGAGATATGTTTCCTCGAATTTCCAACAGTGAATTGATGTCTCCTGTCGACAACGTAACAATTTCAACTGAGAAATTGGCCTCTAGAAGAAGGAGTGGGTGAAACATATATTCAAGACAGTGAACAAATTATGAGAATTGAATTTTGAGCCTTACAAAATCTTTGCTTAAGCAGAAACGCTCCATTCTCATTGACACCTTACGCCACTTAGAGGTGCATCATCTAATTCAAAGTTGAAAACTTCAACTAGGTGTCTTAAGGGAAATCTGTTTTGGCCTGGGCCCCGGGCTGACTATGCTGGCCCAGCCCAATAATGTTCCACCAGGCCCTATCCAGTCCGGGTACCGCGTCGGGCACGAGATCCCCGACACGCAAGAAAGATCTCCCTGCGAGGAAGACCTATCCCAACTACGTCGGGCAAGAGACTCGCCCGCATGACCAAACACCGCCCTCCGCGGGCAGTATTCCCCATGCCATCGAGCAGGACACCATGGCTTTCCCACGCCCATGTGTGCTCCCCTCTGCGGGGAGAACAACGTGGTTCCGGGAAACCTCGCGAGCTCCCCTCCGCGGGGAGAACAACGTGCCATGCGCACGTTCTCCATGTGCTCCCCTCTGCGGGGACACGTCATCCACCAACCGCCCACCTCCGAAAGAGCAGGTCAACCCACTCTCCGGAGTTCACGGAGCAGTTGAACTAGGGCGAAGACCACGTCTGGTCTTCACTATGCCACGTAAGCCCTAGCAGTCACCTGGGTTGGGTCTGGCAACCCAGCCCAACACAAGTGACCGTTGGCTCAGCGTTGGGGTCTCCCTATAAATACCCTCTTCCTCAAGAGGGTCAGGTAATTCACTTCTTACCCATTTTTCTGTACTTTGCTCTCACTCTGCCCAATTCCTTACTTTGGCATCGGAGTGTCTTGCAGGTACACCCCCTTTCTACTCCTCATCACCGATGAACAGGTAGCAGTCCAACAAAGTGTGGCCAGCCCGTGATCTCCTTCTGATCAGGTCAGATCAGTGGCGCCGTCTATGGGAACAGAAACTTCCCCGTTACTCCAAGAAGAAAACCAAAGTTTCACCAACACTCCACGATCATGGCTAGCCTACACCACGACGATACCATGCACGACTTCGTGCTCGACGCTGCCGCCAACGGCAGCAAGCAGATGAAGACGTCACGCCCGGCGGAGACCGACGAGAGAGACGGCAAGACTGCTTCTCCGTCGTCCGCAGAACTGCTACGCCAGGCCGACCCCCGACCCCCGAGCCCAGCGGCGTTCCAACCCATTCCTATCCCGGCGGGAGCGGATCCAACGGTGGCCGCCCTCTTTGCGGCCATCAACCAGACGAACCGGTTGTTGTTTCAGCAGAACACACGAATTGGAACGCTGGAGCGGGAGGTCCCCCCAAGGTCCCCTCCGCGGGAAGACTGGATCGAGGGCTCGAGGAGTCCCTCGGCTCAACCCAGAAATCGACGACCTCGGCTGGAGAGGCCCCAAACCGAAGTAGTACGGGAACGCACCAGATCCCCGACAAGACAAGTTCGAGGGAGGTGGCAGAACGCCTCGGCAATTCCGACCAGGAATCCGCGTGTCGAACCCCCGGTTAGAACGCCGAGGATCCGAAACCAGATGCCTATCCTACACGACCCACCTTCTCCTCGGTCACCCGCTCTCAGCGACGAAGACGACTATCGGACTCCCTTATCCCAGGAAATCATGGCCGCCCCATTCCCCACGGGATGGAGAAGCCCCTGATGCTCTCGACGTATGATGGCACATCCGACCCAGATGATCACCTGGAAGACATCGAGGCCATGCTCGATTACCGAAACGTCCGAGGAGCTATCAAGTGCAGGCTATTCCCGACGACCCTAAGGAAAGGTGCCATGACATGGTACAAAAGTCTGGAGCCCGAATCGATTACATCGTGGAGGGTCCTAAAGGACCTGTTTTCAGAACACTTCACAACGTCCCGACGCCACCCGAAGACTGAGGTTGTCCTCGGCGCGATAATCCAAGTCCCCGATGAGCCTCTCCGAAAGTACATCGAAAGATTCACCCGGGAAGCGGTGCAGGTAACGACATCAGACGAGATGAAGCGTTACCTAATGGAGCAGGGTCTATGCCACGACTCCAAGTTCTACGAGGCCGTGGGCATACACCGGCCAACCTCCCTGCAGGATTTCCTCGACAGAGCCGCACATTATATCTGGTTCGAGGAAACTCAAGCAGCCAACTCCGCACAAGACACCCGAGACAGGGAGGCCCCCCGTGGGCACCGAGATGACGGAGCCTCGAGTCAGCGGAGGGGAGGGGACCGCCGTCGGGAAGATCGCCCTCGCGAACAACACGGCCCCGCCGGCCGGTTCACGGAATACACGACCCTAGTCGCTTCCCACGAGCGCATATTGGTCGAGTGCACAAAAACCAAATTCGCCCAGGGTGGTGTCCGCTTCCCCAGGCCGACACCCCCCAAACCCAATGTGGACAAATCGAAATACTGCCGATTCCACAGGAGCCACGGGCACGTGACCGAAGAACGCATCCATCTCAAGGACGCGATTGAAATCCTGATTAAGGACGGCCACCTAAAGAGATACACCCGGGGGTGAGGCCCCGAGACAAGAAGCCCTTGAGGCCAAGAAAGTCGAAGAGCTCCCCTCCTCCGACGGCGACAACAGACTCCAGGTCGCCCTGTGTGTCAGCCGCCACGAGGACTGGTTCGCGGACAGAAAGTTCGGCCTCCCCGAAGGCCCCGACCTACCCGACGAGCCGGTACGGCCAACCAGCCGGTGGGAATACTTTCCTAGAGCCATGGTCATCTCGGGCGGCGCCACAAGAAGCCTATCCATATGATCGGTGAAAAGAAAGTTCGATGAGCTTATCACGAGCAACTCCGGCAAGATGAGCACGCTCGAAAGATTTCGCGGTTGATCTAATCCGATCACATTCTACCTCGAGGAACTCCCCGGGGGATCCCCCAACTCCAACATCCCCCTGCTCATACAGGCACGAATGGCGAACTTCGACGTCAGGCGCATCCTCGTCGACAGAGGCAGCTCGGTGGACATCATGTACACCCACCTATTCACAACCCTCCAACTCGACGAATCTAACATGTCCCCCTACGTAGGCTTCGACCTTCAGGGGTTCAACGGGACGACGACGAGATCTTGGGGGTACGTGGAGCTGAAAGTCACTTTCGGGAAAGAGGAAACAGCCAGGGAGATCAGCATTTGTTTCTTAGTCATCGAGTGCCCGTCCCTCTATAACTGTATCCTGGGCAGAACGACGATAGCAGAGCTCACCGTGGTGCCTTCCACCGTCCACCTAAAGATGAAGTACTACACGAAATGAGGCACCTTGGTGACCCTTAACGGAGACATCGAGGCCGCCCGGAGGTGCTTCGTGGCCGCGTTGAAAGGTTTGGACACCATCGCTCCAGAAACCAAGAAGGCGACCCCAATCGTGGCGCCGAAGAGCGAACCAAAGGAGTTGGTCGGATCTGTGGACCTCGACAGTTGCTTCACCGAAGAGCGCGATCACGAAATAAGGACCAGCGAAGCCAACGAGCAGCCCACCCACCCGACACGCCCCATCCCGGACGGAGAGTTCGAGATCGTCACACTCGGGGAGGACAAGAGCAGAACCGTAAAGATCAGCGCCGGACTCCCAGACTTAGCGAAAAACAGCTAAAGGCATGCCTCCGCGAGAACGCCGACCTCTTCGCATGGAGTGCCGCAGAAATGCCTGGACTCGACCCCGAGGTCGCCTGCCATCAGCTGTCCATCAGCCCAACCGCGAAGACCGTAGTTCAACGTAGGCGTAGACAGTCCCCTGAAAAGTCGGCGATGGCTGAAAAAGCTGTAAAAGACATCCTAGAGGAAAATTTTATTTCGGAACCCCGGTATTCAACCTGGCTGTCCAATGTTGTACTTGTCAAAAAGAATAATGGAAAATGGCGCATGTGTGTTGACTATACCGATCTCAACCGGGCATGTCCTAAGGAGGCCTACCCCCTCCCCAACATCGACAAACTCGTCGACAACTCCGCGGGCTTCAAGCTCTTATCCTTCATGGACGCATACTCGGGGTACAACTAGATCCCGATGGCCGAGCACAATAAACAGAGCACGACCTTCATGATGGCGTCGGGCAACTATTACTATAATGTAATACCCTTCGGCCTAAAGAATGTCGGCGCCACGTACCAACGGATGATGAACAGTGTCTTCCGAGGCGAAATCGGCGACATGCTCGAAGTATACATGGACGACATGATCGTCAAATCCTGCACGGAAGCCGACCACACAGCCCATCTCAGGAAGGTCTTCGACACCGCGAGGACATGTCGAATGCGCTTCAACCCGGAGAAATGCACCTTCGGTGTCCGTGCAGGAAAATTCCTCGGCTACTACCTGACCGAGCGTGGGATCGAGGCAAATTCGGACAAATGCCACGCCTTTTCGGAAATCACCACACCCACCATGAAGAAGTTCATCCAATCCCTTAACAGCGTGCTCGCCTCACTTTCCCGGTTCATCGCCAAATCCGCACAGCACGCCCTCCCTTTCTTCAAACTACTCAGGAAGGAGACCACATTTGAATCGACCGAGGAATGCGAGCAAGCCCTCCACCACCTCAAATGCGTCATGTCCGAACCACCGATGTTGACACGTCCCGTGATGGGCGAAACCCTATATCTATATCTAGTCGTAGCTAACGAGGCCGTCAGCTTCGTTCTCATCAAAGAAACCGAAGAGGGGCAAAAGCCCATGTACTTCACGAGCAAAGCCCTCCACGGTCCCGAAGTTCGATACCAGCTGATCGAAAAAGTCACCCTAGCCCTCATCACCGCTGCACGACGGCTCCGACATTACTTCCTAGCACACACCATCTTGCTCCGCACCGATCAGCCCATCCGCCAGCTCCTCGGCTGGCCCGATATGGCAGGACGCATGATGAAATGGTTGTTAGAGCTATCGGAGTTCGACATCGTCTACGAAGGCCGGAAAGCCATCAAAGCTCAAGCCTTGGCCGATTTTGTTGTCGAGATGACCCCCTCACCCGACCCTACCCCGGGGAGCCACATATGGACCATTTTCGTGGACGGCTCCTCCAACTCCACGGGCAGCGGGGCAGGCATCATCATCGACAACGAAGAGGACACCCTCATAGAGGTCTCCCTCACGTTGGCTTTCCCAACGACTAACAACCAAGCCGAGTACGAAGCGTTCCTGGCCGGACTTCGCCTGGCATCAGACCTCGGGGCGAGGGAAATCAAAATCTACACAGATTCCCAGCTGGCCGCCTCGCAAGTACAAGGCGAATATCAAGCGAAAAACGACAACCTTGCCGAATACTTAGCACTTATCACCAAAAAACTGCAAAGTTTCGACTCCGCGGAGATTCAGCACGTCCCGCACGAGCAGAACACCCGAGCCGATATCCTCTCCAAATTGGCAAGCACCAAAAAGCAAGGAGGCCACAAGTCAGTCATCCAAGAAGTCCTATCGCAACCGAGCACCAAAGCGGCCACCGCCCCGCTCGACGTCAACGCAATAGGAGACACCGACTGTTGGATGACACCACTACACACCTACCTCAGCATCGGCCGCCTACCAACCGACACTAAAGAGGCAAGCGCGACCAGGCGACGAGCCTGCTCGTACGTCCTCCTCGAAGGCAAACTATATCGCAGAGGCTTCGCGATCCCACTCCTCAAATGCATCGACAACTCCCAGACCGCAGCCATCCTAGAGGAAATCCACGAGGGAATCAACGCGTAGCACCTTGGAGGACGCTCCCTGGCGAGAAAGGCCCTACGAGCAGGATACTACTGGCCCTCGATGCAAACGGATGCGAGGGAGCACGTCAAACGATGTGACAAATGTCAAAGACACAGGGACATGCACCTCGCTCCACCGACCGAACTCAAATATCTCTCCTCCCCGTGGCCATTCGCCTGGTGGGGGATGGACATCCTCGGCCCATTCACCCTAGGCTCCTATCAGAACAAGTATCTCATCATGGGCGTGGACTACTTCACCAAATGGATCGAGGCCGAAGCCCTGGCCAAAATCACGGCCCACAACATACTCCGATTTTACAAACGAAACATCCTCGCAAGATTTGGGGTACCGCTCGCCATCATCACCGACAACGGCACGCAATTCACGGACAAAAACTTCCGCAATTTTGTCACCAAACTCGGAACTAAACACCATTTCACCTCGGTCGAACATCCCCAGACAAACGGTCAGGCAGAATCTGCGAATAGGGTCTTACTCAGGGGACTAAAACGACGACTCGGCAACGCAAAAAGGGCATGGGGCGAGGAACTACACAGCATCCTCTGGGCGTACCGAACTACGCCCCACTCATCCACGGGGGAAACCCTATTCCGCCTCACGTATGGAACCGAAGTAGTAATCCTGGTCGAGATACGCGAGCTGTCCCGACAAACTAAAGCTCCCCTCGACACCGACGACAACGACGACGCCCTACGAGAGGAGCTCGATCTCGTCGAGGAGATTCGATCAGGAGCAGCCCTTCGGGAAGCCCGGCTGAAACAGCAGGTGGCACTTCGCCACGATAACAAAGTCCTGAAACGCGACTTCCAAATCGGCGACTTAGTCTTGCGCAGAAACCAGAAAGACTCACACGAGGGCAAACTAGCTGCAAATTGGGAAGGTTCTTACCGCGTTCGCGACAAGACGGAGCACGGGGCCTACTACCTCGAAAGCCTGCACGGGAAACAACTAGCTCGACCATGGAACGCCGCGAAACTTAAGCGGTACTACAGTTAAACACTGCCCGTGACGACCCATCGTCGCGACCACTGGGGGGAGACATGGTACCACCGCACCTCTTTGCGTCTCCTAAACGACCAGAACAAAAGCAAGCCCTGCCTCTTGTGTGCGCGGGCAGAAGGCCTTGCTCGGCAGAAAACACCTCGATCGAGATTTCCCACCGACGTACCAACACCGGCAGGACACCCAGCTCGCGATGGGACGTCCACGCCACGGGGAGAACTACCCCAGAAACCGGTCAGGCAACAAAGCCGACCAGCCGGCCAGTTACCCACAACGCCGGAAACAATCATCGTCGAGCTACCACCCCGGACAGGCCCAAAGGCATACTAAACATGCATTTCAAACATACATATATTTCAAGCATACAAATACGTCCAGAAATAAAACAGGCATAAACGACATGCAAAAACGAGGCGCACACTTAGATAATTCTCAAAATATATTAATCAAAAGCGGGCACCAGCCCAGTAGTCAACATTACATAAACAGGGGCACGCAGGCCCGACAAAGAAAAAAACGAAATACAAAATATGGCACGCAGGCCGAACTACGCGGACACGCAGGCCCGAGACTAATCTAAGCTCCCTCCTCTCCATCAGCTTCAGGCTCCACGGCAGGGACGACAATGTCAGCCTCCTCGGCGCTGGGGTTGACCACCCGGCCGTCGACTATCTCATGGAAGGGGCCGATCCCATCCTCGACGAAGGCGACACCAGAGTTCATCACCCTGAGCTGAGCAACGACGTTGTTGAAGCCTGCAGCAAAACCATCCAGGCAATCCCCTTCCAGCACGCGTATCCTGGCAAGCAGGTCCGCCCGGGTAACCAGCAGCCTATCATCGTCAGTCTCATCATCACCAGGAAAGAGATCGCCCTAGAGCTCCACCACACGAGCTTTCGACGCCCGCAACTCCTCCTCAGCAGCCTTCAGCTTCTCCTCAACGCTGCCGCATCTCTTGCGCTCGAGGTCAACCTCCCCGCGAACCTTCTCCAGCTCTCCGGTCAGCTGCGTCACCTTCCCTCGACTTGCTTCCAAATCCTCGACCGCCTTATTTAGAAGGGACTGCACGAAAGCGATATCCCCTTGCAGCTTCGACAGTTCGACGGCCGAGCAGCTCTATTCGCTCAGAACCATCGCCGTAGTGAAAGTCTGCATCAACGCGGCCAAGTCCTCAGTCAGAACCTGCCTCCTCATAGCGCGGTTGGCACCCAGAATCGCCTTTACCTCCCCCGCAGGAATACTGGGCGACCTAGCCCCATGGAAGTAGCCGGGATGCTGGTGACAAGGAGCAATGGTGTAACCCTCCTCGGAAGGCTCCACCGATAAATCAACCACGGGCGTATCCTCCCGAACTCTCGCTCTCTTCGGGGCCCTTTGGGAAGTAGGCGACTGACTACCGGTCGGTGACACCGATGACCCCCCTCCATCCTGCTCCGCAGAAGACTGCCCGGCCAACTGAGCCACCCGCGTCTTCGGAGGAACAACAGCCCTTGACGCGCGTAACTTCTTCACTCGCTCCTCGACAGAAGCCATATTCCCTACACGACAAAAGAAAAATTGGTCAATAAAAAGCTAAGGATATCAAGTCGAAAAAGGAAGAGGCGTCCACCACCTAGGTAGCGCAGAGCGTCCTCCTCCGAGGCACACTCGAGCAGGGCTTTTGTGTTGATCAGCCTCGACTTCTCGCAAATGTTTCCGTAACTGTCGAGGAGATACCGTCCGTCGGGGGTGACCAGCTTCGCCGGCGGTAAATTGCGCACGAAGGAAACTATCTTCAGATAGCTAGCCATATCCTCGTCATCAAGCATCCCCACCCGCATGATATCCCCACCTGTTCCTCGAGAATAATGGTCCAGGGACCACTCCACGTGCACCCGGGGCAGCATGACGACCTCGCGACGACCATCCATTATCCTTTCCCCTTCCGAATATAAAGAGCGGACCCCTTCGTGCGTGATAGGGCTGACCACGAAAAAGCGACCTTTGAAATCTCGGACAGAATCCATGTACGTCCTGAAAAGTCTGTCCGGCTGCTTGAATGACACTCAGCCATACCGACCACCCACCGACTGTCGTTGCAGATGGAAAATACGAAAGAACAGCGGCAGCGTGACGCCGACCTGGAGATATTAGCACACGAGCTCGAAGGCCCGAATAAAATCCAGGGCGTTAGGGTGCAACTGCGACGGGGCCAACCTCAGCCAGTCGAAGAGGCCCAGATGGAAGTCTGAAAAGGGCAACCTGAGCCTAGCCTCTTTGAAGTAAAACTCGTACATCGGAAAGCGCATCCGCCCGTATTTCGAGCAGATCCGATGACCTGGCCGGGGGCAGTAGACTTGCCAGTTTTGAGGATCCTCATTTTCCCGGTCTTCCACGGTGGCGTAGGCCCCTGTCGGATCAGAAGCAAAACAGGAGGGCGTGGTGAGGGGCTCCTCGGCCACCCAGTCTCCGATCGGAATGACGCGCTCATCAAAATAGGGGACATCTGGCTCATTATCCTCGGCCATTGTGCCCAAGACGAGCGTAGTCATTAAACACCTGAAAAGCAGAAGGTAGCGGTGAATTCGATGACAGAGATCAAATTCACCCTTCCACCGCAAGTCAAGTGAAAGGGCGACGAGGACTCCCTGAGCATCGTCCCCGGTGGGTATGCCCTAACCTACTACCTCCCCGGCTCAGTATGACCCGAACTGTAAACCCACCTCGGAGGCATCTGTCGGAATAGACGTCGCTCCCCGGGACGTTCATCGGAGTAAAGAATATTTCCCTGGGGCATTCATCGGAAAAAGCTTCCCTCCCCGGGACATTCATCGGAAAAGACTTCCGTCCCCGGGACACTCATCGAAACTAGCACCTCTCCCCGGGACATTCATAATAAAAACCCTAAAAAAAACCTCGAGAACGGCGGAGATTTTCGCCGCTCCTCGGGGCATTCAAACAGCCTCGGCCACGATCAAGAAACAAACAAGAAAAGCAAGAGAAAAGAAAAAGAAAACTTACTGCGATAAATCAACGACGGAGAACGCGGCGGCTGTGACGACGGAGATATTGGACGGCGGCGGAACAACAGGCTAGAAACTTGAGAACAAGAGGGCGAAAAGTGAGAAATGAGCAGGGGCTCGCTCACTTATACCCCTGCACGGGACTCGAATCATCGCTAGACACTTGAGTACCCTAGGGTAGCCGCCCTAGCAGCCACCCAGAACGGGACACGTGGTGGAAGCAAACAGACGCGTCTCTTCACCTCTCCCCGCCAATGCCCGTCTTCGAGCCCGGACAATCGACGACGTAGAACACGCGTGCTCGCATGGAAGGATCATCCCTCGGGCAAGTCCATTTCCCCGGAACGACGTCATCAAGTCCTCGCTCCCTCCCCCGGAGCAACGACTTAGGGGGCTCCTGTTCAGGCCTAGGCCCCGGGCTGACTATGCTGGCCCAGCCCAATAATGTTCCACCAGGCCCTATCCAGTCCGGGTACCGCGTCGGGCACGAGATCCCCGACACGCAAAAAAGATCTCCCTGCAAGGAAGACCTGTCCCAACTACGTCGAGCAAGAGACTCGCCCGCACGACCAAGCACCGCCCTCCGCGGGCAGTATTCCCCATGCTATCGAGCAGGACACCATGGCTCTCCCACGTCCACGTGTGCTCCCCTCCGCGGGGAGAACAACGTGGTTCAGGGAAACCTCGCGAGCTCCCCTCCACGGGGAGAACAACGTGCCATGCGCATGTTCTCCACGTGCTCCCCTCCGCGGGGACACGTCATCCACCAACCGCCCACCTCCGAAAGAGATGGTCAACCCACTCTCCAGAGTTCACGGAGCAGTTGAACTAGGACGAAGACCACGTCTGGTCTTGACTATGCCACGTAAGCCTTAGCAGTCACCTGAGTTGGGCCTGGCAACCCAGCCCAACACAAGTGACTATTGGCCCAGCACTGGGGTCTCCCTATAAATACCCTCTTCCTCAAGAGGGTCAGGTAATTCACTTCTTACCCACTTTTCTGTACTTTGCTCTCACTCTGCCCAATTCCTTACTTTGGCATCAGAGTGTCTTGCAGGTACACCCCCTTTCTCCTCCTCATCACCGGTGAACAGGTAGCAGTCCAACAAAGTGTGGCCAGCCCGTGATCCCCTTCTGATCAAGTCAGATCAAAATCTTTTGTAAATTATTGTGTTTTCGTCAATTGTTACACAATTATTTTTATGAACACATTCAGTTTCATGGTTTGTATGCAGAATTCAGATAGTGGTTACTAATATAGGTGGCCCAAGTAGGAGTTTGGCATCATAGTGTCACCAAATATAAATATTAAAATTGTGTGTAACATTTACAATCTTCTATGATGGATATGAACATAATTGAAATAATGGTTACAAATATATGTGGCTTTAAGGAGTTTGATATAATATATCCTAATAATTTACAGCCTTCTATGATGGATATGCATCCTTGGATTGTAGCCGATTTCTCAACCTTGTATCTGTCTGTAACATATAATTTGAATCATACATTTACTTCATGAGATCATAGCAGAACGGTCTTTTTATTCTATGATTTATGAAATGCTTTTGTTGTTCAGGGTAATCAGGTCGGATGGAAAGGAGCAGACGGGAAATCAGAAGTGGAGGATGTTGGAATATTTTAATAATATAGTAATATATTAATATTCCAATAATTATGTGGCCAAATATATTTATTTATTATATTAGTTATTTTATCAATTAAGTGCCTTTAAATAATTAAGTGATCAAATAATGTTAAAAAGACTATTTAGATTTTATTTATGAATTATTTAATTAATTAAATAATTGGGTATGGACTCAAATATGAATGGATGTCAAGATGACCCATTTGGGAATAATTGGAACCCTAATTGGCCGTCACACTATATATAGGCTATGGTCCCCCAATATACCTTACAACAAGCAAATTATCTCTTCTCCCCATCTGAAGAGAATTCGGGGCATAAGGAGTACCAGTTGAGAAGAACCACAAAATTCAACAACTTATGGGTTTAGGATTACTGTCAAAGGCATTTTTCTCAATGGATCCAGGTATTCCTAAAATCAATTTCTCGATCCTATAATTTTACACATGTTTGTATGACCAATTTTGATTTCGCATAAAGTATATGTCATAGTATGGTAAGCATGTATATTGAATTGATTTAAGGAGTTTGGTATAATAGATCCTAATCATTTACAGTCTTCTATGATAGATATGCATCCTTGGATTGTAGCCGATTTTCAACCTTGTATCTGCGTGTAACATATAATTTGAATCATGCATTTACTACATGAGATCATAGCAGAACGATCTTTTTATTCTATAATTTATGACATGCTTTTTTTGTTCAGGGTAATCAGGTCGATTGGAAAGGAGCAGTCGGGAAATCAGAAGTGGAGGAATTTTGTAATGGGTTGAGGTTATCAAATATTTGTTCACTGATAATGGTAAAGTCATCCCCTTTCTCTTTAGAATATGTTTGCATTTGTTTTCTTTTACATTTTCATTATCGTTTTCACTTTTCTATGTTGACTATAAATCTGTGTTTTTCTTACAGCCTCAGGATATCTGAATCCGGTTTAGGGTTTAGGAAAAATATTGATTTTTTAGGAGTTTCTATTATATTATTACATAATTTTCTTCTCTTTTATTTAAATCTTTTATATTTATTACTTATTTTATAGATTAAACTTTAATTTTTTATTTTTTATATATAATTTATGTATAAAAAACTATTGATCTATTTTTAGTTAGTATTTCATACTATAATGATGAAAGGTTGAAAATAACCACTATGTGAGAGCGTCTGAGACTGTGGTTATGGTTAGGGGTGGAAATAGGATGGGCCGAGCTAGGCTTTCCCAAGCCTGAGTCTGGCCTACTAAAAAATTCAAAGCATAAGTCTGGCTTGTAGCTTATGATAGGCTTATTTTTAGGCCTGAGCCTGGCCTTTTCGGAGGCCTGATTGGCATACTAGCCTATTTAAAAGCCCACTTTATTTGAACATTTATAAATAAGAAATTCAACTAATGTTAAATAGACTAACAAATTAAAATATCAATGAGACTAAATGTTTGTTTTTGTTGTCTCTTTCAAGTTTACCTATTAGCATAAGTTTGGTGATATTATTTGTTGGAGAGAACTTATGAAAAAAAACTTATAACAACAACTTATAACATTGTTTATAATATTTTTTCAACTTATTTTCATAAGTTCTTCAAGATAACTAAGTTTTACTTTCGTATTTTAATTCAAACTACAAAATATAATATAATAATAATAATAGATTTATTGAGATTTTTTAACTAGGTCGGCTTGATAGGCTTAAAAGGTTTTTCTTACGGCATGTGGCTTAACCTCTTTAACTAAATAGGCTTATAAAAAAGACTAGGCATTTTCTATTTAAGAAAAAACTTAGCCTAGCCTGGGCCTTCGTAGGCTAGACCGTGGGCCCCTGTTAGTTGGTCTGACCTATTCCCACCCCTAGTTATAGTTATAATTTTTGTTGGAATGCAGATATCTCTGATCATAATTATATAAATAAATGTAAATGATTGTTATAATATGCACATAAATGTCATGCCTTAATGGTAGCTAATAGTCTTATATATACGACGACATATACGACGGAACAACATACCCCGACGAGCACATCAAAAATATCAATGCACTTCTCGATTACCACGTCGTTTGAGGCGCTATCAAATGCAAGTTATTCCCGACCACACTTAGGAAGGGGGCGATAACCTGGTACAAAGGACTTCCTGATGACTCCATTGCCTCATGGAGACAATTAGGGAGACTGTTCTCTAGACACTTCACCGCCTCTCGTCACCATCCGAAGACCAAAGCCTTCCTTGTGGCCATCATTCGAGGGAGAGATGAACCCCTGTGAGCCTACATTGAAAGGTTCAAAAAGGAGTCTGACCAGGTTTCTACAACCGATGACATGAAAACGTTTCTGCTCGAACGCGGGCTCCGCCGTCGCACCAAATTTGCTTAAAGTCATAGGCATTCGGCCCCTCAAAGCACAAACATACATTCAAAACGAAGAGAAGGAGACTGTCAGCTCTGCCCGTGATTCTAAGCATAGGGAGAATTCCCGACCCTCTAGGTCCAATGAGCCCTCGACATCCCGTCAGGGAGATAAAAGGCGAGAAGACCATCCCCATGTGCCCCGGGACAACAGAGGACCCTCTAGATTTCACTAGTACACTCCCATGACAGTTTCAACGGAAAAGATCCTCACTGAGTGCATCAACTCAGAATTCTGGCAGGTGGGAGTCTGGTTTCCAAAGCAGATACCATCCAAACCCAACACTGATAAGTCTAAATATTATAGGTTCCACAAAAGCCACGTCCATATGACTAAAGACTGCATCCACCTGAAGGATGCCATAGAGATGCTCATCAGGGACGGACATCTGAAGCAGTTCGCCAAATGAAAGGACACTCCTCAACCAGATTCCCAGGAATCCCAAAAGGTTGAGAAAGAGATACCTTCATCCGAAGAAGCAAACCTTCAGGTCTCCATGAGCGTCTCGCGGCCTAAAGATTTCTACATCCCCGAGGGGCTCAATGACCCTTCATATTTTTCCACGCATATCCCTTGGGAGACATTTCCTTCTGCCATGGTCACCTCCAGAGGAGGCTTCAACAAAGTGATGGTAGGGTTCATCAAAAGAAAGTTCAAGCACCTTATCAGCAACAGCTCGAATCGGAACTCCACCCTTGATAGGGCCCGGGGAGAGTCTGTTCCCATCTGCTTCTACCGCGAGGAACTCCTCGGTGAAGCCCCCAACGCCAGCATCCTTCTACTCGTAAGAGCTCAGATGACAAATTTTGACGTCCAGCGAATCCTCGTCAACCAAGGCAGCTCAGTTGATATTATATACTCCCAGCTGTTTTCCACGCTCCAGCTGGAGGAATCGCATTTGACTTCCTACATGGGCTTTGACCTACAGGGTTTCAATGGGTCGACAATAAAGCCCTGGGGTTACGTTGAGCTGATTGTAACCTTCGGGTCCGTTGAAACGGTCATATCAATCAAGGTTCAATTCCTGGTCATAGATTGTCCATCACTATACCAGTGCATTTTTGGGCGACCGACTCTGGCCGAATTGGTGGTTGTACCTTTGACAGTACACTTGAATATGAAATACTATACCTCTAAAGGCCTCGTTGCAACTCTACACGAGGACATCAAAGTCGCGAAGAGATACTTTGAAGCAGTATCTAAGGGACTAAATACCATCGCCACCAGGCCGAAGACTCCCAGCCAGACTTCTCTGTCCAGTAGCGCCGAAGAAACGAAGTCGTTGCCTCGCATCGACTCCATCGACCTTGACAAACGCTTCTCCAAAGACGATCGGAAGACTCAGAAGGAAAAGGGAAAGAGATCGAGTCAACCTCGAGCGTCCCCTCTAGTAGCGGCGAATATGTCCATCCGATGCGCCCAATTCTAGATGGAGAATTCGAGCTTGTCTTACTCGGTGACGACCCCCAGCGGGGAGTGAAGATTGGGGCCTGCCTCCCCGAGCTCGCGAGGAAATAACTAAGAGCATGCCTCTAGGAGAATGCAGACCTGTTCATGTGGAGTGTCGCGGAGATGCCCGGGCTAGACCCTGACGTGGCATGTAACCACCTCACTATCGACCCCACTGTTAGGGAAGTAGCTCAACGTAGACGACGACAGTCCCCAGAGAAGATGGAGGCTGCCGAACAGGCTGTAAAAGACCTCTTAGATGCAAAATTTATCTCGGAAGCCAGGTCCCTGTTTTCATACAAATTTTGCCCCTTTTCGCCCGTTTTTTTATTTTTCTCAGGTACGCTTGATTTTTCATTTGTATGCTCAAACATCCTGCTCTTTGGGGCGAATTCACTCTGTTGTGAGTGCTAAGTACAAACCTAACAATCCTACAAAAACAAAAATAAAATCAAAGCTTTAGACATAAACGCGTGGGTTTCCTCCCACGAAGCGCTTCGTTTAACGTCGCATGGCTCGACGGTCGTTCATCTTATCATGTAAGACGAACATCTTCGATCCGACCACCCTCTTGGCCTTGGTAGTAAGGCTTAAGCCTCTTTCCGTTGAATTTGAAGGTGTCTCCATTAGCTTGATTTTTCAGTTCGATTGCTCCATGCGGAAACACCTTATTAAGCATAAACAATCCTGACCACCTCGGCCGTAACTTTCCGAGGAACAACTTTAACCTGGAATTAAACAACAAAACTAATTGCCCCTCCCAAAATTCCTTTTTCTGGATCTTCTGATCATGCCAAGTTTTTGTTTTTTCTTTATGAATCTTGGCATTCTCATACGTCTGGTTCCTAAACTCTTCCAACACGTGGAGTTGAAGAGTTCAGGATTCACCAGCTTTCAAAAGATCATAGTTCAGGAACTTGGAAGCCCAAAAGGCCTTGTGCTCGAGTTCGAGCGACAAATGACATGATTTACCTTAAACTAATTAATAAGGGGACATACCTATAGGTGTTTTGAACGTTGTTCTGTATGCCCATAATGCGTCATCCAGCTTCACTAACCAATCTTTCCGAGAAGCACTAATAGTCTTTTCAAGAATTTGTTTTATTTGTCTGTTAGAAACTTCAACTTGCCCACTCGTCTGCGGATGATACGGAGTGGCAATCTTATGCTTCACATTATACTTCCTCAACAAGTTCTCCATCAACTTATTTAAAAAATGAGTGCCTTCATCACTGATTAATGCTCTCGGTACTCCAAACCTAGAGAAGATGATGTGCTTAAGGAAGTGCACTATCACTTTAGCATCATTTGTGGGTAACGCTACAACTTCCACCCACTTGGACACATAGTCTACTGCGACCATGATATAGTTCTTGCCAAAGGATGGTGGGAAAGGTCCCATGAAGTCTATACCCCATACGCCAAACAATTCTACCTCTAACATAGAGTTCTGAGGCATCTGATTCCTTCGAGAAATATTACCTGTTCTTTGGCACTTGTCACATTCTCGGAAGATATGATGAGCGTCCTTGAATAAGGTAGGCCAATACAACCCTAACTAGAGGATCTTTGCAGCTGTCATGTCTCCACTAAAATGTCCCCCGTACTCAGAATCATGACAGGCTTTCAGTATTTCTCTTTGCTCCTCTTCCGGAACACATCTTTTGATTAATCCATCCACTCCATTTTTGTATAGGAATGAGTCATCCCATAGATACAACCTGAAATCATATAGAAACTTTTTCTTTTGGTTAGAGTTAAAATCATCAGGTATAACTCCACCTACCAAGTAGTTTGCATAGTCGGTAAACCATGGAGCACCAGTAATCGCCAGGATTCGCTCATCTACAAATGTGTCCCGGATTGGGTGCTCTTTTTCAGTTTCCTCTATTGGGGACATGCGAGACAAGTGATTTACAAAAATATTCTCACAACCCTTTTTATCTCTAATTTCAAGATCAAATTCCTGAAGAAAAAGGATCCACCTCAAAAGCCGAGGCTTTGATTTCTGCTTGGTAAACAAATACTTCAACGCATCATGGATAGTATAAACAATAATCTTGGACCCAAACAAATATAACCTGAATTTGTCAAAAGCATACACTACGGCCAACAACTCCTTTTCGGTAGTTGCATAATTCCTTTTGACTTTGTTAAGTTAAGACCTTTAGCAAACCTTGTTAGGAGTCCTACAACTTAGAGTTTAGGCCTAGAGTTTTTTAACTCTTTGTATGTATCATTGTTATGGGTACTCACCTCCCCCTTTTTGGCTTTTGTTAAAGTCAATCTCTAGTTAGTCTTTCAACTTAGACTTAGAGAGTTTATTAACTCTACATAAGTATCATTGTTATGGATGCTTATTCCCCTTGAACCTTGACCACAGTCAAGAGTTCTCTCCCTAGTTAGGAGAACTACAGTTTCTCTGATTCCATCCTTGTTAGGATACGTAGGCACAAGATGCGACGTCTTGGCGAACATACTTAGTGTACAAACCCATAGGTCTTTACCTTAGCATATAACCACTAGCAAATAGACATTAACACAAACACAACTACTAAATAAAAGGCTTATGTAGAGTACTACAGATGCTTAGGGTGCTAATACCTTCCCTTAATATAACCAAACTAGAACGCCCGATCTCTTAGCTTCGTTGCAACGTAGCGCACTTAGGGTTTTCTTCGATCTTTACCCTTTTCTTTGGATAAATCAAAGCTCGATGGTGAATATTTTAATATTTGCGATTCAAGTTAATTAATAGCTTGATATCCGATTCTCACCGCAACACGGTGATTTGATACTCCATCTTCACCACTTGATTAGCAAGTTTCAAATTAATCACCCCTTCAGGCTTGCTCACACTTCGATCTTACAATTTCAGGTGTTCATTTGCAACAATGGTTTCAATGATCTTTTTGATACCAGTGGCTATTGTAAAGTTGGAAGAGCCACCAACAGGTGTATCAATAAGTTATTTTGTCTTCATTCTGAGGCCATTTACAAACATCTGCATTTGTTCTGTTTGGTCCATGTTATGTGTTGGACAAGCAACCAATAACCTCTTAAACCTTTTGTATGCATCACCAAGTGACTCTCCTTCTTTCTGTTTAAAATTCACAATATCATATCTTTTTCGAATATAAACAGAAGTTGGAAAGTACTCATTTAAGAAAGTTGTCTCCATCTCCTCTCAAGTGGTAATACTCTCGGCAGGTAAAGAATATAACCATTCTTCGGCATCTTCTGAAAGAGTGAATGGAAACATTCGTAACTTTTTAGCTTCTTTCGAATGCCCCTCAATTTTCAATGTTGTGCTCATCGTAAGAAACCTTTGTAAATGCTTATTTGTATCTTCATTGATTTTTTCACTAAACGGTTTCTTTTCAAGCTGACAGATTATTGTCGGGTGCAGTTGGAAGTTTGCTACATTAATTGGTTGATTCACGATGGTCAACCGACCTGCTAGAGCATTTGCTCCTCCATAATCACCCAGAAGTCTTTCTGCTGGTGGAATTCCAGCCATTCTCACTCCTTCTGGTTGTGTCTCTACGTCTGCGTTGGACTCTGAATCAGCATGCTCAGAATGAACCAAAATTTCTTCTTCTGACTTTGCCAGTCTTGCTTGCTTCGCTTGACGGTGTCTCACGTGCAGTGATCTTTCGGGTTCTGCGTCAAAAAGAAACTCAGCTGAGGGCTTTCCTCGCATACACAGATTAAACAAATATTAGTTAAAATAGAAATAAATCTAAAAACGAACAAAAATAAAATTTTAGTCGCAAAGCAACAAAATTTCAATTGAATAAAATTTAGCTTATATTTTGGCAGTCCCCGACAACGGCGCCAAAAACTTGATCGGTAAAATAGCAAGTGTACTATTTTGTCAATTGTAGTTAAAAATAAGGGATTTATCCCCAATATCGATCTCGAGGACCGCGTTAGGCAATATAAACGTAATTTGAGTGCAATCAAACAAAAATCAATTGGGGTTTTTAGATTTGGTTTGAATATAATAAAAGACAATATTTAAAATAAAGCAAACTAATGGATAAGATTTAACAAGATATGAGAGCATACTAGGGGCAGTGTATGAATTGCCTTACAAAAATATCAATCCTTATTTCTTAACATAACCAAAATTTTATCAAGTTCTTGATTGCTAATTGTGTTCACTCCTATAGCCTTAGTGAGAAAACCTTTAAAATCATAATCAATTTACTATGTCCATAGATAATCAATTTAAAATCAAGCATTGAAAATAGTTTCAGCAGTATCCAAGTGCAACAGGCTAATCCTAGTCCTAGGAAATATCTACTGAGGCATTATCGATCAAATTGTGTTAACAATCGTTTTTCCGACCTAAGGTTAACCATAAAACTAAATTAATTTTTCCGATTGAAAAAGTTATAAAATTATTGAACGATAAAACTTGATTAATAAAATAAGTGCTTATGTCCTTCACAAGGAAATAATATCAATACAATAGCAATTCAGGGACACCCCCTAGCATTGGGGGGTTTAGCCTCTCATAATAATAAAAGTAAATTCAATAATTAGATTTAACATTACAAGAATATTTGGGGATGAAGGTGAGAAAATTACTTAGAAGGGGGGGGGGGGGGGGGGTTGAATAAGTAAGACTAAAAATCAAAGATTAGAACACAGATATTTTTATCCTGGTTCGTTGAAAACAACTACTCCAGTCCACCCTCTCAAGAGTGATTTGCCTTTCTCTGTCAAGGACTTAATCCACTATTTTAATCAAACAGATTACAAATAGCAACACCTAAGAACAACCGTTCTTAGTCTTCTCAAGAGCAACTGATCCCAACTGGATCCTCTTAAGGAAAACCTTTTACAAACAAAGTAAAACTTTTACAAGAGTAAGAATGCTTCTAATAAGCTGTTATCACAACAGTGATATTTCTCTTAAGTTAAGAATAAAAATAAAGCAAAGTAATATGATTAAGAGCTTTGAAAGATTTGCTTTGAGGAGTGATTTTGCTAGAGATTCGATTCTGAAGAAGATGGAGTAGACTTCTTTATATAGGCACTAAGATCCAAGAAGTCTTGTTACGTTGAAGGCTGTGCAGAAAAGCCTAGAGCCTTTTGTCTTCACATTGGAGGCTGTGCTGAAACAGGCCTGATGCTTTTTGTCTTCACTTGCAGAATACTTTCCTCAGAATGGAATGCACAGATAAAACCTTTTTGTCTGTGTCCTTGTGTCTAGCACAAAATAGGAAAGAGCTGTTGAGAAAAACCAACGTACATATTTAAATCTTCTTCAAAGTAAGTTCAGCTTTTAACAAGAGAATCTGAATCTTCAGAGTCTTCTGATCACGGATCATCTGGATCTTCAGAGTCTTGAAAGTTCTTCAGATTGAGCTGAATCAGAGTATGTGCAGCTTGTGTGCTTGAGCGTGTAAATCCTTCAGAGCAGAGTCTTCTATGCTTTAGAGGCTCCTTCTTCAGAATCTTCAAGAGACAGTAGTCAGATTCTTCTGGGAGCAATGTTCAGATCTTCACTTAAGATGCTCTTGAACTTATGAAGCCTTTCATACGAACAATGTTCAGATGCAATTTTGCTTTCTTAAGATAATTTTCTTTTAGTGCCTGTAGCAAACAATCTAGAACACGTTTAGAGTATATGATTCTTGAATACAAAATTTATAAGTGTTATCATCAAAACATAGAGATATAACTAAGACACAATTTGTGCTCTTACAATCTCCCCCTTTTTGATGATGACAAAACATGAGAAAATTTTGTTCAATAAAGAGTAAGAATTAGAAACTCCCCCTGAGATAAACAATCTCCCCCTGAAATAAATACTATAATAGAATAGAATACTTCCCTTTCTGATTGAGTATATTTCAGATTCAGAGCCTGATGAATGAGTTCAGAGTTAAATCTTGATGCCAGTTGATTGAATAAATGTATCAGAGTAAGATATCAGAGTTGATTGAATACTCAGATTTTCTTTAGAGAATCAGGTTCTGGTTGACAGAGTCTCAGGGTAACTTCAATGAATTATGTCAGATATAACAGTGTAATCTGAAAGACTTAAATTCAAATAAGTTAATAAAATGTCTGAATTTTAGTTTTGGTAGATGCTTATAGGTTGAACACTCAGTTTCTCTTTTTCTCCCCCTTTTTGTCATAATCAAAAAGATTTTCAAAGACAGAAAGAAATAAAAGAGAAGAAGCAAAAAGGAGCAAAACATGTTATCATGCAATTAAAACAAAACAAACCAAAGTTCACAGACAAACAGGCAGAGGCCAAAAACACATAACACAATAAAAGTAACCAAACATCAAAAACTCAGTTCATGTGCAAAACAACAAATAAAACTAGGTCTGGCAAGAGGCAATGAGGGTCAGAAGCTCTGTCATCTTGGCAGCTGACTCTTCTTGCTTAGACATCCAGGTTTTGATTTCATCAGTTGTTTTCTCTTGCTTGATCATCCAGTCCTTGATATCCTTCACATCATTCACAAGTTCTGAAACCACAGATGAAGACGGAGCAGATGCAGTAGCAGCAGGGTTTCCTTCAGATTGGTTTTCAACAGAAGCTTGTTCAACCATTTCAAAATCAGGAACAACTGGAGGAGCAGCTTCCAATAGTAACACAGGAGGAGGAGGAGGCATGTTCATCAGTGTCACCTTTATTAACTCAGCAAATTTTGTCTTAGCAAGCTTAGAGCATTTTGCTCTAACTTTTAGGGCAGCTTTGTTAAACATCCAGATGAAGCGCTTCCAAGCAGTATTCGAAACATTTGGGTCCAAACTAGACATGCATACAGCCTTAACACGATCATATTCAGAATCTAACTCCTTTTTGAAAATATCAAACATAGCATTAACACAAGATCCTAAATCTAACTGTTCATTCTGACCAGAGGAAAAAGGATTAGGGGTGTTAGCAGGAGTAGGTTCAGATGGTTGAGGTTGAGGTGTGGGTGGTTGAGATGTGTGGATGATAGATTGAGGGAGTTCAGCTGAATGAGGAAAAGTTTGATTCTCAGATGGATTAGTTTCAGGTGGTTGTGGAATGGTTTGGTTTTCAGCTGTTTGAGTGTCAGAGGGTTGAGCTTCAGATGGTTGTTGAGATGGAGAGTTTGTTGGGGTATGAAACAAAGCAATGTTAAGATGTTTCTTCATAACACTCTCAGAGCGAGCTTGTTTGAGTGATTCTGAATCATAGTCAGATGAATCAGAGGATTCATCTGAGTGAACAGATGTAGAAGAAATTTCAATTGTTTGGTTTAGGGGTGGAATATCAAGAATATTGTCAGACAGATTTGGATCTTCTGAGGGAATTGCTTGTTCAGAGTGTTCAGTTTGAACAGTCTCTGGTTGATTTTGTTCTGAAATAATTGTTTGTGGTTGGGGAGTCTCTAAGTGGGGATTCTCTAGTTGCGACAAAGTTGGTTGTGGAGTTGTTATTGGAGAATTTTCTGGTTGAGTTGGTTCTGGTGGAGTTATTGTTGGAGAGTTTTCAGATAAAATTTGTTCTGGTGGTGGAATTTCTGTTTGAATAGTTTGAGGTTGTGGGTCAGATGGAATTGGTGCAGGAGATGATTGTAAATTTACTGGTTCAGAGGATAGTGGTTCGGATGAGATATTGACAGACTTTCTAGATTTTGAAGTTCTTGATATGAGGCTTGGAGAGAGTTGTGGTGAAGATAATGGTGAATGAACAGTAGGAGTAGGATCAGAGGCTAATACCTGTTGAATGGTGTCTCTGATTTCTTCCAGAGTAGCTTCTCTTGGACTGCTTCTGGCCTTCTTTCCTTCTTTCCTCTTCTTTCTTAACGCTTCAGGAGCTTTTCTCTTCTTCTGAATGGATTCTTCGTCAGCCTTCCTCTTACTGCGCCTTTCCTTCATCTGATTAGGCAATTCTTCTCCAGGCTTCTGAACGAGATTGGCTGGTAAAGGGATTCCTTCCTTTAGACATTCAGTAATGTACAGCCAGACAAATTCCTTAGGTTCATCTGCACTGAATAGTGGAAAATCTTCCACAAGAATTCTTCTACCTTGAATCTCGTCAGAGTTGATCTTCCTGAGTTGTCCTTTCAATTCTGAGATGATTTTCATCCTCTTCAGATTGAGTCCATTAATTTCAGAGCCAATGGTGTGAGTCAGATCTTTTGTAATCTTCGCATCAGTCAGATGTTGAACCAGCTTGTTCTCAACAAGTATATCAGAAGTCAACCTTCCCAGGGGTATCCACGTCCTCACTTTACCAGCTTTCGCCCTTACTTCCTCTCTGGTTTCTTTGACATGAGTTAATAAATGACTGAAGATGAGATACGGTAGATCCACTTTGACATTTTTGCTAATGCAGTACATAAAATACAAATGTTCAGAACTCACATAATCTGGAGAGTTTGAAGGTTTTCTGTGGAAAAACGTACTCATAAAGATTTTCGCCCAGATCCTATAAATGGGTTTTAAATCTTTAACCTTACTGGACGGCAAACCAGCAATAGTAACTTCTTCATAAACCCTAGCCATATCGATGCGAGAAGAAGCAAGATTTGAAACACCATCAGACTCAGTATAGCTAAACAGTTGTCTGATCAGGTTTTCAGTGATGACTATCTCCACTCCAAGAACCGAAGAATGTATAAACTTGGGACCAGCGCTTGCATGTATCCAAAATTCCTTAACCAGTGTTGGGAAAACAGGCCCCATTAGCCTTTCAAAATATTTTTCCCACCCTTGAGCTTTGATGGCAGAAATGAGATCAAACCCATTTTCCTTTAAAGAGTCAAGGTCAATGAAGCTTTCACAGAGCACTTCTAGATCAGCCACTGGAGTGAATAAGGTTCGTTCAGGTTCTTTGTACATGATGGTCTTGTTAGGTTTTGCAGCAGTGTTTGAAGTTGACGCCATTGAAGAAGAAGAATACCTTGGTTTCGGTTTAGGGTTTTGGAAGAGATTGAAAAGAAAGCAGAAACGCATGAATGAAGTGAATGTGAAAAGTGTGATAGAAGTGTGATAGGTGATATATATAGGAAACCAAAAAATCAAGCATAGGGCACACAAAAGACACTTACGCACGTTTGGACAGCATTAAATGAAAAGTAATCATTTCACATTAAATTATGACAGCTGGGGGGAAAAACAAGAAAAGTGAGATTTTCAAAGCATTACCTCAAACGTCAAATCAGTTAAGCACTCAATCTTTTCAGAAATTGAATGCAACGTGTTTGCTTTGTTGGCTCATCTGATTTCTCTCAAGAAATGAAACGTTTCCAACTTTCAGATCTTCTGAGCTTG
This sequence comes from Lathyrus sativus, assembly GCA_963859935.3. Classification (NCBI taxonomy): domain Eukaryota; kingdom Viridiplantae; phylum Streptophyta; class Magnoliopsida; order Fabales; family Fabaceae; genus Lathyrus; species Lathyrus sativus. The sequence goes on along the minus strand of OZ012740.1, from coordinate 84,586,342 downwards.
TTAGTTCAGAGTTTTACCCAAAACGAAATCATCAAATAAATATAAATGAATAAATAGACAGATGAAATACTTCAGATTATTAAACATTTTGCATCTGAGAGGTTGCCTCTGAGAAATATTACTCTGGACATAAATCCATACAAATATTTTTCAGAATAAACTTAAATCTATCTTCAGCAAGGGGTTTTGTGAAAATGTCAGCCCATTGATGATCTGTATCAACAAAAGCTAAATTAATTACACCCTTCTGAACATAGTCTCTGATGAAGTGATGTTTAATTTCTATATGTTTTGCCTTAGAATGCAAGATTGGATTTTTTGACAAACATATAGCAGAAGTATTATCACAGAAGATAGAAAGGTTACTCTCATAGATTTGATAATCTTCTAATTGACTCTTCATCCAGAGCATCTGAGTACAACATCCAGCAGCAGCAATGTATTCTGCCTCTGTAGTTGATAGTGCAATGGTAGGTTGCTTCTTGCTGTACCATGAGATCAGATGACTTCCAAGAAACTGACAGCTTCCAGAAGTTCTTTTACGTTCAACTCTGTCTCCAGCATAGTCAGCATCACAGAATCCAACTAATGAAAATTCATCAGATCTTCTGTAACACAGACCCATGTTAGCAGTACCTTTCGGATACCTCAGAATCCTCTTAACAGCGGTTAAGTGTGATTCTCTAGGATCTGATTGGAATCTAGCACATAAGCAGACACTAAACAGAATATCTGGTCTAGAAGCAGTCAAGTATAGAAGAGATCCTATCATACCTCTGTAGAGTTTTTGATCTACCTTCTTACTTACCTCTTCCTTACCTAGAGTGCTTGTAGGATGCATTGGAGTCTTTTCCATTTTGCTATCAACCATGTTGAACTTCTTCAGAAGCTCTTTAACATATTTGGTTTGATGTATGTAGGTGCATTCTGGAGTCTGATTGACTTGGATTCCCAAAAAGAATCTCAATTCTCCCATCATGCTCATTTCAAATTCTTCCTGCATACATTTAGCAAACTCCTTTCCAAGCGTAATATTTGTTGATCCAAAAATAATGTCATCTACATAAATCTGACAAATCAACAGATCTTTCTTAACAGATTTACAGAATAAAGTTGTATCCACTTTTCCTCTGATAAAATTTTTCTTCAGAAGGAAGTTACTCAACCTCTCATACCAAGCTCTGGGAGCTTGTTTTAATCCATAAAGGGATTTCTTTAATTTGAAAACATGATCTGGAAAGTTTTCACTTTCAAAACCAGGAGGTTGGTGGACATATACTTCTTCTTCTATAATACCATTAAGAAAAGCACTTTTAACATCCATCTGATACAGAGTGATGTTATTCTGTGCAGCAAATGAAATAAGAAGACGAATAGATTCTAACCTTGCCACTGGAGCATATGTCTCAGTGTAATCAATACCTTCTTGTTGACTATATCCTTGAGCAACCAGCCTTGCCTTATTCCTTTCTACTTCTCCCTTTTCATTCAGCTTATTCCTGAAGACCCATTTTGTTCCAATGACATTGAATCCTTTAGGTCTAGGAACCAGATCCCAAACTTCATTTCTGGCGAATTGATTCAGCTCTTCTTGCATAGCTATAATCCATTCATTATCTTCCAGAGCCTCATCTACAGATGTTGGTTCTATCATTGACACTAAGCCAAATAAGGAAGATTCAGAAGTTCTGAGAAATGATCTTGTCCTTATGGGATCATCTTTCTTTCCAATTATCACATCTTCTGGATGAGAAGCTTTGATTCTGGAAGAAGATCCTCTGACGGTTGGTCTTTCAGAAATATGCAGGTTGTTTAGTTGGGAAGTCAAAGGTGTAGCATCTGGGGTTGCGTCAGATTCTTTGTTCTTTGCCTTTTCTGCCTCTGAGCCTTCAGAGTCTGTGAGAATCACTTCTCTATCTGCAGAATTTTCAAACTGCTTTGGCTTTTCAGAGCCAAGCTTATCATCAAATCTGACATGAATAGATTCTTCCACAATCTGTGTTTCAGTATTGAATACTCTGTAGCCTTTAGAGCGTTCAGAATAACCAAGCATGAAACACTTCTGTGCTTTGGAATCAAACTTGTTCAGATTATCTTTAGTATTAAGTGTAAGAGCACAGATTGTGTCTTAGTAATATCTCTATGTTTTGATGATAACATTAATGATAATTTGTATACAAGAATTATACTCTCTAAATTTGTTCTAAACTGTTTTCTACAGGCACAAAAGATTTTAATCTTAAAGAGCAAATTTGATGTGTACAATAAATTCTGAATGGCTCAAGAGCATCTGAAGATTAGAAGAATCTGAAGTATAAGAGCTTAGTCATCAAGATTCTGAAGATACAACACGCTGCATATATTATCAAGAATCTGAATGAAAGAAGACTCTGAGTGAAGAGACTCTGAATGAGAGAAGACTCTGATCTGAGTGAAGACTCTGATCTAAGAGCATGTTACGCTTCAAGCACACAGCTGCACCAGACTCTGATTCAGCAACATCTGAAGAACATCTTAGGCTCTGAAGTTTCCAGAAGATTCTGAAGACTGAAGACTCTGATATTGATTGTTGATCTGAACTATCTGAAGAATTATTTGAAGAAGATTATTTTAATATATCCGTTGGAATATGCCAGCAAATCTTTCCTTAATTGGGATAGACATAAATCTCTGCAAGAAGATTATTCCTCTGATACATTCCATATATGGTAAATTCACAGCTCAGCAGACAATTGCTACACCCACATTTTGTGCGCCGTCTCTCTGCTGCAATAGTACAAAGGACAGTACTATTTGATATTGGAAATATCTTCTCCAACGGTATTATATTCTCTCCAATATTCAAGTGGCTATATAAAGGATATCATAGCACTTTCTTCTGTGACGAGACAAATTTTGACAAACTTATTCTCAAGCGAAGAAACTCTCAAGCTCTCATATTCTTTATAGTTCATACTTTGTTCTAAACTTAGAGAAATAACACAGTTGTGTTTATAGCTTTCATAGAAGCAATTTATTACTCTTACATTGTATTACATTAATTTGTAAAGGAAGTTTTCCTTAAGAGGATCTAGGTTAGATCAGTAGCTCTTGAGAAGACTAAGAACAGTTGTTCTTAGGTGTTGCTATTTGTAATCAGTTGATTTGAATAGTGGATTAAGTCCTTGTTGAGAAAGGCAAATCACTCTTGAAAAGGGTGGACTGGAGTAGTTGAGTTCAACGAACCAGGATAAAAATACTTGAGTTTTTATCTTTGATTATTTTCTGTCATACTTATTCAACCCCCCTTCTAAGTATTTTCTCACCTTCAGTTGGCATCAGAGCTCCGGTTCTGAGTGTGCATTCACTTAACCGTGACAGATAAAGATCCAGTGAGAAGAATACTCTGTTATTTATTTGGTTGCTAATATGGGTGATATTCCTACATCAAGCAACAAATATGAAGGAGACAGAATCAGCACCAAACCTCCAATGTTTGATGGAGAAAAATTTGATTATTGGAAAGATAGACTTGAAAGTTTTTTCTTGGGGTATGATGCTGATCTCTGGGATTTAGTCATTGATGGATATGAACATCCTACTAAGGATGGCAAAAAGATTGATAGAAAATCAATGACTGAGGAGCAGAAGAAAGAATTCAAGAATCATCACAAAGCCAGAACCATACTTCTTAATGCAATCTCTCATACAGAGTATGAGAAGATTACCAACAGAGACACTGCTCATGATATGTTTGAGTCTCTCAAAATGACTCATGAGGGAAACTCTCAGGTGAAAGAAACAAAGGCTCTGGCGCTGATACAGAAGTATGAAGCGTTCAAGATGGAAGAATCTGAGAACATTGAGACTATGTTTTCCAGATTTCAGATTCTAACAGCTGGGTTGAAAGTTCTGGACAAGGGCTACTCAACATCTGATCATGTCAAGAAGATCATCAGAAGTCTTCCTACCAGATGGAGACCTATGGTGACTGCATTGAAGCTGGCCAAGGATCTGAACAAAATCTCATTAGAAGAACTCATCAGTTCTTTGAGAAGTCATGAGATTGAGCTGGAGGAAGATGAACCCCAGAAGAAAGATAAAGGTAAATCCTTAGCTTTTAAATTTAACAAATCTGTTAAAGCTTTGCAGGTAAATGAAGAAAGCTCTGAGGAATCTTCTTCTGAAGAAGAAGATGAACTATCCATGCTGTCCAGAAGGATCAACAAACTCTGGAAGCACAAAGGGAAGAAGTTCAACAACTTCAGAAGATCTGATCAAAAGAGAGAATCTTCTGGACACAGAAGATCTGGCAAGAAAGAGGTCACTTGCTATGAATGTAAAGAACCTGGACACTACAAGAGTGAATGTCCCAAACTTCAAAAGGAAAAACCCAAAAGGAAGTTTGATAAAAAGAAAAAGGTTCTGATGGCTACATGGGATGACTCAGATGAATCTGAATCATCTTCTGAATCTGAGGAAGAATGTGCAAATGTTGCGCTGATGGCCAACACAAATGATCAAGATGAAGGAACGTCATCATCTGAATCTGAGTCAGAATCAGACTCTGACTCTGAAGAGGTATTTTCTGAACTCTCCAGAGCTGAACTTGTTGAAAGTTTATCTGACATGTTGGAAAGCTACAGCAAGATTAAACTCAAATACAAGAAGCTGAAAAGCAATCTTGAATCTGAGATTGATCTTCTGAGAACAGAACTTGTTGAGCAGAAAGAAATAAATTTAAAACTCAAAAATGATTTAGAAACAACTCAACAAGAATCTGATACTGAAACAGAGTCAAGTGAAAATATTTTAGAAAAATATGACTCCAGTTTTAAAAGATTCCTCACTAAAAGCATAGACAGAAGCAAAATGGCTTCTATGATCTATGGTGTTAGTGGGAACAACAGAAGAGGCATTGGATGTGAATCTTCCTCTGGAAGCAATCCAAAATCTGTTGATAAACTCTTCATCAAGAAGACTCCTCTGTATTCTCATTTTAAGTTTGGTCATCTGAATGATATTAAACATACAAGCTCTGAAAAGAGTACTTATATGTTTAAGCCAAGGGCTAGCCAGAATAAACACTATGTTGAAAAACAGAAGTTTAGGCAAAACCACAGAACATCTAACCCCAAAGGACCCAAGAAGATCTGGGTACCTAAAAGTAAAATAATACCTGTTGCAGATGTTCTTAGCAGCAAAATCCAGACACCAATCATGGTACCTGGACTCTGGATGCTCACGACATATGACGGGCGAAAGGTCTATGTTCCAAAGCCTGGAACTTAGATCTGGAGGGGACGTGAAATTTGGAGGGAACCAGAAGGGCAAGATCATTGGCTCTGGTACAATAGGTAATGGTAACCTACCCTCTATTTCTAATGTTCTGTTAGTTGAAGGATTGAAACATAATCTATTGTCCATAAGTCAATTAAGTGACAGTGGTTATGATATCATCTTTAATCAAAAATGTTGCAAAGCTGTATGTCAAAAGAATGGTTCAATCCTATTCAGTGGAAAGAGGAAAAACAACATTTACAAAATTAACCTTTCAGAACTTAAAGTTCAAAATGTAAAATGCCTTTTATCTGTGAATGATGAGCAATGGGTCTGGCATAGAAGATTGGGACATATTAATATGAGACGTATATCTCAGATTAATAAACTCAATCTGGTCAGAGGACTCCCTAATCTGAAGTTCAATTCAGATGCTCTGTGTGGCGCATGTCAAAAGGGTAAATTTTCAAAATCTCATTTTAAACCAAAAAATGTTGTTTCCACTTCTAGACTATTGGAATTACTTCATATTGATCTGTTTGGACCAGTGAAAACTGCATCCATCAGAGGCAAGAAGTATGGGTTAGTCATTGTAGATGACTACAGCAGATGGACATGGGTAAAGTTTCTAAAACACAAGGATGAGTCTCATTCTGTGTTCATTGACTTCTGCAATCAAGTCCAGACTGAAAAAGAATGCAAAATTATTAAAGTCAGAAGTGATCATGGTGGTGAATTTGAAAACAAATATTTTGAAAAATATTTTTCTGAAAAAGGAATTGCACATGATTTCTCCTGTCCTAGAACTCCACAACAAAATGGAGTTGTAGAGAGGAAAAATAGAACATTGCAAGAAATGGCCAGAACCATGATCAACGAGACAAATCTGGCAAAATACTTTTGGGCAGAAGCAATAAATACAGCATGTTATATTCAGAACAGAGTGTCTGTAAGACCTCTTCTGGAAAAGACTCCCTATGAATTGTGGAGAAACAGAAAGCCCAACATTGCTTATTTTCATCCATTTGGATGTATTTGTTATATGCTTAACACTAAAGATCATCTGAACAAGTTTGATTCCAAAGCACAGAAGTGTTTCATGCTTGGTTATTCTGAACGCTCTAAAGGCTACAGAGTATTCAATACTGAAACACAGATTGTGGAAGAATCTATTCATGTTAGATTTGATGATAAGCTTGGCTCTGAAAAGCCAAAGCAAGTTGAAAGTTCTGCAGATAGAGAAGTTATTCTCACAGACTCTGAAGGCTCAGAGGCAGACAAGACTGAAGACAAAGACTCTGAAGCAAACCCAGATGCTACGCCTCTAACTTCCCAACTTGACAATCTGCATATTTCTGAAAGACCAACAGTCAGAGGATCTTCTTCCAGAATGAAAGCTTCTCATCCAGAGGATGTGATAATTGGAAAGAAAGATGATCCAATAAGGACAAGAGCATTTCTCAGAACTTCTGAATCTTCCTTCTGTGGCTTAGTGTCAATTATAGAACCAACATCTGTTGATGAGGCTCTGGAAGATAATGAATGGATTTTAGCTATGCAAGAGGAGCTGAATCAATTCACAAGGAATGAAGTCTGGGATCTGGTTCCAAGACCTAAAGGTTTCAATGTCATTGGAACAAAATGGGTTTTCAGAAATAAACTTAATGAGAAAGGAGAAGTTGAAAGGAACAAAGCAAGACTGGTTGCTCAAGGCTACAGTCAACAAGAAGGCATAGACTACACAGAAACATATGCTCCTGTTGCAAGGTTAGAGTCTATACGCTTGCTTATTTCATTTGCTGCACAACATAACATCACTCTTTATCAGATGGATGTTAAAAGTGCTTTTCTTAATGGAATTATAGAAGAGGAAGTGTATGTCCACCAACCTCCTGGTTTTGAAAATGAAAATTTTCCAGATCATGTTTACAAACTGAAAAAATCTCTTTATGGACTAAAACAAGCTCCCAGAGCTTGGTATGAGAGGTTGAGTAATTTTCTTCTGAAGAAAAATTTCATCAGAGGAAAAGTGGATACCACACTATTTTGTAAAACCATTAAGAAAGATTTGTTGATTTGTCAAATTTATGTAGATGATATTATTTTTGGATCAACAAATATTATGCTTGGAAAGGAGTTTGCTAAATGTATGCAGGCAGAATTTGAGATGAGCATGATGGGAGAATTGAGATTCTTTCTGGGAATCCAAGTAAATCAGACTCCAGAGTGCACCTACATACATCAGACCAAGTATGTTAAAGAGCTTCTGAAGAAGTTTAACATGCTGGATAGCAAAATGGCAAAGACTCCAATGCATCCTACAAGCACTCTAGGTAAGGAAGAGGTAAGTAAGAAGGTAGATCAGAAACTCTACAGAGGTATGATAGGATCTCTTCTTTATTTGACTGCTTCTAGACCAGACATTCTGTTTAGTGTTTGTTTATGTGCTAGATTCCAATCAGATCCTAGAGAATCACACTTAACTGCTGTTAAGAGGATTCTAAGGTATCTGAAAGGTACTGCTAATGTTGGTTTGTGTTACAGAAGATCTGACGAATATTCACTAGTTGGATTCTGTGATGCTGACTATGCTGGAGATAGAGTTGAGCGCAAAAGTACTTCTGGAAGCTGTCAGTTTCTTGGAAGTCATCTGATCTCGTGGTACAGCAAGAAGCAACCAACAATTGCACTATCAACCACAGAGGCAGAATACATTGCTGCTGCTGGATGTTCCACTCAGATGCTCTGGATGAAGAGTCAACTAGAAGATTATCAAATCTATGAGAGTAATCTTTCTATCTTCTGTGATAATACTTCTGCTATATGTTTATCCAAAAACCCAATTTTACACTCTAAGGCCAAACATATAGAGATTAAACATCATTTCATCAGAGACTATGTTCAGAAGGGTGTAATAAATTTAGCCTTTGTTGATACAGATCATCAATGGGCAGATATTTTCACAAAACCCCTTGCTGAAGATAGGTTTAAGTTTATTCTGAAAAATATTTGTATGGATTTTTGTCCAGAGTAATATTTCTCAGAGTCAACTTCTCAGATGCTAAGTGTTTAACACTCTGAAGTATTTCATCTGTCTTGCTTGTTTAATTTATCTGTGAATTTTTTTTGTGTGAAACTCTGAACTGACCATCTCAGAGGATCTGAAAGTTGAAAACGTTTCATTTCTTAAGAGTTATAGAATCACATGCAAGCAAACACGTGTCACTCAGAATCTGAAAAGATGGAGTACACCTACTGATTATGACGTTTAAGGTATTGCTTTGAAAATCTCAATCTGTCTTGATTTTCCCCCAAATGTCATATCATAATTAAAAATGATTACTTTTCATTTAATGCAAACGTGCGTATGTGTCCTATGTGTGTCTGTTGTGTTTCCCATGCTTGCTTTATTTGTCTATATAAACCATTCTCATAACACATTCACACTTTTCACATTCTCAAACACATATGCGCTTTTGTTTGTTGTTCTCTCTCTTTGCAAACCCTAAAAGAACTCAGAAACCTTCATCTTCTTCATCATCGTCAACAATGGCATCTACTTCAAACGCTGTTACTACCAAAAATGCTACCACTGTCGAAGAACCAGTACGCACTCTCCTAACTGCTGTTGATTCACTAGAAGTACTGTGTGAAAGTTTCGTGGACTTAGAAGATCTTGCTGAAAATGGGTTTGATCTGATTTCTTCAATCAAAGCACAAGGCTGGGACGGTTACTTTGACAGGCTTATGGGTCCTGTGTATCCAACGTTAGTGAAGGAGTTCTGGATCCATGCATATGCTACTCCAAAGTTCATTCACTCCTCTGTGCTGGGAAAAAAGATAGTTATCACTGAAAACCTGATAAGGAAACTCATAGGTTTTAAGGCAACTGATGGAGTAACCTCTCTGTCTTCTGCGCGTGAAGACCTGAAAGATGTATGTCAAGAAATCTGTACTACTGGTGAACCTTGTAAGAAGGTTAAGTTCTTGAAACCCACTTACAAGATATGGGCTAAGATTTTCTTGAGCACCATCTTTCACAGACCCTCTTCAAACTCTTCTGATTATGTTAATGCTGAACAACTTTACTTCATGTATTGTTTACACCAAAACATTCAGATTGATCTTCCATATTTGTTGTTTAATCATCTGGTGTCTCACGTCAAGGAAACAAGGGAAACAGCCAGAGATAAATCTGGAAAAGTCAGAACATGGATCCCTATGGGAAGGCTGATTTCAGATATTCTGATAGAAAACCAACTTGTGGCACATCTGCAAGAGGCTGGGTTGACAGAAGATCTGACTTATATCATTGGCTCTGAAATAAACGGTTTAACTTTGAGAAGGATGAAACTGGTTGATGATTTATCTGAGAAACCAAGGAAAACTAACTCTGAAGAAGTTAGGGGAAGAAGGATTCCTGTTAAGGATTTTCCTTTATTCACCTCAGATGAACCTAGAGAAATTATTGCTGAGTATGTTGCTCGCTGCCTAAGAGATGGTGATGAGATTCCTGCCAATCTTTTGCAGAAGGAAGGCCAAGTTCTTCCTGATTTGACAAGGGAAAGAAGACGTAAGAGAAAAATTGATAGTGAAGGTCATCAGAAGAAAAGGAAGCATTCAGATGCTGAAAAGAAGAAGAAAAGGAAGAAGCTGAAGAAGGTTCAACCAAATCCTCCTGCAGCAACTTTTGAAGAAATTAGAGATACTCTGAAACAGGTATTTAACACTGATTCTAATCCTGTTCATCATTCTGATACCCCCACACCCTCTGACTCCCCACTTAGATTTAGAAGATCCAGACCTTCTAAAACTTTTATCTCTAAACCATCTTCTGTCCCCCCTCATACACCACAATCCAAACCAACCAACAAACATCTGAACCACAAACCAACCAACCAACATCTGAACCACAAATCAATCCTCAACCTTCTGAACCACAAACATCTGAACATCCATCTTCACAACCTCAACCTTCTGAACAAACACCACAAACACAACTAACCCAACCAAGAAAACCCAGAATCCCTGATGAAGCAGAATTGGGATCACGTGTTTATACTCTGTTAAGAGATTTTGATAAGGATAATGTCTCAGACTTTGCTGACATTATGGATGTTTGCATGACTACTATGGACAAAGAGGCTGCTGACGCTGTTTGGAAGAAATATCTTTACAGACTGAATAGGGAGGCTTTGAAAATCAGGACTCAATGTCTTAGATTGTCAAAAGTAAGGTTTGCTGCTTATCAAAAACGGATTAAGAGAAACACTCCTCCTATTCTTCTTCTAGAAGCTCCTCCACCTCCAGAAATTCCTGCACCTGATGTTACTCAGACTGTTTCAGAATCTACTATTTCAGAATCTACTGTTTCAGAATCTACAGATCTTCAGAAGGATGTCAAAGAACTTAAGGATTTTATGGTTGATCAAAAGAAAACAAATGAAGAAATGAAAACTTGGATGGCTAAGCAAGATGAAAATTCAGAAAGGATTACAGCACTGCTGCAACTCATTGCTTCTCAACAAGCCTCATCTGCTAAACCTACTTGATGTTTTGCACAAGTTTTTCATGTTTTGCTTTGTTTTGATTTTCTTCTGATATGTTTTGTATGCTTTTATCTGAATCTGGATGTTTTCTTGACTTAATGACAATGATCTTTTTGCTTATCTGGATATGTGTTTCTTCTGCATCTTTACTGTCTTTTAAAAATCTTTTTGATTATGACAAAAAGGGGGAGAAACAAAATAGAATCTGATTGTTCAAATCTATAAGCAATTATCTGAACTAAGTCAGACATGTTACTAACATTCTTTGAATTTAAGTGTCCCAGATATTATTAAAAAAAATCTGACAAATTTCATTGAAGTTTTTCCTGAGATCTATCTTTTCAGAACCTGATCAAAAATAGCTAAATCTGAGTAGACCAGACTCTGATATCTAACCTTGAGTACTATGATCTAAAAGATAACTCAAGACAGGAAATGGCAAGATAAACAACCAGGTGTTCTGAAGTTGTTCATCTGGCATCAAGCTTTAATATGGCATCAAGCTTTGACTCTAGAAGTCAAACATATGTCAACCAGGCTTCAATCAGGCTCTGAATCTGAAATGTACTCAACCAGAAAGGGAAGTATCTAATTCCATTAGAGTATTCATTTCAGGGGGAGATTGTAAATCTCAGGGGGAGTAATTTTAATTCATATTTTTATTGAACCAATTTCTCATGTTTTGTCATCATCAAAAAGGGGGAGATTGTAAGAGCACAGATTGTGTCTTAGTAATATCTCTATGTTTTGATGATAACGTTAATGATAATTTGTATACAAGAATTATACTCTCTAAATTTGTTCTAAACTGTTTTCTACAGGCACAAAAGATTTTAATCTTAAAGAGCAAATTTGATGTGTACAATAAATTCTGAATGGCTCAAGAGCATCTGAAGATTAGAAGAATCTGAAGTATAAGAGCTTAGTCATCAAGATTCTGAAGATACAACACGCTGCATATATTATCAAGAATCTGAATGAAAGAAGACTCTGAGTGAAGAGACTCTGAATGAGAGAAGACTCTGATCTGAGTGAAGACTCTGATCTAAGAGCATGTTACGCTTCAAGCACACAGCTGCACCAGACTCTGATTCAGCAACATCTGAAGAACATCTTAGGCTCTGAAGTTTCCAGAAGATTCTGAAGACTGAAGACTCTGATATTGATTGTTGATCTGAACTATCTGAAGAATTATTTGAAGAAGATTATTTTAATATATCCGTTGGAATATGCCAGCAAATCTTTCCTTAATTGGGATAGACATAAATCTCTGCAAGAAGATTATTCCTCTGATACATTCCATATATGGTAAATTCACAGCTCAGCAGACAATTGCTACACCCACATTTTGTGCGCCGTCTCTCTGCTGCAATAGTACAAAGGACAGTACTATTTGATATTGGAAATATCTTCTCCAACGGTATTATATTCTCTCCAATATTCAAGTGGCTATATAAAGGATATCATAGCACTTTCTTCTGTGACGAGACAAATTTTGACAAACTTATTCTCAAGCGAAGAAACTCTCAAGCTCTCATATTCTTTATAGTTCATACTTTGTTCTAAACTTAGAGAAATAACACAGTTGTGTTTATAGCTTTCATAGAAGCAATTTATTACTCTTACATTGTATTACATTAATTTGTAAAGGAAGTTTTCCTTAAGAGGATCTAGGTTAGATCAGTAGCTCTTGAGAAGACTAAGAACAGTTGTTCTTAGGTGTTGCTATTTGTAATCAGTTGATTTGAATAGTGGATTAAGTCCTTGTTGAGAAAGGCAAATCACTCTTGAAAAGGGTGGACTGGAGTAGTTGAGTTCAACGAACCAGGATAAAAATACTTGAGTTTTTATCTTTGATTATTTTCTGTCATACTTATTCAACCCCCCTTCTAAGTATTTTCTCACCTTCATTAAGCATATAACAAATACATCCAAAAGGATGAAAATAAGCAATGTTAGGCTTTCTGTTTCTCCACAATTCATAGGGAGTCTTTTTCAGAAGAGGTCTTACAGACACTCTGTTCTGAATATAACAAGCTGTGTTAATTGCTTCTGCCCAGAAATATTTTGCCAGATTTGTCTCATTGATCATGGTTCTGGCCATTTCTTGCAATGTTCTATTTTTCCTCTCTACAACTCCATTTTGTTGTGGAGTTCTAGGGCAGGAGAAATCATGTGCAATGCCTTTTTCAGAAAAGTATTTTTCAAAATGTTTATTTTCAAATTCTCCACCATGATCACTTCTGACTTTAATAATTTTACAATCTTTTTCAGTCTGGACTTGATTGCAGAAGTCAAAGAACACAGAATGAGACTCGTCCTTGTGTTTTAGAAACTTTACCCATGTCCATCTGCTGTAGTCATCTACAATGACTAACCCATACTTCTTGCCTCTGATGGATGCAGTTTTCACTGGTCCAAACAGATCAATGTGAAGTAATTCCAATGGTCTGGAGGTAGAAACAACATTTTTTGATTTAAAATGAGATTTTGAAAATTTACCTCTTTGACATGCTTCACACAGAGCATCTGAGTTGAACTTCAACTTAGGAAGTCCTCTGACCAGATTGAGTTTATTAATTTGAGATATACGTCTCATATTAATATGTCCCAATCTTCTATGCCAGACCCATTGCTCATCATTCACAGATAAGAGGCATTTTACATTTTGAACTTTAAGTTCTGAAAGGTTAATTTTATAAATGTTGTGTTTCCTCTTTCCATTGAATAGGATAGAACCATCCTTTTGACATACAGCTTTGCAACATTTTTGATTAAAGATAATATCATAACCATTGTCACTTAATTGACTTATGGACAATAGATTATGTTTCAATCCTTCAACTAACAGAACATTAGAAATAGAGGGTAGGTTGCCATTACCTATAGTTCCAGAGCCAATGATCTTGCCCTTCTGGTTCCCTCCAAATTTCACGTCCCCTCCAGATCTAAGTTCCAGACTTTGGAACATAGACCTTTCTCCCGTCATATGTCGTGAGCATCCAGAGTCCAGGTACCATGATTGGTGTCCTGACTTTGCTGCTAAGGACATCTGCAACAGGGATTATTTTGTCTTTAGGTACCCAGATCTTCTTGGGTCCTTTAGGGTTAGTTGCCTTGTAGGTTTGTCTAAACTTTTGTTTTTCAACATAGTTTTTGTTTAGACTTGCCTTAGATCTAAACACATGAGTATTCTTTTCAGAGCTCGTGTGTTTAATATCATTTAAATGACCAAATTTAAAATTAGAGTATAAAGGAGTTATCTTAATAATCAGATCATCTACAGGTATTGGTCTTACATCTTTTTCAAGAGAAGAAGATTGAAATCCAATTCCCTTTCTTTTATTCCTACTAACTCCATAGATCATAGAAGCCATCTTGCTTCTGTCTATGCTTTTAGTGAGGAACCTCTGAAAACTAGAGTCATATTTTTCCAAAATATTTTCAGATGACTTAGCTTCAGAGTCAGATTCTTGTTGAACAATTTCCAAATCATTTTTTATTTTTAAATTTATTTCTCTCTGCTCAACAAGTTCTGTTTTCAGATTATCAATCTCAGATTCAAGATTGCTTTTCAGCTTCTTGTTCTTGAGTTTGATATTATTGTAGCTTTTCAAGACTTCAGATAACACCTTTATAAGTTCATCTTTGGTAAGTTTGGACATTACCTCTTCAGCATCAGAGTCGGAGTCTGACTCAGATTCAGATGATAATTCTTCATTCTGATCTTCTATTCCAGCCATTAATGCCATGTTGGCACACTCTTCTTCTGCTTCAGATTCAGATTCAGATTCATCTGAATCATCCCAAGTTGCCATAAGAACCTTTTTCTTTTTATCAAACTTTCTCTTGGGTTTCTCCTTGAGAAGTTTGGGGCAGTCATTTTTGTAGTGCCCAGGTTCCTTGCATTCATAGCATGTGACCTCTTTCTTTCCAGATCTTCTGTGTCCAGAAGATTCCTTCCTGTGGTCAGCTTTTCTGAAGTTGTTAAACTTCTTTCCCTTGTGCTTCCAGAGCTTGTTGATTCTTCTGGAAAGCATGGACAGTTCATCTTCTTCTTCAGAAGACGATTCTTCAGAACTTTCTTCTTTTACCTGCAAAGCTTTAACAGGTTTGTTAGATTTTAAAGCTATAGATTTACCTTTATCTTTCTTCTGGGGCTCATCTTCCTCCAGCTCTATTTCATGACTTCTCAAAGAACTGATAAGTTCTTCTAAGGAGATCTTATTCAGATCTTTTGCCATCTTCAATGCAGTCACCATTGGTCTCCATCTGGTGGGAAGACTTCTGATGATCTTCTTGACATGATCTGACGTTGAGTAGCCCTTATCCAGAACTTTCAGACCAGCAGTAAGAATCTGAAATCTAGAAAACATAGTTTCAACATTTTCAGACTCTTCCATTTTGAATGCCTCATACTTCTGTATGAGTGCCAGCGCCTTGGTCTCTTTAACCTGAGAATTTCCCTCATGAGTCATTTTGAGTGACTCAAACATGTCATGAGCAGTATCTCTGTTTGTAATCTTCTCATACTCAGTATGAGAGATTGCATTAAGCAATATAGTTCTGGCTTTATGGTGATTCTTGAAATCTCTTTTCTGTACTTCAGTCATTGACTTTCTATCAATCTTTTTGCCATCCTCATCAGTAGGATGTTTATATCCATCAATGACCATATCCCAAAGATCAGCATCATACCCGAGGAAAAAACTTTCTATTCTATCTTTCCAATAGTCAAATTTTTCCCCATCAAACATGGGTGGCTTGGTACTGATCCTATCTCCTTCATATTTGTTGTTGCAAGTTGATGTAGATGTATCCATAATGGCAACAACACAAATATCAAAGTATCTTTCTCACTGGATCTTTAACTGTCACGGTTAAGTGGAGCACACGCAGAACCGGAGCTCTGATGCCAACTGAAGGTGAGAAAATTACTTAGAAGGGGGGGGGGGGTTGAATAAGTAAGACTAAAAATCAAAGATTAGAACACAGATATTTTTATCCTGGTTCGTTGAAAACAACTACTCCAGTCCACCCTCTCAAGAGTGATTTGCCTTTCTCTGTCAAGGACTTATTCCACTATTTTAATCAAACAGATTACAAATAGCAACACCTAAGAACAACCGTTCTTAGTCTTCTCAAGAGCAACTGATCCCAACTGGATCCTCTTAAGGAAAACCTTTTACAAACAAAGTAAAACTTTTACAAGAGTAAGAATGCTTCTAATAAGCTGTTATCACAACAGTGATATTTCTCTTAAGTTAAGAATAAAAATAAAGCAAAGTAATATGATTAAGAGCTTTGAAAGATTTGCTTTGAGGAGTGATTTTGCTAGAGATTCGATTCTGAAGAAGATGGAGTAGACTTCTTTATATAGGCACTAAGATCCAAGAAGTCTTGTTACGTTGAAGGCTGTGCAGAAAAGCCTAGAGCCTTTTGTCTTCACATTGGAGGCTGTGCTGAAACAGGCCTGATGCTTTTTGTCTTCACTTGCAGAATACTTTCCTCAGAATGGAATGCACAGATAAAACCTTTTTGTCTGTGTCCTTGTGTCTAGCACAAAATAGGAAAGAGCTGTTGAGAAAAACCAACGTACATATTTAAATCTTCTTCAAAGTAAGTTCAGCTTTTAACAAGAGAATCTGAATCTTCAGAGTCTTCTGATCACGGATCATCTGGATCTTCAGAGTCTTGAAAGTTCTTCAGATTGAGCTGAATCAGAGTATGTGCAGCTTGTGTGCTTGAGCGTGTAAATCCTTCAGAGCAGAGTCTTCTATGCTTTAGAGGCTCCTTCTTCAGAATCTTCAAGAGACAGTAGTCAGATTCTTCTGGGAGCAATGTTCAGATCTTCACTTAAGATGCTCTTGAACTTATGAAGCCTTTCATACGAACAATGTTCAGATGCAATTTTGCTTTCTTAAGATAATTTTCTTTTAGTGCCTGTAGCAAACAATCTAGAACACGTTTAGAGTATATGATTCTTGAATACAAAATTTATAAGTGTTATCATTAAAACATAGAGATATAACTAAGACACAATCTGTGCTCTTACAGGGGATTACTTTGATCTTCAATTACTTCCGCCCTTGAAAACCTTTCGTTCTCCCTTTGTTGCAAAAGTCTCTTTTTTTCTTTGTCCAAATGTGTCTTAAATACTAACAGATCCAATATAGAAGTCAGGAAATTCTGAAAATACCCTCAGGGGTCAAAACAGTCAAATATGATAGGAAATTAAAGGATGACATGCCCAAGCCAACATGGGTTGTGTCAGCTGACACGGGAAGCCATGTTGGCTCCTTGTTCCACATATCAGATGAATATTTATGCCGGACTTGTTGACACGAGCCCCGTGTCAGCCCCTTGCTTTCTCCTCCAACATGGCCTCATAGATCCTCTCCTGACACGGCCCGTGTCAGGCCACTAAATTGCTTGAAAAACTCCTCCGACTTTTCATGAATCTCCTATTTCTTCGCCCGAGTCCTTTGCCTTTCTCCATATGCACTTGAAATCATCAAGACCACTACCAAACACGTAAAATGCACCAAATATAACATAATCACTAGAAAAACATACGGTCTGAGAAAAAAATAAAGATAGTAAATATTATTCAAAAACAATAAAAAAAACTAATAAAAACATTACCGATTCGTGGATTAGATGTCGAATAAGTGTGGGAAACAACGTAGAAATGATGACCGATCAACAGTCTCCGGGAAACTATCTTGCCTTCCTCGTCTATCAGATTCTCCCCGTTCTCATCAGTAGAGACCTCCCAAACGAAGGTCGAGCCGGTAGCTTTATCCGACACAAGCTCGATCACAAAGAACCTCTCTTTGAATGTATGAATAGATTCAGAGAAGGGTTTGAATAATTTCCTCCCCTGTTACAAAGAAACCCAACCAAATTTCTTCTCTGACCCCTGTCGCTGGAGATGGAAGATGGTGAAGAAAAGCAGAAGAGTGGCTTCGATCTACAAATATTTGCAGACCAATTCATATGCCCGCATAAAGATAATAGAATTTGGATGCAGTTGGGAGGGCGCCAAGTCCAAATGTACGAAGACTGTCCACTGGAAGTCTGTGAAGGGCAACCTCATCCCCATCTCTTTGAAAACATACTCGTACATAGGAAACATTTCCCTGTACAATGAGAATATATGGTCATCCCCGGTATATAAAGCAAAGAGCGAGGCGTGCTCCACCAACTTGGCCACAGTCCACTCGTCGGTCGAGGTCCTCGCAGCAGTCACCCTCCAGCCTCAGGGGACGTGGAGTCATCATCCGTTTCAGTATCTTTCGAGGAGCTCTCCTCGGACAAATCTCTAAGATGTTCTTCTTCGTCGGCCCTGCGCGACATTGCCTTTACCTGAAAAGCAGAGGACAAAAGTGAATTCGATGACAAAATCAAATCCACCATTTCACTGCTAGTTAAGTGAAAGGGCGCGCAAAGGGCCAAGGACAACATCCTCGACCTAATCCCCACTCAAATGGCCCATATAAACAAATGGGGAAGTGCCCGGGAGTTCTCCCTGACACATCCAGGGAAAAATCCCTGCGTATAAAACCCAGAACTCTCATGAGGGAACCAACGGAAAGCTCATAAGCACACCAAAATCTATGGTTCCCTTCGGTAGCAAACGCCATCATGTCGTTACTACTACGTGATCAACAAAAAGCTTAAGGCTTCCTAAATTGTTCTTTCCTAAATGACCATTATGGCGCCGACAGTAGAGAAAGTGGCTGAACCACCATCTTCCACCAACAGCCGCCACAAAACGCCCTAGAACTACTTCAATTCAGCCCTAACCACATGCATTCTAAAGCACAAAAACTAGAAAAATAGGTAACAAGCAAAGAATCGACATACTTACTTGGTCGAGGAAGAAGCTTCTGGGTTTGAGTAGCTCTGGTCGAACTTGGTACGGTGGCTGGAACGAAACTTGACGGTGACAGATGGATGGGAACGATGAACAGAGAGCAAAGAGGAGAGAGAAACGAAAGTTCAAAGTGAGCAAACTCTCTCACTATTTATAGTCAAACTCTAGGAACGTGCACAAGCACGCATGGATAAGGCACCATCATGATCCTAGCCTAGCCATCATCATGTATTTAATGCAGTACACGGCTCGAGGCACACGTGACACTCCCACTATTTAGATCCCATTAACCGTTGGTCTCCCCGGACCTCAAGCTCTCTGGAAAACAACGTTTTAGATGCCCGGGCACAGATTCCTTTGGGCACAAGGTAGCTTACGACGACTATGCCCGGGAAGCAGACTGTCCTTAAGTCATCATACCATGCTCGGTAGAAACGACTTCGGGGACTACTGTTCCAGACTGCCCCGATAGCTAGGCATGGTCCAATCCACTTCTGCTCCCAGAACGACCAAATTGCCTAAGTCTAACCACTTTGGGGGAGAATTTACCTTTCTGCCCCCCAACGGGGGAGGCTGGCCAATTTACCCTTGGTCACAACACTTCTCCTCGTCAGTCTCTGCCCGTCACGCACGGTCCCACCATCTAGAAAAAACCAAGACGCATGTACCTGTAACTACGCCCCTGCCCATAGCAACAACTAGTTATGAGCACGTCTGCCCGTTACAACGGCTAGTTCTGGCAGTTACCTATTCTTCGGAAAACGGTTATCTTGCCCCGGAAATAGGGACCAATGGTTAAGCGCTGGGAGCATTATAAAAATCCTCTCACTTGAGAGGGTCAGATATTCAATATTCACCCTAATACACCTATATTATGTACTTGCTCATTTTCTTACTTTAGCACCGGAGTGTCTTGCAGGTACACCCCTCCTCCTCTTTCACACCCAGCATCACAGACGATCCTCTTTGACCCACCTCATGTTCTAATCAACCGGTAAGATCAGAAATCCTAAGAGGGAGAAGCCAAAATCAAAGGAAATCAGAGCTTGATCTTCGAGTAAGTAGTTTTGATCTCTTGTTGGGGTTGGATGTAATCGATCAATACCTTATGTATTTCTTCTAATCTTTGTATTGTGAACTAATTTTGATTCAATATTGATGTTGTCTTTGATTTCATATTTATGAGTTTGAGTGTGTGTTGAGAAATCTCTTTCAAATTCTTAATCTAAGAGCAAACTCTAGACATAAATTTGTGAGTTGATATTCACTAGTATCAAGCTTTTGTATTATTGTGTTGATTGTTAACATGAGACATCATTTAGTGATTAATATGGTAAAGCCCACGATAACGCTTTGACATAAACGATATTGTGAGGATGCGTGATAATAGAGATGAAGAACTATTTTCACATACATAAATTAGTTGAATACATGTAAAATGGGTTAAGCGTGTGTACATATTCTGATCATGGTGTTTTATATGAAATAATAATTTGTCTGATATGAGTGTCATCTTTACTTACCTGTTTATCTTTGATTTGAACTACTATAGACATATACTCTTCAAATCTGTATTTAGGATGATTACATGTTAAGTTCTAGACTTTAGACATGAATTTAGATTTAACATTTGCGTGAGTATTAATTCTTAAAGATAACCTGTTAAGTTCTAGAATTTAGACATAAATTTAAATTTAACATTTGCGTGAGTCTCATCAATTCTCAGGGATATTCTAATTTTGTTATATCCTCAATACTCATTCATGAGACTTAAAGATATCGACTAATTTTGTTCTAGACTTTTTCATTATCAAATGCCAAATCAATTAAGATATCGACTATTCACATGAGGTATTCATATTTAAGAGTAAGAACATTTAGGTCTCAAAAATTTATACACACTCTTAAAGAACCATTATTCTTCATTGCTAGCACTTTATTAAAACCCATTCAACACATATAATTGCTTTGTGTAATCATTCAATCTCAACTTTAATTTTTGAATTAATCTCAGATGTAAATCTGAGATTTCTGCTTATTTGGTTTTTTTTTTTTCAAGTTTTAAAGGTAACATATCCATTAGCTTTCGATCTAACCCTGCCATATCTTTACATTCCCATTGTGAATAATTCTTTGTATTCGTGAAAAAATCCTTGCTCAACACTTCCACATACACTGTATATGAACGATTGCACATTTTATTAAATGCGACAAAATAAATATGCACACATAAACTATTATTGTGTTGGTTTAACATACTAAACCAATGTAACAAAAAAAATAAAAAACTAAACCAAGCACAATACAAACTGCACCATAATAAGTATCTTGTCTTAAATTGAAAAAAACAAAGGTAGTAGAAGTGCCATGAAATCCCAAAGCCACAAACAGTTATAAAGTATATATAGCCATGGTTGGCAACTTCTAATTATTCAAACCTTATTGTTTTAATTTTATATATGTATGCAATACCAAAGTAGAAGTGATCAAATGCATATTGTGCATGAAGATTTTGATGCTGGTCTAGGCCTGAAGATTCTCTCACTGTTTCTCCAGTGGCCTTGTTCTTGAAACCATATGCTCTGTTTTCTGTTCACATAAGAAAAGTTTTGACATTATATCAAATTCCGGTGACTAATATCTGTTCACAAGGATGATCATTCTAGAATTGGTTGGAAGGAAGATAACTGTGACAAAAATATCTGTAAGAATTTGAGAAGCAACTGACATGTTCTGTATGTGGCAAATATTTCCCGTCGAATGTCAATACCACACGTTCCTTCCCATCAACTCCTTTAACTTTGTCAACTGAGCAGAAAAAATCTATTGCGGACATGCTAAACATAAAATCAACAAATACGTAAATAACAGGATAGAAAATCTTTGAAGTTAATTTTTATAGAAAAACACATTCATGCCACTTATTAAGCATGTCCTATTTTATCACCTGTAAGATCAATCTCAGAAATGTTCTAACTAATACTAAGATGTTGAATCAAGGGCTTCGTTAGCACATTAAACACTAATCATGCAGGGCAAGTATTTATCTAATTCATACTCACATAATCCCACTTAGGCTGCTCTATTTAGGTAAACTACTGATTAAGAACTTGTAGTACAAGCACTTTTCATATGCACTATAAATGCATATGTAAAAGCTATTTCTATAACAAAAAATAAAATAAAATCAAACTGCTTTATATAAGTTATAAGCTCTTTTCGTAAACTATCCTGAAGAGCTTATGTAAATAAGCTGATATAGACATCTCATGCCATAAGTTGTTTACATATGCTCTCCGCACAGTCTCAATAGTTTTGTACTAGTAGCTAAAGTTCAAATAAGTCAATCCAAATAGGTCAATCTAATTTCCCTCTACTATTCAACCACCAAAATATTTTACATTCATCAGACAGACAGACAGGTCTAAGACTCTATATCGGATCTAGATCATTAAGAGGCTTTTTATTCTACATAAGCAATAACATACTCTCTTCATTCCTTATTATAAGCAAATTTTAGATTTTTAGATTCATTAAACAAGTGATGAATCGGGTTTAGATATAAATAAGATACATTAGTTATTCAATGAATCTAAAAAATCAAAATTTGCTTATAATAAAGAATGGAGGGAGTACTCCACGCTTGAAATTCATAGAAATAGCATATCAAGCACCAAACCATATATGTCATTGATTATCACAAGTTCAAGAAAACGAAGTTTATATAAATCAAAACTTACATCCCATCCCCATACTCCTCGTTGATAATTTCCTTGATGCTCTCCCCAAAATGCATAACAGCTTCATTCAATCTAAGAAACACAAGATCAGCAAAACCCACAAAACATTAACCCTAACCCTAATTTTCAATTTTAGGGATTTTATTAGTTTTAACAAATCTTAATTGGTAATTCAATTTAACCAAATAAAAAAAGAGTGTGGTTTGTGAAGAGTACCTGTAAATAGTGGGATCTTGGATGATATTAGGGTCATAAGACCTCAAAGGAGGTTTCATCATCTCATCGACAAGTTGTTTGGGCAGGTCGGGCAGTGCTGCCTGGAGTTTAGGGGCAGTTTCAGGTTTGAGTTGGGCTTGTCTTCTGAGAAGCTGAGCAACATAGACATTGGTGAGTCCTGTTTCCTCTCCTAACTGAGTGTAAGATTTACCACTCTGGTGCTTCAAATGTTGAAGTTGTGACACAATGGTTGCTTTGTTCTGTTCCATTTTGATGTTTGATACTGTCAGATAAGGTGAAGTTGTGAATTTATATGAGACAAGTTCTTGTCGTATGGTGTCATGTTATGTACTCTATTATTAAGTGAGTGGATTTCCTAAAAAAGAAAATAAATCTAATTTGTTTAGCCGACGCAAGAAACAAGCAAGATTGATGGCTAGCAGCCACTATTTTATCAATCAAAGGTCTTATCGAATCATGCCATGTCTCTTAATTTGTTAATTAAAGTGAATTCCACTCACCAATTTGATCAATGCAAATAATATAGTGTCTAGTTTATTGTTTTTATTAAACCTTAATATTTAAGAAGGATACCCAATTTGCAGTGAGAAATGGAAAAGGACAGCAAACATTTATGAAGGTGAGAAAATATTTAGAAGGGGGGTTGAATAAGTATGGAAGATTAAAAACTTAGAATAAAAACACAATTATTTTTATTCTGGTTCGTTGAACTCAACTACTCCAGTCCACCCTTCCTAGAGTGATTTGTCTTTCTCAACAAGGACTTAATCCACTATTTAATCAAACAGATTACAATAGTAACACCTAAAAACAACTGTTCTTAGTCTTCTCAAGAGCTACTGATTCCAACTGAATCCTCTTAAGGAAATCTTTTACAATCAATGTAAATCTAATACAAGAGTAAGAATGCTTGTAAAAAGCTTTTATCACAACAGTGATGTTTCTCTTAAGTTTAAGTACAAATAATTCTAAGAATGAATATGAGAATATGAGAGCTTGAATGTTTCAATTTCTTTTCAGCAAAATGTCTAACCGAAGAATTTGGTGGAGTCTTCCTTTTATAGGCAGCTGATCCAAGGAGAGCTAAGCGTTGAGAAGAGTGTCCCAAAAAGGTCTGAGCCTTTTTGTCTTCACATCAAGTGACCTTTCCTAGAAGAAGAAAGCACAGAAAAATCCTTTTTGTCTGTGTTCTTGTGTCTAGCATAAATGAGGAAAGAGACGTTTGATTTACTCCAACGGATATAATCTTTGAATATTTCTTCTTCAGTTTTCAGCAAGTTCATCAGAGTCTGATTGGGTCAGAGTCTTCTAATGATGATCAGAACTTTGCTGTATCAGAGTTTTCTGCAGCATGTGTGCTTTCAGCGTGTTAATCATCAGAGCATATTTGACACAGAACTTCAGTACTGGCAGCTTTAGTACTTTCAGAATCTTCTGTAGAAACTATGCTTTGAAAAACTCTTCATACAATATTCTTCTTAGCTTTAGATGCTTCTGACTTGCTTCAGATGCTTCTGCTTGCTTCAGATTCTTCTGGAGCTTCTGCTTCAGAATCTTCTGGAGCTTCTTGACTCAGATTCTTCTGGAGGCTACGCTCAGAATCTTCTGTTGGCAGCAATCAAAATCTTCTAATGAGTGCATCTGGCGCTTCAGAGTCAGTTACTTTCTTGTATACCATTCAAATTTGCTTCTGGAGTGTTAATTTCTTTACTATCTGCAGTAAAAACTCTCAAGCAAATTTTAGAGTATATAATTCTTAAATACAAAATTTCCTAATAGTTATCATCAAAACAAAGAGATATTATTAAGAACCAATCTGTGTTCTAACAATCTCCCCCTTTTTGATGATGACAAAAACATCAGAAATTTTGTTTAATTGAAAGTATTAGAATTATAACTCCCCCTGAGATGTTGAATCTCCCCCTGAGTTAAATACAGAAAAGGAATAAAAACTTCCCTTTTGTCTTGAGTATACTTCAGAGTTAGATCTTGTTTGTTCGTTTAACATTTGAAGATCAGAATGTCTTGCAGATTTAAGATTCAGAGTTTGATAAAAGTCAAATGATCTGAGAGACTCAGAGTTTCTTTTATAGAATGTACTTATCAAATGTTCTGAAATAGTCAGATTAAATGTTAGATAGAATAAATATGTCTGAAGTTTCATTCTGGTGAAGTTATATTAAACAGTTCAGATCTATATTTTCTCCCCCTTTTTTGTCATAAGCAAAAAGTAAAACTTTAAAAAGACAATTAAAAGGAAACAGTAAATAAGATAATTCAATGGAGAAAACTTTGATTCATTCATAAGATCAGATCAAGAGTACATAGGCAAACATCAGAAGATATAGCAATAAAGTATAGATGCAAACAACAGATGCAAAAACATTAGAATGAAAAAAAATCTAAGAGTGTTTGTGTAACACCCATTTTAATTTAGTCATTTTATTATTATTTTAAATATTATATGTTGATATTCCCTTTGGTAGGGTGTATTTGATGATGTTTGGTGGGTGTCCCTGAGATGGGAGGATCATTGGTGGTAATTTGGTGAGTTTATAATAATATAAGAAATAATAGTAATATTGGTGGTGGTATTATTATTATTATTATTATTATTATTATTATTATTATTATTATTATTATTATTATTATTATTATATTTATGATTATTATTAATAATTGTAGTAATATTATTAATATGGAGAATATAATATTATTATTAATATATTTATTATATTATTATGATTTTTGGTGTGAATATGATAATATAATGAATAATAGTAATATTGGTGGGGGTATTATTATTATTATTATATATTATTATATTTATTAGTATTATTAATATTATTATTATCTTGGTGAGATAATAATATTATTACTATTATTATTATTATTATTTTGGTGAGATAATATTATTATTATTATTATTATTATTATTATTATTATTATTATTATTATTATTATTAATAGTATTATTATGATTAGTATTATTAATATTAGTAATATTATATTAGTATTATTAATATTAAGATTATTATTATTAATATTATTTTATTATTAGTATTAATATAATTGTTATTATTATCATTAGTATTATTATTATTATAATTATAATTATTGTTGGGTGTATTACTATTATTATTATTATGTTGAATATTACTATAATATTACAATAGTATTATATTATTATTATTATTATTATCATTATTATTATTATTATTATTATTATTATCATCGGTATGAATATTATTATTGGTGGGTGTCCCTGATATGGGAGGATTATTGGTGGTGTTTTGGTGAATATAATAATATAGCGTATAATATTGATATTGGTGGGATTATTATTATTATTATATTTATTATAGTTACTATTGTTATTAACATTATTATTATTTTGGTGAGATAATAATAGGATTATTATTACTATTATTATTATTATTACTTTATTAAAGTTATTAACATTATTATTATTTTGGTGAGATAATAATAGGATTATTATTACTATTATTATTATTATTATTATTATTATTTTATTAAGTTATTAACATTATTATTATTTTGGTGAAATAATGATAGGATTATTATTACTATTATTATTATTATTATTATTTTATTAAGGTATTAACATTATTATTATTTTGGTGAGATAATAATAGGATTATTATTACTATTATTATTATTATTATTATTTTTATTATTATTAAGTTATTATTATTATTGGGATTAGAGAATTAAAATAGAAACGTGAGTGATTAGTAGTTTTACGATACATTGTGAGAAGTTAGAGAAAGTGGAAAAAGAACGATAGAAAGGAGAGAACGGAAAAGGGAACGGAAAAGGGAGCAAAGAACGAAGGATACAGGGGAAAATCAGAATTGGCCAAACCTTGGAGGGTTCTTTCATCGATCAACCGATTAACAAGGTAAGGGGGAGAAACTTGATTTGGGATGGTATATACATGTATAGGGTACAGGGGATTCCTTAACCCCGTAGGAAAATTCCGATCTATGAAGTTTTATATTGGCATGCTTGCATCGATCAACCGATTAACAAGGTAAGGGGGAGAAACTTGATTTGGGATGGTATATACATGTATAGGGTACAGGGGATTCCTTAACCCCGTAGGAAAATTCCGATCTATGAAGTTTTATATTGGCATGCTTGTTATTATTGTTGCTGATGATAAATTGATGCTTGACATTGATGAATTGTTGATTGGTATTGGTGAATTTGGTGTATATATATTATGGTGATGTTAGTGAGATTATATGTTGTTACTGCAGTGTTGATAGTAACTATAAATAGAGTTTTGGTGAGATTCTGTGTTGTTACTGTAGTGTGGGTAATGACCATGATTATAGCTTTGGGGAAAATTATATGTTGTTACTGCAGTGTTGATAGTAACTATAAATAGAGTTTTGGTGAGATTCTGTGTTGTTACTGTAGTGTGGGTAATGACCATGATTATAGCTTTGGGGAAAATTATATGTTGTTACTGCAGTGTTGATAGTAAATATAAATAGAGTTTTGGTGAGATTCTGTGTTGTTACTGTGGTGTGGGTAATGACCATGATTATAACTTTGGGGAAAATTATGTGTTGTTTCCCTATAGTGTCGTTAATGACTATGGTTAGGACCTTGGTGAGATTCAGAGTGACTCTGAAGTGTCGGTAATGTACCGTAATGTTGGTTCTAGAGTAGGAAGTATAGGATAATTGCTAAGTATAATGTTTATTGGTGTGTTTGTGTTTGATGATAACTAGTAATTGATAGTGATGGAGTATAAGTCACTGTTAATGAATTGGTGTTTTGGGATGATTTGGCATATAGGGCATATAGGGTGTTTTACAGTTTTTAGGGAAAATTCTGTATGGCTTTTGAGGTATCGATAGAGTGTGTAGGTGATGATTTTGGGAATAGGAATTAGAAGCCTATTGGTTACGGTAATGTGCAAGATTGGTACTAGAATAGACTGAGGATCTGAGTTGAGATGATAGGTACAGTTTGGCCTTGATGCACTGTAAGAATGATGAGTGTGGGAACTAACTTGTGTACTTGGTGATAGTGCATGTTTCCCGTAATAATGACTGGTGGACAATTAGTTGATGTATATGTATGTAGTGATCAGTAAGATCGTGTACCCCCGAGTGGTGGGATATGTTATATCTTGGTGTTAAAGTATGAACTTGTTTACTATCTGGTTGATTTATATGGTGTTGGTGTATGTTATATCTGTACATATGTGCATTGGTGTATGATGATATGATCAGGAGGATCGTGTGCACGTTGAGTGCCTAAATATATTAGTTATGCATTGGTGTGTGCATATCATGGTGTTTTGGTGGGATGAATCATGTCTCAGGAGGAGCGTAAGTGATTCATCCGTACTCCTTTGTGGAGAATGGTGGGGGATAGATCATGTCTCAGGAGGAGCGTAAGTGATCTATCCAGGTTCGATTGAATGAACCAATGAGTCGGTACCGCATGCATGGTGTTGAGTTGCATATTTGCATTATAATATGTTATATTGTAATTTGAACAGTAGGTTCGTCATATGGAGTTGTTGGGGGTGAATATTAGTGTGTTGGTGTGTTTTACTACCTTATTTACATGTATTACATTACCATTATATTCTGATCATTATTTCTCACCCCTTTGTTGTTGTTGTGGTCTGTGCTTCTTCGGAAGTACAGATAATCCAGGTGTTTAGCTAGCTTGGATATTGGTGTGACCGTCGAGTCTAGGATGCTCTGATACGTAACACGGGATATGGGTGTTGTAATTGTTTTATGTCAAACGTGTTGAAATCCTGTGACGTATCATGTTTTGATGTATTTTACTTTATGAAACAAATTCCGCTGTATTATTTTGAAAAGAATGAATAAAGTATTTTTATAAAATTTGGAGATGTGATATCCCACTTTTTGGTGAAAACTCTGATTATTATTATAATATTTATATTTTATTTAATACGGGAAGTGGGGTGTTACAGTTTGGACAAAAGCATCTTCAATAGATCTGTAATCTCAGAGGATGATTGCTCTTGCTTGGACATCCACTTAGCCATAGTTTCATTCTTTTCATCTTGCTTTGACATCCATTCTGTCATATCCTCAGACTTCTTATCCTGCTTTGCCATCCAGGACTTGATCTCTGACTGGCCAGCTTCCAGAGCAGCAATCTTATCTTCAAAATCTGGGTGTTCTTTCTTTAACTCAGATGAAGAAGTATGATTAGGTTCTGGAGCTTGAACAGAGTCAATTTCCATTGGTTCTGTAGAGTCTGGAGCATTGGAATTAGAAGTAGGGTCTACCAGAGTCATAGCCAACGGATTTTCCTCAGATGCAATGTCATTAGATTCTGTTGATGGAGGAGGAGCATCTGTAAGGAGCAGAGGATCAGATTTCTTGACAATCCAGAATAGAGTCCTTGCAGCCTCAGCAAATCTGAGCTTCGCATCATCAGAACATATGGTCTTCAGATTTGAGGCCACAAAGTTGAATCTGTTGATGAATCCATTCCAGATGATGTCAGATTCTTTGGCATCCATTGTTGCTGAGCATTTCTTCTGAACAGTACCTAAATACAACTGTATTTCATGCAAAAAAGTTTGAAATAAATGATTAACATTAAGTCTGGGCTTTGGACGTAACAGAGTTTCCAGAGTTACAGGTTTAGGTTGGGGAGTTGGTGGAAAAATTGATTTCTGAATAGAGATCAGAGGAGGAGGATAATATGGAATGAAGGGTATCTCAGGAGCTTTTTCTTTGGATCTGATTAATGCATTTAGCAGATGAGGTTTGGCTCTGGTGTGAAGGGTAACTACATCAAAAGGTTCATTTGAGTAGGTTTGGAAGGCAGATGTTGGGGGTGCATCAGATATAACATTTGTATCAGATGTAATTGGCAGAGCTGAAGCAACATCTTTATCAGTTTTAGCAGAACATGATATGGTTGCTAAAGATCCTACATCTGACATAGATTTTATGTAGTCAAGAATCACAGATGGAAGGGTCATGGTGAGTTTTGGTTTCAGAGGGTTGATGGGGTCAGAAGGTTCAACTCTGTCATAAAAGTCTTTTAGTTTGAAACCATAGGAGAAATTATGAAATAGAGAAGAAACTTGGGCACAAGATATAAAAGATCTTGGGTTTGAAGTAGGAACCAATATCTCAGATGATGGAGCTGGTGTTGGAATAGGATCTGGAATGGGAGCTTTAGAAGGTATAATGGGTTCAGGTTGGTTTACCTCAGAATATTTTTGAGATGGAGAGATTAGAAAATCTGGATGGAGGTCTGAATCTGAGGAGTTTGAGGAGGTGGTTGGAGTGCAGGAAGTAGAAGATACTTGAAACACCGTTTTTAAGGGTGTGACATCAAGAACTTCTGTCTCAGGGATGTGAGGTTCAGAAGTGTTGGTTTGTTCTGAAGGAATTTTAGATGGTTTTGATGGTTGTTCTGAGATGGGTGAATCAGATGGAATGGTGATTGGTTCTGATGAAATGGGAGCAGAAGTTACTTTTGTAGGTTCAGAAGTAACAGGGGCAATGGGTTCAGATGATTTTGATGATGGATTATCTGAAGGTGGTTGATTTTCAGAGGCTTTTTCTGGTTGAGATTCTTGTAGTTTTTCTGGTTGATCAGATGATTTTTGGTGTACAGATTGTTGTGGTTGTTGTTCTGATGGTTGTTTCTATGGAACAAACTGTTTGATATGGATTTTGGTACAGAGACAGTTGGTGTTTGAGTGATTTTTGTTGTTGTTGGTGTTGGAATAAAAGTTTGTTTTTGTGGTGATTTTGAACTTGGAGCAGTAACAGAAGAAGTTTGTGTAGAGGGTGGTTTAGGAACAGACTTAATATTAGAATCATTTAAAACAATTGTATTTGCAGAAGATACAGAAGATTTAGTACCTTTTATCTTGATCCTCTTAGCCGGTACAGAAGAAGTGTCTTCAGATTGTTTTCTCTTCAAGAGCTTCTTTAGCTTCTCAGCAATCTTGACCTTCTTCTGAGCAGGGGCAGGTTCTGCTTCTGGCTGAGTCCTTTTCCTCTGTAGTTGTGCTTTTTCTTCTTCTTCTTCTACATTAGGTAGAGGTTGTCTTGCTAGCTGAATCACGTTTGCAGGAACAGGCTTTCCTTCATTCTTACATTCATCAATGTACATAACTACAATGTGTCTTGGCTCCTCAGCAAAGAACAATGGAAAGTCATCTACAGGAACCCTCTTCTGACTGAGTTCAAACACATTCAGCTTCTTGGGAGCTGTTGTGAGTTCATCAACTATTTTAAGTTTCTGAAGACTTTTAGCATTCAGAGGCTTTCCCATTATGAATTCCAATTCCTCTGTAACTCCAGCAGCATACAGAGCAAAGACCAAACCATTCTCAGTTAGAAGATCTGAGATCAACCTTCCAAAGGGGATCCATGTTCTGATCTTCTGTCCTTTCTCTTTCACATACTCTCTAGATGCATTAATATGGTTCCACAGATGCATAAAAAGAATATATGGAAGATCTACCTTGGCGCTCTGACTGAGGCAATACATGAAATAGAGCTGTTCATTATTAACATAGTCTGGAGAATTAGTTGACTTCCTATGATGGATGCATCCCATGAAGATCTTGGCCCAGATCTTGTAGTCAGGCTTCAGATCCTTGAATTTATTAGAAGCTTGACCAGCAGTCATCACTTCTTCATAAACCTCATCCATGTCCACACGCCCAGCTGGCAAGTGGGAAACATCATTTGTTTCTTCATATCCAATTAACTTTCTGATCAGATCTTCTGTGATGATGATTTCTTTTCCCAGTACAGAAGATAAGATGAACTTGGGGTAAATTGAGGCATGGATCCAGAATTCTTTCACAAGGAGAGGGTAAACTG
The DNA here is from genome assembly GCA_963859935.3 of Lathyrus sativus. Lineage (NCBI taxonomy): Eukaryota > Viridiplantae > Streptophyta > Magnoliopsida > Fabales > Fabaceae > Lathyrus > Lathyrus sativus. The sequence goes on along the minus strand of OZ012740.1, from coordinate 84,554,793 downwards.
GTCCAAAGAGTCTATCAAAGTACTTAACCCATCCTTGAGCTCCAATGATAGAACAAAATTCAAATCCATTGTCTGCAAGTGAGTCAAATTCAACCATGGATTCACACAAAACTTCTAACTTCTCAACAGGAGTTAAAAGAGTTCTTTTGGGAGGAGAATAAGGAGAAACACCCATGTTTGCAGAAGTTACTGCAGCCATTGAAGATTGGAATTGAGCAGCTGTTGATGATGAAGTTGCCATTGAAGAATGCTTTGTCAAACGCTTAGGTTTAGGGTTTTTATGCAGAGCAACGAGAAGATGAAAACGCATATAATTTTCTGAGATTGTGAAAAGTGTGAAAGTGAATACAAGTCATGTATTTATACTAAAACACTCAGGCATACCAACAATCAGAATTTGCACGTTTTAACAAGCAATAAATGAAAAGAATAATAATCATTTCAAACATTAATTTCTTCTGACAATTTGGGGGGAAAATCAAGATTTTCACTATTCAAACTTCACTTAAAACGTCTCTTCAGTTATGTACACGCCACCTCTTCAGATTTGGTGTGACACATGTTTGCTTGCATGTGTTCTGAATTCTCTTAAGAAATGAAACGTTAGCCAACGTTCAGATCTTCTAAAGATTGTTAGTTCAGAGTTTCACAGAAAATATTAAGCAGAGTAAATAAGCAATCAGAAGAAATACTTCAGAGCATTAGGCATTTTTGCATCTGTAAAAATTTGCTTCTGACAGATATCATTCTGGACAAAAATCCATACCAATATTTTTCAGAATAAATTTGAATCTATCTTCAACAAGGGGTTTTGTAAAAATATCTGCCCATTGATGATCTGTATCAACAAAGGCTAAATTTATGATTCTCTTCTGAACATAGTCTCTGATGAAATGATGCTTAATTTCTATATGTTTTGCCTTAGAATGTAAAATGGGATTCTTGGACAAACATATAGCAGAAGTATTATCACAAAAGATAGAAATGTTACTTTCAAAAATTTGATAATCTTCTAGTTGACTTTTCATCCAGAGCATCTGCGTGCTACATCCAGCAGCAGCAATGTATTCAGCCTCTGTGGTTGAAAGTGCAATTGTGGTTGCTTCTTGTTGTACCAGGAGATTAGATTTCTTCCTAGAAATTGACAACTTCCAGAAGTACTTTTTCTTTCCACTCTGTCTCCAGCGTAGTCAGCATCACAAAATCCAACTAATTTGAAATCATCAGATTTTCTGTAACACAAACCCATATTAGAAGTACCTTTCAGATACCTTAGAATCCTCTTGACAGCTGTCAAGTGTGATTCTCTAGGATCTGATTGGAATCTAGCACACAGACAAACACTGAACAATATGTCAGGTCTAGAAGCAGTAAGATAAAGAAGAGAGCCAATCATACCTCTGTAGAGCTTCTGGTCTACTTTCTTACTTACCTCTTCCTTGCCAAGTGAGCTAGTAGGATGCATGGGAGTCTTTGCCAGCTTACTATCAGCCATGTTAAATTTCTTCAGAAGTTCTTTAACATATTTGGTCTGATGTATGTAAGTGCACTCTGGAGTTTGATTAACTTGGATTCCTAGAAAGAATCTGAGTTCTCCCATCATGCTCATTTCAAATTCTGCCTGCATACATGTAGCAAACTCCTTTCCAAGCATAATATTTGTTGATCCAAAAATAATATAATCTACATAAATTTGACAAATTAGAAGATCTTTCTTAATTGATTTACAAAAGAGTGTTGTATCCACTTTGCCTCTGATGAAATTTTTCTCCAGAAGAAAATTGCTCAATCTCTCATACCAAGCTCTGAGAGCTTGTTTTAAACCATATAGAGATTTCTTTAATTTGAAAACATGATCTGGAAATTTTTCATTTTCAAAACCAGGAGGTTGGTGGACATAAACTTCTTCTTCTATAATACCATTAAGAAAGGCACTTTTAACATCCATCTGATACAGAGTGATGTTATTTTGTGCAGCAAATGAAATAAAAAGGCGTATAGATTCTAACCTTGCCACTGGAGCATATGTCTCAGTGTAATCAATACCTTCTTGTTGACTGTACCCTTGAGCAACCAGCCTTGCCTTATTCCTTTCAACTTCTCCTTTCTCATTCAGCTTATTTCTGAAGACCCATTTTGTACCAATTATATTGAATCCTTGAGGTCTTTGAACTAGATCCCATACATCATTTCTGGTAAATTGATTTAGCTCTTCTTGCATAACAATAATCCAATCATTGTCTTGCAGAGCTTCATCTACAGAAGATGGTTCAATTTCTGACACCAGTCCAAATAGTGATGCTTTAGATGATCTTAGAAAGGATCTTGTTCTGATGGGATCATCCTTCTTTCCAATAATGACATCCTCTGGATGAGAAGCTTTAATTCTGGATGATGATCCTCTAATGGTTGATTCTTCAGAAATGTTTAGATTGTTCATCTGAGAAGTTAAAGGAATAGCATCTGGCGTTGCTTCTGGTTCCTTCACTTGAGTTTTGTCTGCTTCTGGAACTTCAGAGTCAATGAAGACTACTTCCCTATCTGCAGAGTTTTCAGACTGCTTTGGCTTTTCAGAGCCAAGCTTATCATCAAATCTGACATGAATGGATTCTTCCACAATCTGTGTCTCAGTGTTGTATACTCTGTAGCCTTTAGAGCGTTCAGAATATCCAAGCATGAAACACTTCTGTGCTTTGGAATCAAACTTGTTCAGATTTTCCTTAGTGTTTAACATATAGCAAATACATCCAAAAGGATGAAAATATGAAATGTTGGGCTTTTTGTTCTTCCACAGTTCATATGGAGTCTTCTTCAGAAGAGGTCTTACAGACACTCTGTTCTGAATGTAACAGGCTGTGTTGATTGCTTCTGCCCAAAAGTGTTTTGCCAGATTTGTCTCATTGATCATGGTTCTAGCCATTTCTTGCAGAGTTCTGTTTTTCCTCTCTACAACCCCATTTTGTTGTGGAGTTCTAGGACATGAAAAATCATGAGCAATGCCATTTTCAGAAAAATATTTTTCAAAATATTTATTTTCAAATTCACCACCATGATCACTTCTGACTTTTATAATTTTGAAATCCTTTTTATTCTGGACTTGCTTGCAGAAGTCAAAGAACACAGAATGTGACTCATCCTTGTGTTTTAAGAACTTTACCCATGTCCATCTACTATAGTCATCAACAATGACTAATCTATACTTCTTGCCTCTGATGGATGCAGTTTTCACTGGTCCAAACAGATCAATATGAAGTAATTCTAGTGGTTTGGAGGTAGAAACAACATTTTTTGATTTAAATGAGGATTTTGAAAACTTCCCTTTTTGGCATGCTTCACAAAGAGCATCTGAAGTGAACTTCAGATTAGGGAGTCCTCTGACAAGATTAAGTTTATTAATCTGAGATATACGTCTCATATTAATATGGCCCAATCTTCTGTGCCAGACCCATTGCTCTTCATTAACAGACAAGAGGCATTTAACATTTTGAACTTTAAGTTCTGAAAGATTTATTTTATAAATGTTGTTTTTCCTCTTACCACTAAATAGGATAGAGCCATCCTTTTGACTAATAGCTTTACAACATTTTTGATTAAAGGTGATATCATAACCATTGTCACTTAATTGACTTATGGACAATAAGTTATGCTTTAACCCTTCAACAAGTAAAACATTAGTAATAGAGGGAAGTTTACCATTTCCAATAGTGCCAGATCCAATGATCTTGCCCTTCTGGTTCCCTCCAAACTTCACATCACCTCCATATCTAAGTTACAGGCTTTGGAACATAGACTTTTCTCCTGTCATGTGTCGTGAGCATCTAGAGTCCAGGTACCATGATTGGTGTCCTGACCTTGCTGCTAAGAACATCTGCAACAGGAATTATTTTGTTTTTAGGTACCCAGATCTTCTTGGGTCCTTTGGGGTTAGTTGGTTTGTAAGTTTGTCTAAACTTCTGTTTTTTAATATAATGTTTATTCTGACTAGCCTTGGGTTTAAACACATAAGTATTCTTTTCAGAGCTTGTGTGTTTAATGTCATTTAAGTGACCAAATTTAAATTGAGAATACAGAGGTGTCTTCTTGATGAAAAGTTTATCAACAGATTTTGGATTACTTCCAGATGAAGATTCATATCCAATACCTCTTCTGTTGTTCCCACTAACACCATAGATCATAGAAGCCATCTTGCTTCTGTCTATGCTCTTAGTAAGGAATCTATGAAAGCTAGAGTCATATTTTTCTAAAATGTTTTCACATGACTTAGTCTCAGATTCAGATTCTTGTTGAGTTATTTCAAAGTCATTTTTGATTTTCAGATTAATTTCTTTTTGCTCAACAAGTTCTGTCTTCAGAAGATCAATCTCAGATTCAAGATTGCTTTTCAGCTTCTTGTTTTTGAGTTTGATATTGTTATAACTTTTAAGAACTTCTGATAAAACCTTTATAAGTTCTTCTTTGGTAAGTTTAGCCATTACCTCTTCAGCGTCATCATCAGATTCAGAATCTGATCATATCCTGAGGTTCCTTCCTCCTGATCTTCTGTGTTGGCCATCAGTGCAACATTAGCACATTCTTCTTCTGATTCAGAAGATGATTCAGATTCATCTGAGTCATCCCATATTGCCATCAAAACCTTTTTCTTTTTGTTAAACTTCTTCTTGGGTTTTTCTTTTTGAAGCTTGGGGCAATCATTCTTGTAATGCCCAGGTTCTTTGCACTCATAGCACACAACTTCTTTCTTGCCAGATCTTCTGTGCCCAGAAGATTCCTTTCTATGATCAGATCTTCTGAAGTTGTTGAACTTCTTTCCCTTGTGCTTCCAGAGTCTGCTTATCCTTCTGGACAACATGGATAATTCATCTTCTTCTTCAGAAGAATATTCTTCAGAGCTTTCTTCAATAACCTGCAAAGCTTTAGCAGATTTATTAGATTTTAAGGCAACAGATTTACCTTTTTCTTTCTTCTGAGGTTCATCTTCCTCAAGCTCAATTTCATGGCTCCTCAGTGAGCTGATGAGTTCTTCTAAAGAGATGTTGTTCAGATCTTTAGCCATCTACAAGGCAGTCACCATTGGTCTCCATCTGGTAGGTAGACTTCTGATGATTTTCTTTACATGATCTGATGTAGAGTATCCCTTGTCCAGAACCTTTAGCCCAGCTGTGAGGATCTGAAATCTGGAGAAGATGGCTTCAACAGATTCAGAGTCTTCCATCTTGAAGGCCTCATACTTCTGGATCAGAGCCAGAGATTTTGTCTCCTTGACTTGAGAGTTTCCTTCATGAGTCATTTTTAAGGATTCAAACATATCAAAAGCAGTTTCCCTGTTTGTAATTTTTCATACTCAGTATGAGAAATTGCATTCAATAATATAGTTCTGGCCTTGTAATGATTTCTAAAATCTTTCTTCTGAGTATCTGTCATAGATTTTCTGTCTATCTTCTTGCCATTCCCATCTGTGGGATGGACATATCCATCTATGACAAGATCCCATAGATCAGCATCATATCCAAGGAAAAAACTCTAAATTCTGTCTTTCCAGTAGTCGAATTTCTCCCCATCAAACATAGGGGGTTTTGTGCTGATTCTGTCCCTTTCTTCATATTTATTGTTAATGTTGGATGTTGTATTATCATCCATAGTAACAACTAAATATATATCAAAGTATTTCTCTCTGGATCTTTACTGACACTGTTAAGTGGTAGCACACACAGAACCGGAGCTCTGATACCAACTGAAGGTGAGAAAATACTTAGAAGGGGGGTTGAATAAGTATGGAAGATTAAAAACTTAGAATAAAAACACAATTATTTTTATCCTGGTTCGTTGAACTCAACTACTCTAGTCCACCCTTCCTAGAGTGATTTGCCTTTCTCAACAAGGACTTAATCCACTATTTAATCAAACAGATTACAATAGTAACACCTAAGAACAACTGTTCTTAGTCTTCTCAAGAGCTACTGATTCCAACTGAATCCTCTTAAGGAAATCATTTACAATCAATGTAAATCTAATACAAGAGTAAGAATGCTTCTAAAAAGCTTTTATCACAACAGTGATGTTTCTCTTAAGTTTAAGTACAAATAGTTCTAAGAATGAATATGAGAATATGAGAGCTTGAATGTTTCAATTTCTTTTCAGCAAAATGTCTAACTGAAGAATTTGGTGGAGTCTTCCTTTTATAGGAAGCTGATCCAAGGAGAGCTGAGCGTTGAGAAGAGTGTCCCAAAAAGGTCTGAGCCTTTTTGTCTTCACATCAAGTGACCTTTCCTAGAAGAAGAAAGCACAGAAAAATCCTTTTTGTCTGTGTTCTTGTGTCTAGCATAAATGAGGAAAGAGACGTTTGATTTACTCCAACGGATATAATCTTTGAATATTTCTTCTTCAGTTTTCAGCAAGTTCATCAGAGTCTGATTGGGTCAGAGTCTTCTAATGATGATCAGAACTTTGCTGTATCAGAGTCTTCTGCAGCATGTGTGCTTTCAGCGTGTTAATCATCAGAGCATATTTGACACAGAACTTCAGTACTGGCAGCTTTAGTACTTTCAGAATCTTCTGTAGAAACTATGCTTTGAAAAACTCTTCATACAATATTCTTCTTAGCTTCAGATGCTTCTGACTTGCTTCAGATGCTTCTGCTTGCTTCAGATGCTTCTGACTTGCTTCAGATGCTTCTGCTTGCTTCAGATTCTTCTGGAGCTTCTGCTTCAGAATCTTCTGGAGCTTCTTGACTCAGATTCTTCTGGATGCTACGCTCAGAATCTTCTGTTGGCAGCAATCAGAATCTTCTAATGAGTGCATCTGGCGCTTCAGAGTCAGTTACTTTCTTGTATACCATTCAGATTTGCTTCTGGAGTGTTAATTTCTTTACTATCTGCAGTAAAAACTCTCAAGCAAATTTTAGAGTATATAATTCTTAAATACAAAATTTCCTAATAGTTATCATCAAAACAAAGAGATATTATTAAGAACCAATCTGTGTTCTAACAATTTATAGCTACGATCTATGAGTCAAGTTATGTTTTAAGAATCGATTTCAACCGACTACTTAGCTATGGTGTAAGAATTGGAAGACTCGTTCCTCCATAAGAATAGGAAGAACAATTTCTTCGTTGGAGAAGTGACAATAATCACTCCTTCAAGAATATATGGTCTGACACGTATTGACGCAATTTCCATTTAATGGATGAGTTTGGGCCGGGTAACCCACGTTCTATATGTGATGGATTGAATCAGACAACCCGACATGTCATGTCATGCACGTCTGATTCGTTATGTGACTCTTTATGACGTTTTTGAAGGCCGCTCTCTTTTAATGCCCAATTAAAGTCATCTCAGACCATAATCCCTTAAGCACGAGGCTTTGGAAGGGCGAAGTGATTTAAACAAGGTAGAATACAATCTCTTTTTAGGCTAGAATCGAGGAAACAATTGCCTTAGATATAAGGTTGGGGGTGCGTCTCTCAAGCGTTACTGTAGGGCGAGTCCCTCAAGTGTGCATGAGGAGAGCTCCTCGAATGTGATTAGGGCAAGTCCCTTAAGTGATGCTTGGAACATGAGTCCATCAAGCATTACTCGGGGGCGAGTCCCTCAAGCGAGACTTAGAGGGTGAGTCCCTCAAGCGTAAGAAACATGTGAGGCATTTAATGATGCATTATGATGAGTTTGTCATGGGAAAACACGAGTATTGTGAGTCGCTGACTAATATTAATGAGTTAAACCTAGGTTATAGATGTTCTGTCACCCACTAGTAGGCACAACTCTACTACTTCATAATGATGCATACTCGACCTAGGTATCTGGTCTTATAAATGTGCGGATCTTGATTGCTCTTCTCACATGTTCTACATTCCTTTGAGAAATTCAGCTCTTCTCCAAATTTGGTTCTACCGTCACCAACTCACCATTATCGCCAAACCACACTTAGGTATTGAACTTTTCCTTCTCATTTATCTTCTATTTTTTGGAGAATGTTGATTATTATGGAGTTAGGCGAAAATAAAAATGTCATAACTTTCTACTCATAGGGGAATTGTGGATACAATATGTGGAGAATGTGAGGTGCTTAGATGGGACATTCCACTATAAACTTGTATAACTAGGACTATTTGGAAGTTATGATAACAATTCTGATTCTAGTAGTAATAATGATCCTATTTTACCTTATTCTTTCCCAAGACAACTAGTTCTTCAAAAAGTTTATGAGTCAAAGTTTTTGAGACAATGTGTACAACTGAAGAAAAGGTCATTTCCCACGAACATAAACTTGTTTGGCTCAGGTGATGAAGAAGACGTCATATTAAAACCCTATTTTGAGGAGGAAAGGGTTAACATGGAAGTCCGTGCTGACTCAAAAGTTGAATTTGTTTACATGCATCTCACTGTCATCCACGACTTAGGTGGTGCTAATTCCTTTCATAATGTTTAAATATGAGGTTCTTAAGACCATTAACGTCACCTTCTCTTAAATATCTCCCAACAGATGGGACTTTATAAATGCATTTGAAAACATTTGTAGTCACATAGAAGTTACCCCTTACAGTAGGAATCTTCTTTTCATTTTATTGTACTAAGACGAAGATTAAAGGAGGGTGGGTTACTCTAGGCATCTTGCATGGGAGGTTTCTTTTCACTTCTTACTCAAACAGCTACAAAAATGAAAATATAGGTTTGTGAGAGTAAGGGGGCGAGACAACCATTCCATGATAATGTTTTAAAAGGAAGACGTAAATTGATTTCCTCTAAATTGGACGGATGACCCAATGGCCATAAATGACTTTAACTATGACTACTTGAGCGATACAGATAAGGAGGTTGTCAGGATTTTGGAGGAGTTTCATATTATGAGCTTTAAGGAAATGATTGAGTATAACGAGAGTAAAGATTGAGAAAAAAGATTGACAATCATTTGCTTAAGTTTGATGTTTGTTTGAGCGTTGTAGTTGGACTAGTTACCTTACATAATTTATTTTATTTTATTTGTAGGGAGGAAGGCCCTAATGAGCATTGCTGAGAGGAAAGCTTGCCATGCTATTGTTTACTGTGAATTTTGGTAAACAACCGTTGGTCTATCAATTTATGATAAATTGACTAACTTGCAGGATCGACCATACTAAATCCTAGAACATGTGCTAAGCGTGTGCTAAGCTGCCTTAAGCTGAATTCCACGTTCGACTATGAAGCTAAAAAGGTGTTGATAATAATGACAAGAATGTAAAGGGCGAAAGATTATAACCAAACTCCACGTTCGACTACAAGATCTTTCTAAAGTAAAAGGTGCTCGAAGATAAAAGTGCAAGAAAGTAAATAGCTTTGAAAATAACTCCAATCTGAACTCCACGTTCGACTAGGGGATCTTTAAGTAAAAGGCTGTAAAGTAAATGACTTTGAAATTAAACGTGCGAAAGACTCAAACGGGAACTCCACATTCGACTTTGAAGTCTTGGAAAGTTAAATAGCGAGAAGGTAAATGACTTTGAAAATAATTGGACGAAGGATTAAAGGCGCAAGAAAAGTAAATGGCTTTGAAAAGTAAAGTTGAAAGTAAATGGCTTTAAAAGAACAACTGGAATTTAAAGGCGACAAAGATTACTGTCAAACTCCATGTTCGACGTACTTCTTTTGAAAACTAAATGACTTTTGAAAATAAAGATGCGAGTAAGTAAATTGCTTGAAAAATAACTCTAATCAGAACTCCACGTTCAACTAGGGGGTCTTTGTAAAGTAAACGGGAAGAAAAGTGTAAAGGGAAATTTTGAACATAAAAACTGAAAGTTAAAAATGGCAAGTGAATTGTAAAGATAAATTGCATTGATAAGAAAGGGTTTGGTGTTGTATCACGTACATTCTCGTTAACTCATTTCTCTACATGCGGATACTTTGAGTTGTATGAACTAGTACAATAATGAATGAACACCCTTATTACATAAAATTTACACCTATTTATAATGCTATAGAATAACTACTACATAGCGGTTGAGACTTTCTAGCATACTTGTTGGCGCTTCTTTATGCTCTTAACAGCCCACACGTTCTTTTCCACATGATTTGAATTTTGAATATTCTGCAATTCCCTTCAATTTGGCGAAACCATCTCCTTGCCCTCCTTAGCATAGTCCTCGTCGAGCATTTTCCAACACTTAGCGTTTTTTGCCCCTTGTTCATCTTTCTTCGACTTGAAGTTTTCCTTGATTGGGTCGAAACTCTTCCATACACCAAGTATTGGTATTTTTTGACATAAGATAGCTCTGGTCTCGACTAGCGTCAAAAATTAAGAGCCAACAAATTGCCCCTAAAAATTGTCCTTTCGCCAGTCTTGGATAGGAAGGTCAGTTTTTCATCATATATTTTTTCGGCACGCGTTACTTTGCATGTCTTTGATTGAAATCCCACTATCTGTTTAGTGGTCTAACTGTTCAGTTTTTTCCTTCCATGCTTATGACACCAAGCCATCATGATAAAACCTCAAACGTCTTTTCAGTCGTATTTATCATCACTTTGTCTTGAAAACATGCATTTGTAGTCTGACCATAACTGCCCACACGTATCCTTTTCTTCAACCCAAGACGTGTCCCACTGCTTGATTTTTTAATGGTGGATTTCGCCCCTTCTGGACTCTCAAACGTTTATAAATACATCCCTTCACCATTTCGTAAAATTTTTTTACGCTCCAGAATCTTAAACGTCTTACGTCTTTCTTTAGCGTTCTTCATCACTTTCAGAAAAAAAAACCCATTTCCTTTCCAAACACGCATAATGGCTTCTTCCCAATCCGCTGCTCAGGAGAAGAAAACTCAAAAAGGGCGCGCTACCCAAACAAAACAAACCATTCCTCCTTTTATCAACCTGGCTGGCCCTCACTTGGTGGAAAATCGTCCCTGTGTTCCGGAACCCACCTCCAAGAGCATCTATCATTCCTAAGTAATGATTCCTCTGATTATTTCAGGTAAACCCTACGCAATGTCAGGTCCCTTAGCACAAGTTGACCTTTTTGATGCACGACTGAGTGAATTTCTACCGTCTTACCGGAGAACAAGGCCATTAGGGCAAAAACGTTTCCCTGCACCTTTTACTGGTACTGTCGATTCTACTCCATTGCCAACTTTTGACCTTGGTTACCTTGTTGATGGTACTCGTTTACTAAGAGTTGTGAGTCCACTGAAGGATTTCGACCTCTGGATGGCCAAAGTGGAGAAAGCTAAGGCTGATCACTGGAAAACTGTAGGGATCTATGATCTTTTAATGTTGTCGAAGACTCTGTTTTCACACTGTTTGAATTTACTGGTGGCCTCCTTGTATTTATGGGATAGTACCCATTATACATTTCACTTACCATGTGGGATGGTTTCTCCCACACTCTTCGACATAGCCGCTATCATCGACCTTCGTCATGATGGTGTCTCTTACCAACCTGATGTTGATGCTGAAGACTATGTCAACATATCCACCTCTAAGCTCACCTATACTCACTTCGTCAACCACCACTTCGATCAAACTACTGAAAGGGTGTCTGACGAAGAGCACGTGGCATTCCTCGCCATGTGGCTGTCAAGATACGTATTATGTACCAAGTCTTTGCAGGTAGCCAAGAAATACCTACCTCTTGCCAATCAACTACACCATAACAAAGGTGTTTGTCTTAGTGAACTTATTCTGGCAGCCCTCTATGAATATTTGAGTGAAACGGATTCTCGAATGAAGCGTCTAAAAGCTCGTGAATCCGTATATTTGGTTGGTCCTCTATGGCTGCTTCAACTATGGTTGAATGCTACTTTCGAGACCAGCTTTCCTAAAAGAGGACAAGTTGTTGAAATGCCTGATGAGATTAAGGGGAGGCACGTCGAATGGCCTCATTTGGCTCAACTGACCCCAACTGATGAGGGCATAACTATCAGAGAAGCTTTTACCAGCTACATCTCGATGTTTGCCAAATGCTCTGAGTTTACTCCCAGCATGGCACCTTTTTTCTTAAGGAAGTTTGGCCCCTCATGGTTTAAACAGCCATTTCTTGCTCCTCAAGGACATGGTAGTGATGACTCGATTGCAATCTGGGAAGCCTTTTTGATTCCTAGATTCATTGTTAACAGGCTCGATGCAGGGAAAGGCTTAGCATCCTTGATTGCGTATCAGCCTAATCTTGTCTTTCGCCAATTTGGGTTGATTTAGAGTTTTCCCAGATGCTTATACGACAAGAAGGGCCAAGTAATTCTCCACACCGCCAGTTTCTATGAAGATACCATTTCTGACATCTTTGTTGAATCTAGCCATAAGACGGGCATTCTCTCGCCCGTGTTTTTTGAGCCTTTTTTTATGCACTTCTTCCTTCCACCATTGGTGGTCGAAACATTATGCTGAGTATTTCCTTGATTTTGCTACCTTTTCTTCACTTCTTGATCAGGCTTTCCTTGTTGTGTAGGACAAGTCAAAGAAAAGTAAGCTTACTTACATTCGAGAAATTCAAGATTTCCAGAAGTACTTTGAAACTATTTATCGACCAGATGATCTTAGTCGAACCATCCATGAGGCTGTTGTTACCTTAAAAAGAAACTTTTTCCAGAAATTGGATACCTTAAAAATTCCATCTAATGTTCCTCGTGAGAAACGTTGTGAGGTAGCTTTTAAACTTTTTCCTCCTAAGTTCCCTCGCTTGCCTACCGCTGATTTTGGAGTGGCGCTTGTCCCTCCATTTCCAGATTGGTTTATATGTGTTGAGGACTTAAAAGTCCTTCGACAGCAATCTCAACCAAAGGCTCGACGGGTGGTTCCGACTAAGTATACTTTAGACAGTTTCAAAGGACATCTTCATATAGGGATTTAAAACGTTCGGATCGAATATGACATATATGAAGGTTTGATTCCCTTCGCTTATGATTGTACCATTAATCTTTCTCTATTTAACTAGCCACATATTGTTTTTCAGCTATACCTAGGAAGGCTCCCCCCACGAGGGCTGCCACTTCTCAAAATGGCAAAGAAATTGAAGGCAAAACGGTACATACCATCTCCTTTGCCTAATATTTTTGTGTGATTCTACTCTCACACTTGTATTATCTCTTTTTGTTTTCTTATACAAAGCGCAAACCTCATACTCCTTCAAAGAAAGGCAAGAAGGATGCCCCTTTTGTTGTTACTTCATATGCTAATGAGTCTCTTGAAGACACTCTGGTCAAAAAGATAAAGAAACCTGTGAAAACATCTGGACCTACTGGCCTACCTCCAGCGAAGGTGGCCAAATTTCTTGGTTCGACGTCCCTCCTGATGGTGGCGAAGGACAATCCCCCGTGGCCACTGCGAAGCCAACTTCTAGTGATCACGGGGATGGAATTTCAAATCCCAACACTACTCCAGCTCAGGTATGCCCATTACCATCTTGGTTATATGCCCTCTGTTGTGTAACATTTTAGCCTTATCCTCTTTACTTGTGTTTTCAGGCTAATACCATCACTCCTACTCCACCCCCATTCCTGGTGTTTCTGCTACTTACTCCATCAACAGCCAAGGTGAGCCAACTTATCACCCTTCTTCTGATCTTGGCTCTGGTTTAAGTGAAGTGAACCAACCTGTTGTTCCTTCTGCAGAAACTAAACCTCCTTCAGCACCCACTACTACACAACAGGCCCATACTGAGGGTTACAATTCTGGAGACGACGACGCTTCTAGTCCTCCTCCTCACACTCAACTTAACCCTATGGTTACTGATGATGTGGCTGGCGAAGAAGTTTATGTTCCTTCAGGCCCAACAACAAATGACAACCCATGTCCAACTATGCATGAAGAGCCAAAGGTTGTGCACCCTGAGTCCCCTCCTGAACCAAACAGCCCCATTCCTACTGTTAATGAAGATGAAGACATGAGAATCAATGACGAAAAGGACTAGGATGATGAAGAAGAAGGACAAAGTGAAGGAGAATCTGGAGAGGATGACGAGGAAAGCGACGGGGCGGATGTCGAAGAAGAAAACCAAACTGGTCCTAATTCTGACCATACTTTGCTAGTGGTAAAAAAGACTTTGCCTCCCCTTGTGACCCCTGAAGATCCTCTACTCTCTTTCAAATGGTTGAATCCCAGAGAATATGCTAAAAGGATCCTTGGGAAAAAATGTGGATTTGCTTCTACCTCTTCGACTACTCCCACTCCTCTCACCTCAGATGACTTCGCCGGTCCGATCCTTCAAACTATCAAGAAAAAGTTCTTCAGGGGGACATCCAAAATGTTCTAACTGCAGACCCCACGTCTCTCACGTTCTTGAAAGACCAACTCAAAAAACTCAACCTCACTACTCTTAGTCCAGAAGTTCATGGCTTCTTACTGGACTTGACAGATGTGGTGGATAACTTGTCTTCTGAGATTTGACGACTCCCTACTCTCGTGAAGACCATTGAAGCTACGGTTGGTCGTGAAAGTGCAGCCTGGACTGGTGCACAAGAAGCTGAAGCTAGGGTCGAACAGATGGAGAACACCCATAAGCAACGTCAGGAAGAACTTATCTCCAACCAAAAGAACATTGATGAGTGGAAACAACAAATTAAAGACCTCCAAGCGAAGATTTCTGATGCCGAAAAGCGTAACCTCGAGCTGAAATCCTCTGTCGATCTTGACATTGCTCTAGAGCTTAAAAGTACCATTGATTTTATCGACGTGGCCCAGAAGCTCAAAAAAGAACTTGCAGCAGCCAGGCTAGACAAATCCCTGTGCGAAGCTCGTCTCAATCATCACATGAGTACTTTTGCTCAATTAAAGTCGAAACTTCCCTTTTGAGACTACTCGACCTTTATTTTATAATCATCATTTTATCCTGTGGCTGTCCAGCCTTTTGTAATGACAATATTTTATTTTATTTCTTTCGAAACTATTTATGTACCACCTAATGTTTTTTAGACATGTTGCTTTTATGATACATTGTTATGACAATACTCCCTATGGCCTCATATTTTGAGTCCAATTTGTATTTAAAGTTTTTTCTTCTCTCTAAAAAGCAGCGCCTTTTCCTAATTTATTTATTGCTCCAACGGAATAGGCTTTTAATTTTACCATGGTATTTAAGGCGTAGCTTTTTAGGTACCTTAGAATTAATCCCTTAATTCATCACCGTTTTGACTGGCCAATCCACAACCAATCTTTCCCTATAAAACCTCTTCTCTCCTGAACCAGGTTCCATACTCCATCAAAACAAATATGAACTCCCATCCATAAAAGTTCGCCCTTAATACCCAGGCCAAAGTGATAACGCGAAATCATATATATACAATGATGTGCTTTTCTACTAATCGGCGACCGTTTTCACTCCGAATTCGGATATTTCCACACTATTTGCCCAGTATTTTACAGGTATTCAAAGTCCATGCTCAAATGGAGCAAGATAAAGAAAAGAAGCATTTACAGGTGAAAAGCAGGTGAAAATCAGGCCAAAAAGCAGCAAAAACGAGTTCTGCTGATGTGACGACCGTCACAAGGGTGTGACGACCGTCATGCGTGTCACGACCGTCACAGGTCCATGACGACCGTCATGCAGTTAAAATGCAGTTTTTCTGCACGTGCTGTCAAGTGATGAAAGTGCCAAAGAGGAGTGGACCACTAACTCCTATATTTTCTGATATCATTCCCATTTCCCGAAGAAATAAACGGTTGAATATCCCATCTATAAAAGGAGGTAGCTGGTACCAAAAAAAGGAGCCGCATTGAAGAGACGAAGTGCTGCCAATTTACCTTCAGAGCATTTATTCAAATTCCCATTTTTCTTATCGTTGTTTTATTTCCTTTTTCTTTCCTTCCTTGCAATTCTTGTTTTACTTCTCATTTCTATTCTGTACGAGTAATTGGTATAAAGACAAAATCCTGCCGCCATTTTGGAGGATTTCCCAAAAGCCAAATCAGATTATTTACAGGTTTCTATTCTAATCATAATTGAATTGTTATTTCCTATTGTAATGAATATTATTATTTTCTGCCATTATTTACGTTCTGCTAATTTATATTCCATGTCTGGCTAAATCTTAAGTAATCGGTATGTAGTAAATAATCTGATGGGATTCAATAATTAACCGGTGTATATCTACCTTTTCAAAAACTTATTTATGGCTTCAGTTTTTAATTGACTTTTCTAAATAAACCTTCGTCGCGACAGCAAGAAATTATTTACAGTAGTTTTGCCACGACAGTGGGAAATTCATAAAGGTACGAACCAACAAGCGACAGCTGAGGCTAAGACCAGATAGTAAAAACTAGGCATTCGTTTTAAAGACAGAGACAACGCTTTAAAAGGAATTGGAACTTAATAGTTTTCAAAAAGTAACTTTAACCCCGAATGGGATAGCGACAACATACATTCCGTCTTAGAGTTGCGACTAGCGTCAACAACCATCGTGAGACAAAGGTCTTTAAACCATCATTTTCTTCTTAAACTATTTTTGAAAACCTAAAGACACCAGTGACCTATAGAATCCCTGAAGAAGTAATATACTACATACCGATTCAAGCATTTATACCTTAAGTAAAAGCTTTAGTTCCCTTTAGTTTACGCATTTCTTTTGTTATTATTCCCCTAAAACATTACCAACCTAGCTAAACTCCGTAAACCCTGTGGGATCGATATCTATTATTACTACGCGATAGACTGTGCACTTGCAGTTAATTGAGTTAGACATAGAAAGTCGCGATCAAGTTTTTGGCGCTGTTGTCGGGGACCCATTTAGTCAATAGTGTAATCTTTTGTTACACAGTATAGACTAGGTTAACAATTCTCTCTCCCTCTACTCGTTCTTCGATTGTATGCCAAGTACTCGCTCACAAGGCGACATCTTATAACCTACAATCACCGAACTAGAGAGCTTCTTACATCTAAGAAGGCGCATCATCGAATATCATCGAAGACACAACATTCCTGATCTTCTAGCTCATCCTCCTGTTGAAGAAGCAAAGATGGCTGAAGGACCTCATAACAAACCGCTGAAGGACTACGCTACACCCTCTTAGATGGAACCTCGAAGTAGCATTGCTGCCCCAGCTATCAATCGAACCGATTTCGAACTAAAACCGTCATTGCTGTCAGCCGTACAACAAAATCAATTCTCAGGAAATGCAACTGAGGATCCAAACGAACACTTAACGAAGTTTGTGCAATACACAGACACAGTGAAGGAAAATGGAGTAACTCCAGACGCAATAAGACTTCGTCTTTTTCCTTTCTCTCTTAGAGATAGAGCTTGGACATGGTTACAATCCTTACCATCCAACTCCGTTACAACGTGGGAACAGTTGAAGAACGTTTTCTTAGCGAGATACTTTTCGCCAAGCAAAACTGCTATGCTTAGAGCTCAAATCAACGGATTTCGACAAAAAGATACTGAATCTCTCTACGAAGCGTGGGAAAGGTTCAAAGATATGATGAGAGCATGTTCTCACCACGGTCTAGAAGACTGGGTGACAATCTATACTTTCTACAATGGGCTTCTGTATAACACCAGATTAACGGTAGACGCCGTCGCGGGCGGTGCACTTATGGATAAGCCATACAACGAAGCCTATCAACTAATCGAAAACATGTCTCAGAACTACTGCCAATGGGGAGGTGAATGAACTCCAGCAGAGAAACCCGCAGTGAAAGGTGGGATGTACGAGATCAGCAGCCTTGAAAAGTTCAACGCTAAAGTAGATGCTCTAGCACAGAAAATCGATAGTCTGACCGTTAACCCAACTGCAACCGTAGCTGCTGTAACTCCAAACTGCGAGTTATGCAGAATCGCCACTCATAATGCGCCCGAGTTCCTATTACTGGCCGGAATCCCATCAGATCAAGTAAATTACGCTAAAGGAAATCCTTACGCAAATACCTACAACCCAGGATGGAGGAACCACCCAAACTTTTCCTACAAGAACGATAATGCCTTGCAAGCACCAGCTGCTCCGCCAGGATATCAGAAACCAGCCGCTGCTGTCTAGACTACCCCTAGGAAATCAAATCTCGAATTGATGATGGAAAAATTCATAGCTACTCAAGCTCAAATAAACAAAGAATTCCTGAATCAAAACATACACACTAGCGAGCAGATTAAACAGCTGACCGGAAAAGTAGACGCTTTAGCCACCCACAATAAAATGCTCGAAACGCAGATATCACAAGTGGCTCAACAACAAGCCTCTGCAGCTGCCCCAGCTGGAACATTTCCAGGCCAGCCCGAACCTAATCCTAAAGGTCACGGAAACGTTGTTATATTGAGAAGTGGAAAAGAATTGGTAGGCCCAACAGATCCTAGGGATGAAGATTTAGTAATGCATCAGAAATCTGATAAACCAACCGAAAAGGAGTCTGAAATGGAAAAGAAGGAATGTGACGAGCAAAAGGCCGCCAAAGATGAAAACTCATACGTGCCTCCAGCGCCATATAAACCACTGATCCCTTATCCCCAAAGATTACTAAACTCCAAAACTTCAGGACAATTTAAGAAATTTGTTGAACTTCTGAAACAACTAAACATCACTATTCCCTTCACAGAAGCGATAACTCAAATGCCGTCACACGCTAAGTTTCTTAGAGAGATCTTGTCTAATAAAAGGAAAATAGAGGATAACGAGACAGTGACACTTACTGCCGAATATAGCGCAATCATTCAAAACAACATGCCTCCTAAACTAAAAGACCCAGGTAGTTTCTCCATACCCTGCGTCATATGAAAGTTCGTTATAGACAAAACTCTATGCGATCTAGGAGCCAGTATAAACGTCATGCCTTTGTCTATATGCAAAAAGCTGAATATGGGAGAACTAAGACCAACTAAAATATCCGTACAATTGGCTGACCGATACGTCAAATATCCCATCGGTGTACTGGAAAACGTTCCAGTACGCATATGCCAATTCTATATCCCAACCGACTTCATAATCATGGACATCAAAGAGGACTCTGTTACCCCAATTATCCTAGGAAGACTGTTCCTAGCTACAGCCGGAGCTATCATAGACGTAAAGAAAGGAAGGCTAACATTCGAAGTAGGAGAAGAAAAGATAGAGTTCATCCTTACTAAATTCTTGAAGGCACCAGCTATAGATGACACATGCTATATAGTAGATGTCATTGACGAATGCATACGAGAATTAGAGAAGGAGGAAACTACATATTCTGAAATCATGAAAATCCAGATCCCTGCTATTCATGAAAACGACAACTGGCGTGCACCATACAAAGATGATAGTCTGAGCGAGATCTTAGCACTCACTCCAAATCACATGCCAGGTCCGAAAAACACAGCTTTAGAACTTAAAGAGCTACCTAAAACCCTCAGGTACGAATTCCTAGATACAGAATTCAAAAGACCAGTAATAGTAAACGCTAATTTAGGACAATCAGAAACTGAGCAACTATTAGAAGTCCTAAGGAGATACCCAACTGCATTAGGCTATAATATAAGCGATCTAAGAGGCATAAGTCCCTCCATCTGTATGCACCGTATCATGCTGGAGGAAGACTGCAAAACTTCAAGAGAACAGCAGAGAAGGATAAACCCGATCCTAAGCACTGTAGTCAAAGACGAGGTGAAAAAGTTACTAGACGCAGGAATCATATACCCGATTTCCGACAGCCAATGGGTCAGCCCAGTACACGTAGTACCCAAGAAAGGAGGCGTTACTGTAGTGAAGAATGCGAATGGCGAATCGATAACCCAAAGAGTTGTGACCGAAACAGGATGTGTATCGATTACAGAAAATTGAACAAGGCAACTCGGAAAGATCACTTCCCTTTACCTTTCATAGACCAAATGTTGGAAAGACTAGCGAAACATTCGTACTTCTGCTATCTAGATGGTTACTCGGGATTCTTTCAAATTCCTATTCACCCCGATGACCAGAAAAAGACAACATTCACCTGTCCCTATGGTACCTTTGCTTATCGCCGAATGTCGTTCGGACTATGCAATGCTCCAGCAACCTTTCAAAGATGCATGATGGCAATCTTTGCAGATTTCATAGATGACATCATGGAAGTGTTCATGGATGATTTCTCTGTATGCGGACAAAGCTTCGAAAGCTGCCTGTCAAATTTAGAAATGGTACTCAAAAGATGCGCTAAAGTAAACCTTGTCCTTAATTGGGAAAAATGCCATTTCATGGTCCGGCAAGGCATCGTTTTAGGACACGTCATATCTGAAAAGGGGATCGAAGTTGACAAAGCCAAAATAGAGATCATAAAGGATCTCCAACCTCCGAAAACCGTACGAGAAATACGAAGCTTCTTAGGACACGCTGGATTCTACCGAAGATTCATAAAAGACTTCTCGAAAATCACAAAACCTCTTACAGGTTTATTAATGAAAGATGTCGAGTTCATCTTCGACAAAGAATGCTTAGAAGCATTCGAAACTCTAAAGTCAGCACTTATCACCGCACCAATCATGTAACCCCCAGATTGGCGACTACCATTCGAAATCATGTGCGATGCGAGTGATTACGCTGTAGGCGCAGTTCTAGGACAAAGGAAAGACATAAAACTTCACGCTATCTATTACGCCAGTAGAACATTAGACCTTGTCCAAATGAACTACGCCACAAAGGAAAAGGAACTTCTAGCAGTCGTGTTTGCTCTTGACAAATTCCGTTCCTACTTGCTAGGAGCCAAAATAATCATATACACAGATCACGCTGCCATTAGGTACCTAATAAGCAAAAAGGATGCCAAACCCAGATTATTGAGATGGATCCTATTATTACAAGAGTTCGACTTAGAAATTAAAGATAAGAAGGGGACCGAGAACGTAGTTGCAGATCACTTATCCCGTATAGAGGGCATCAAACAAGAACCAGTGCCTATCAATGACGACTTTCCCTACGAACGTCTGATAGCCAAATTGGAAAGCGATATGTCCAACTCAACTGCGGAAGAACCAGAACTGGAAAAAGCGGTAGAAGCTGTCTATGCCCAAGCCACTTTGCCGTGGTTTGCCGACATCGTTAATTACTTGGCCGCAGGCGTGCTTCCACCGGACCTGACTTATCAACAAAAGAAGAAATTCTTCCACGACTTAAAGCATTACTACTAGGACGAACCTCTACTCTTCAAACGAGGCGCCGATAACTTATACCGTCGCTGTGTCCTAGAGGAAGAAATAGAAGACATCATCTCCCAATGCCATTTAGCACCTTATGGTGGTCATGCTAGCACCTCAAAGACGTGCACTAAAATTCTACAATCTGGCCTATTTTGGCCCAGTCTCTGGAAGGATGTCCATAACGCTGTACTAAAATGCGACCGGTGCCAACGCACTAGCAACATGTCACGACGTGATGAAATGCCTCAGAGAGGAATTTTAGAAGTAGAAATCTTTGACGTCTGGGGAATCGACTTCATGGGACCTTTCCCATCTTCTTTTGGAAAAAAATATATACTCGTCGTTGTCGACTATGTATCGAAATGGATAGAGGCCGTTGCCGCTCCAATAAATGACATGCGAGTAGTCGTTAAACTCTTTAAAAACACAATCTTTCCTAGATTCGGTGTGCCCAAACTCGTCATTAGTGACGGTGGTTCGCACTTCATATCGCGAATCTTTGACAAACTCCTCTCCAAATACGGAGTCAAACACCGCGTAGCCACACCGTATCATCCACAAACTAGTGGACAAGTGGAGGTTTCGAACAGAGAAATAAAGCAAATTTTAGAAAAGACTGTCGCAACCTCCAGGAAAGATTGGTCCTCAAAGCTGAACAAAGCTTTATGGGCTTATAGGACCGCCTTTAAGACACCAATAGGCACCACACCATTTAAACTAGTCTACGGAAAATCATGTCACCTGCCGGTAGAATTAGAGCATAAAGCCTTCTGGGCTATTAAGACGCTAAACTTCAACTACACTGCGGTAGGAGAGAAATGAATCTTAAACCTTCATGAATTGGAAGAACTCAGATTAGACGCGTACGAGAATGCACGCATCTACAAAGAAAGAACAAAAAAATGGCATGATAAACGTTCGATCCGGAAACAATTCAGTGTGGGAGACATCGTGCTCCTATTCAACTCCAGATTAAAACTATTCCCTGGAAAATTAAAATCTAGATGGTCTGGACCTTTTGCGGTCACCAAAGTCCTTAAGAGTGGAGCTATTGAAATCAAAAATCAAATCAACGCACCGTTTATAGTAAACAGACAGCGTTTGAAACATTATAATCAAAATGAACACAGCGACCACGTGAGCAATATGAAATTTCTCGAGCTTCCCGAATAGCTTATATCCAAGCTATCGTCAGGCTTCTGACGTTAAAGACAGCGCTGATTGGGAGGCAACCCAATTTTTTCCATTTTTCCCTTCTAAATTTATTAAAACTATGTTTTTCTTTTAACTTATAATTTCTATAAATCTCTATTTTCTTATTTTATAATATTTATTTTATTTTTCTTTTATCACTCTTTACTTCTTAAACATATGATCTGAGTGAATGTGATTTTTCCAGGATTTTAAAGTCATTCTACTTTTCTTCCATTTTTATCCGACTAACGAGTATGGCTGACATCGACGTTACGACTGTTGTGTTTAGAGGACTAGCTCATAAGGCCAGATTTGAGGCACTGACTCAGAGAAGCTTTGCTTCGACTCTGTACTACGATAGACCCACCATGGACAAGCTAGGAATCCAGGATAGCATTCAGTATTTATTTAACCAATTAGGATGGGAGCAAACTACTCTAAAGACCCGATTTGCTACCTTCTGCGAACTGACGTTCGAATTCCTTAGCTCCTTAAGTTACTTACCTGAACATGGCTATGGATCCACTAAAGAGCTGATAACCTTTAGAATGTTTGGAATAGACCAAACACACAACCGTACCACGTTAGCTAACATCCTAGGCTTCCCTAGCGGACCTTTTGTGTTTACCACCACTGAAGAGGATATTGATCTCGAATTAGACCAATTTTGGGGTTCCATCACTGGTAACTATCACCCAGAACCGAATGACATGCACAACAACGAGATACACAATCCAGCCTTCCGCTATTTCCATAGGATTTTATCCCATACCCTCTTTGGGAAGGAGGAAAACATTACAACAGTCTCAAAGGACGAGTTGTTCATCCTTCTCTGTGCTTCACAAGGCCGCCCTGTAAATGTTGTCCCTTTTATGATGAGGGCATTTACACGCCTCAATCAGGAACCACACTCATCCATTTTAATAGGAGGCCTAGTCACCATGATCGCCCACGAAATTGGCCTGAGGTATTACCTGAACAAAGCCGTTCGTTTTGGCAACCTCAAATCAATGGACATCCAGTTCTGCTTCAACAGACGTATCTTAGGTACCTTAGGACCAGGAGCTTACGAATACCTCATAGCTGATCAACCTGTCCACCTTTTCACATTGCCCAACCATGAGCTAACCAGTATCCATAACAAAGATAATTGGCTTTATGAATTGGACGAGCCTATGGGACCCCCATCACCTCACTCCACACCCCAGGCCTACATGTATGACAGTGATCAAATCTCAGAAGCACATGACTATTTGTACTACCAAGATTATGAGTCCGAAGTGGAGATAGATCCTGAGACCCCTTCTAACTACCATAAACTTCCTGACCCCACGCCTGAACAAAACACAGACAAGCTGGACATTGTTCTAAGAACTGTCGACGACCTCAAGCTGGAAATAACCACTATCAAAGATGAATTAACGCAGCTTCACATGGATTTCGTTACTTACATGGACATAGTTAGCGACCAATTTAATGACGTTATTCAGCAGGTCAACAACTTGAAGAAACCAAAGGAGTGATATTTTAGTTTTCTCTTTAATTTACGTTTACTGCATTTCACATTGTTTCACATTATTTCATTTTGCAATTGTTTCCTTTTTTTTGGATATTGTATTACTTTAAACTCATTTTTCGATTCAATGTTATTTTCATTTCATTCCAGTATCTCCCTCAATTATGTTTCCTGTTATTTCTTATTTCATAATTAGTCCATCATAATTCAAAATATTGCAGAATTTGCTGCTGTGATGGTCGTCACACTCCCCTGATGGTCGTCACGCGTGTTACGACCGTCACACATCCCTGACGGTCGTCACGCAGAAAAAACCCCAATTCTGTCAAAACAGAGGTTGCGCACCTCTCCACTTCCTCTCCCATAATTCCCCATTATCCCACAATTAAAACCCACTAAAAACCCTCCGAATCTGCCATTAAACCTCCACCATTTTCAACTTCCAATTCACCCTTATATATTACCCTCTGCATTCCCATACCTCACCATTCTCAGAAACTCCCTATTCTCAAACCTCTGCACTTCTCTCACCAAAATGGCCAAACAAACCAGTACAAATCCCGATTTGAGCACCATCACTTTACGAGAAGGCGAGGCCGGCGAACGACAGCAGACCAACTTCCTAGCATTCCATCAACGGTCACTTCAGCCAACCCGGTATGCTCACCTGGATTCTCTGACGGAACTCGGGATTCTCGATGAAGTGACTTGGATGTTACAGAGAGCCGGCATCTGACACCTCTGCACCAATCCCCAACCCACCTACGAGCAACTCACTCTGGAGTTTCTCAGCTCCTTCGCATACGCAACATCACCCGGCGATACCAACCAACTTATCGGCGCCGCCTGCTTTCGTCTGTTCGACACTGAATATCAGGTCCCCCAGGACCGCATCGCCGTCATTCTACAGTTATCTCACAGCGACGATGCTCATCGCCGCATCTCCGATCAATTCTACCAAGAGGCCTTCCCTCTCTGGAACCGACTGACCGGAACCACTCCAGAAAGTTGGGACACTCTGAACGCCACTCATATCCACAACCCAATTATCTGCTACTTCCACCGCGTGTTGAGCAACACAATATTCGCTCGTGACAGTAACCATAAGGTCAACTCGAAGGAGCTGTTTTTCCTCCGTTGCGTGTTCGCTTCGGAACCTGTTAACGCCGCCTCGTTCCTCTTGGCTCACATTCAAGCCAATTGTAACCGCGACTCTAAACATTTCTATTTCGGTGGCATCATCACATCCATTGCCATAGGCCTCGGTCTTGGCGACCGCCTCCAGACACTCCGCCAGATGTCCCCTGTCTTTCTGGACACCGACCACTGTCGTGCCTCCCACCTCATCAAGGCCCGCCGTGATGGGAGATATCATCTGGTAGTGCGAGGCCGCACTATCCAGAGCATCATCATGCCTTCATGCACCCGAATACATCCGGAGGATAGAGCCAACTGGCTCTTCGATACCACTGCCCCTGCTGCTCCAACCCAGGATAATATCCAAGAACCCAGGGACGAAGTTCAAGAGGAGCTAGACAGAGCCGACCAGCCTGAGCCCTCATAAACACCTGCTGCCGAAGGCCCTTCCGCGCGTTGCCGCCCCCGTCCTGCCACTGATGACACCTCCAAGGCCCTCCTCCGCTGCATCGAACAACAGAACCAGATGATGCTTATGATGGAGTAGCAGAACAGAAGGGCTGAAGAATTTGAAGCATGGCAGAGAGAGCAAACCGGTCAAATTTAGCAATCTTTGCCGTTGATGCAGGATGTCCATTCTGGCATGGCCGATGAGATGTCACACCTTACTTGCGAGTCGACGGCCTCTGTGATTACATCTTTCACACCGGAGCTCTAAACCTCGCGGCACGCGACGCCCAACCAGAGGTCGAGGAAGAGATCGAGGACGAGGAAGGGACTAGTAGTATTTTTCATTTTTGTCATTTTGTTTCCTTTATTTCTTTCCTTTGTATTCCTCCCTTCCGCATTCTTTCAAATCAGTGAGGACACTGATTGAGATAGTGTGGGAGCGAACAGTTATTTCCCTTTTCATTTCCCTTTTCCATGTTATTTCCCATTTCCTATTGTACTTTTTCTTTAGAATTTTCAATTTAAAGTAATTTTAATTTTCGGCAAATAAGCTCTTATATATATATATATATATATATATATATATATATATATATATATATATATATATATATATATATATATATATATATATATATATATATATATATATATATATATATATATATATATATATATATCCGTTACGTGAACTTCCCGTGCTTCATATGACATATACAAAGAAACTTTTATCATCTCCGAAGCATCATGCGTTACGCCTAAACTTTACCAAGTTGGAATTTCTGAGAAGAAAACTTTAACAAAGCTTCTACGCCCTGACACCTTAGACCTCTGGTTTATGCGAGTCAGTCTCACTACTTACTCGTACCAAAGCCTCAAGTTTCGACTCGAACGGAGCCCCCAGTAGTTTATACGAGCAGTCAGCACCATCCTAAACACTTTTAAGCAAGAAGCCGATGCAAATAAGTGTATGATCTCTAGTAAGGATTCAATAATCTTGAAAGAAAAGAAAAGCCATATTGCATGAATACAGAGATATGTTCCTTCTAAGTTAGGTGCTCCTCACCCGAGCATTTAGCCCAATGGTACGAAACTCTTGCGGATTTATAGCAGAATAAGCATATGTGCAAAGAAAAAGATCAAACTAGCAGAGAGATCAAAATCACCAACAGGTTTTCTTGCCATGAACATGTATGGATAACGGGCTTAATGTGACTGCGCCAGAATAAAGTCGGGTAAAATTTGTTGCGAGAAACTTGAAGCCGAGCTGCAATAACATGATTGAGACTGGCTTGCATAAAAGAGAGGCCTTCGAAGACTTATAATCAAGTGTCGTTGCCGTATACGCTTTGTTTCCATTGGATCCCCGGTTCTTCTTAACTTGGCATCCGAGAAATCTTATCGAAGGAAGAGCGTACCGCGTGCTTGCCGAACTTTAAATTTTTCCTACCTTTACTTGAGGACAAGCAAAGATTCAAGTTTAGGGGAGTTTGACAACGCGAAATCATATATATATAATGATGTACTTTTCTACTAATCGGCGACCGTTTTCACTCCGAATTCGGATATTTCCACACTATTTGCCCAGTATTTTGCAGGTATTCAAAGTCCATGCTCAAATGGAGCAAGATAAAGAAAAGAAGCATTTACAGGTGAAAACTAGGTGAAAATCAAGCCAAAAAGCAGCAAAAACGAGTTCTGCTGATTAGACGACCGTCACAAGGGTGTGACGACCGTCATGCGTGTGACGACCATCACAGGTTCATGACGACCGTCATGCAGTTAAAATGCAATTTTTCTGCACGTGCTGTCAAGTGATGAAAGTTCCAAAGAGGAGTGGACCACTAACTCCTATATTTTCTGATATCATTCCCACTTCCCGAAGAAATAAATGGTTGAATATCCCATCTATAAAAGGAGGTAGCTGGTACCAAAAAAAGGGAGCCGCATTGAAGAGACGAAGTGCTGCCAATTTACCTTCAGAGCATTTATTCAAATTCCCATTTTTCTTATCATTGTTTTATTTCCTTTTTCTTTCCTTCCTTTCAATTCTTGTTTTACTTCCCATTTCTATTCTGTACGAGTAATTGGTATAAAGACAAAATCCTGCCGCCATTTTGGAGGATTTCCCAAAAGGCAAATCAGATTATTTACAGGTTTCTATTCTAATCGTAATTGAATTGTTATTTCCTATTGTAATGAATATTATTATTTTCTGCCATTATTTACGTTCTGCTAATTTATATTCCATGTCTGGCTAAATCTTAAGTAATCGGTATGTAGTAAATGATCTGATGGGATTCAATAATTAACCGGTGTATATCTACCTTTTCAAAAACTTATTTATGGCTTCAGATTTTAATTGACTTTTCTAAATAAACCTTCGTCGCGACAGCGAGAAATTATTTACAGTAGTTTTGCCACGACAGTGGGAAATTCATAAAGGTACGAACCAACAAGCGACAGCTGAGGCTAAAACCAGATAGTAAAAACTAGGCATTCGTTTTAAAGACAGTGACAGCGCTTTAAAAGGAATTGGAACTTAATAGTTTTCAAAAAGTAACTTTAACCCCGAACGGGATAGCGACAGCATACATTCTGTCTTAGAGTTGCGACTAGCGTCAACAACCATCGTGAGACAAAGGTATTTAAACCATCATTTTCTTCTTAAACTATTTTTGAAAACCTAAAGACACCAGTGACCTATAGAATCCCTAAAGAAGTAATATACTACATACCGATTAAAGCATTTATACCTTAAGTAAAAGCTTTAGTTCCCTTTAGTTTACGCATTTCTTTTGTTATTATTCCCCTAAAACATTACCAACCTAGCTAAACACCGTAACACCCGATAATACTAGTTTGATTACGAGTCCCTGTGGGATCAATATCTATTATTACTACACGATAGACTGTGCACTTGCAGTTAATTGAGTTAGACATAGAAAGTCGCGATCACAAATATTCAAAGGAGCTGGTGGTGGCAACGACAACTAAACCAGCCACCAAACTTGAGGCTTCCCATGGAGCGCCTCATCGTGCGAAAACAACAGAAACCCACATGAAAATGTCCAAGAAATTACACCCTTGTAACCACCACTCTGACGATGAAGATGATGAGGATTACATGGAATACCTCAAGTCCATTGATTTGAGAGATTTTGATTAATCCCCATTTTTAAGTTATGAATCACTGTACTGGTTTTGTTTTTTTGATCTCTTGTTTGCCATGTTAGCCCTTGCGGCCTATTTTGGCTATTATTCTTTTTAATGAAATCTAGATTTTAATATGAACTTCTTGCAAGGTAGGCCTATACTTTTTCAAATATTTTCCATTTACTTTCAATGTTCTTTTATCTTTGTCCACTTCCTCGATCTCATAGGCCCCATTAGAGAATACTTGTATGATTTGAAATGGGCCTTCCCATTTAGGAGACCATTTGCCTAAGGTTCTATCCCTTCGATCCATAAGCAAGATTACCTTCCACACAAGATCTCCACTTAGAAAAGACTTAGATTTAACCCTTTTGTTATAGGAATCCTCGACCATTTGTTTCTGTCTTCTTAAGACTTCCAAGGCTTTAAGCCTTTCTTCGTCCAAGTCTACCAATTCATCTATCATCATTGCCCAATAAGATTGATAAGGGATCTCATGATGTCTCTGGATTCTCACGGAGTGTAAGCATATTTCAACAGGTAACACTGCGTCATGCCCAAAAAATAACCTAAATGGCGTGGCATTAGTAGCTTCTTTTGGTGACGTCCGACATGCCCAAAGGACTTGATCCAACGTCTGGTGCTAATTTCGAGGCTTTTTCCCTACATGCCTCTTAATTAGTCCAATTACTACTTTATTAGCAGCTTCGACTTGCCCATTTGCCCGGGCATAATAGGGTGTCGAGGTTACTAATTTAAAACCTATTTTATTGGCGAATTCCTGCATCTTCCGACCAGTAAACACTGACCCCTGATCTATTGTGATTGTTTCTGGAATGCCAAATCTATATACAATGTGGTTTTGGATAAAATCTATAACGTCTTCCTGACCCACGTTTACCAATGGTATTGCTTCGATCCATTTCGTAAAGTAGTCAATTCCAACCAAGATGTATTTCTGGTTCTTTGACGACGCTGGTCGAATTTCTCCTATTATATCCAAAGCCTATCCCCTAAAGGGCCATGGTTTTACTATCAAGTTCAACTCACTCGCGGGAATATGTTGGATGCCAGCATGAATCTGACACTCTTGGCACCCTCTAGCAAACTCTATGCAATCTTTTAACATAGTGGGCCAATACAGGCCTTGTCGAAACAATATTTATTTCATTTTGTGGCCAACTTGGTGTGCTCCACACGCTCCACTATGCATTGTCGAAAGCGTGACATATGCCTCTTCTTCGCTAAGGCATTTTAACAAAACCCCCTCAGGGGTTTTTTAAACAACTCATTACCCAGCAATGTATAACTCAAAGCTTGATACTTGATATTTCGCTCTGTCGAACCTGTTGGATTTTGCAGATACTCGACTATGGTCTTTCTCCAATCTCTCTCTGTTGCATTATCTATGGCAAAGATTTCAAAATTTTCTCCATCCAAGAACCCAAGTTTAGTGGTTTTTAAATCTGATGGGCATAATCCAACAATCATTATCTTTCCTCTTGCCTCAATCACTTCTTGAAGTTTTTCTTTCGATACCTTATATCCGGAAGCGATTTGGGCCAAGTCATTAGCAACCTGGTTTTCTATCCTGGGTATATGTTGGATAGACACTACCTCAAACCTTTTTAACAACCTATTCGCTACCATAAAGTATACAATGAGATTTTCTTTCACACATTTATATTCCTTTGTGAGTTGCTTTACAACCAATTCAGAGTCTCCCATTATTTCGACTCTAGTTGCCCCCAATTCTAACAAAATTTTAAGGCCAGCAATTAATGCTTCATATTCGGCCTCATTATTAGAACATGGGCCTTCGATCCTGAACTTAAATTTTGTTGGAATTTTCTTAGGAGAAATAATCAATATACCTACTCCCGTTCCATTTTTATGGCTCGATCCATCGAAATACAATTTCTAGGACCTTATTTCAACATAATTTAAATTAGTTTCGTTGATAGAATGGTCGACTAAAAAATCATCCATGATTTGGCCTTTCATAGCCTTTAAAGATTGATAAGTCAACGAATATTCAGTTAAGGCTAAAGCTCATTTGCCAATTCGACTATGCAAGATAGGTTTAGATAACATATGTTTTATGACATCAAAATGAGACGAAACATACACATCAACAGGCTTTATATATTGCTTCAATTTAGTGCATGAGAAATACAAGCATAAACATAATTTTTCAGTCATGCTATATCTAGTTTCTGCATCATTTAAAACTCTACTGAGATAATAAATGGCTCTTTCGACTCCATTCTCATCTTCTTGAGCCAACATGCTCCCTAAGGTTTTATCTGATGCAAATATATTAACCTCATACTTTTGTTTCTACATGGTGGAGACGAAATTGGTGGGTGACTCAGGTACTCCTTGATCTTGTCGAAAGCTTCTTGTTGTAATTGCCCCCACTCAAAATTATCTTTGTTGAAACGAAGCAGTGGTGAAAAATCTTGCGCCTTTCCACTCAGGTTGGAGATGAACCTTCTTAAGAAGTTGATTTTGCCCAATAATAACTACAACTCCTTCTTGGTTGATGGCGCTTTCGCTTCCATTATGGCTTTGGTTTTATTTTGATTGATTTTGATCCCTTTCTTGTGGACCACAAAGCCTAAGAAGTCTCCTTCTTGTACACAAAAGCACACTTAAGAGGATTCATCTTAAGACCAAATTGTCTCATTCTGAGAAATGAGCATTTCAGATGGTCGAGATGATCTTGTCCAGAAATAGATTTTATAACAATGTCATCAATATAGACCTGCATGAAGGTTTCTATAAAGTCATGAAAAATAGAATTCATTGCCCTTTGGTAAGTAGCACCAGCATTTTTTAGACCAAAAGGCATCACTACCCACTCGTAAGTGCCTAAAGCCCCAAGACATCTAAAAGCAATTTTTGGAATATCTTCTTCAGCAATGAATATTTGGTTGTACCCAGAATATCCATCTAACATGCTAAGATATTCATGTCCTGCCGCAGAATCGACTAGCATTTCCGCTACTGGCATTGAATATTCATCTTTAGGAGTAGCAACATTTAGATCTCTAAAATCTATGCAGACTCTTAAAGACCCATTTTTCTTAATAACTGGCACTATATTGGCCAACCATTCGACATACCTTGTTGTGCGAATGAATTTGCAACGAAGTCGTCTTTCGACCTACTCTTTGATCTTTGATAATATTTCTGGGGCGAACCGTCTTGGACCATGCTTGACAGGTTTTCTCCCAGGTGTCAGGGGTATCTTATGTTCGACCAACTCTCTGCTTAAACCAGGCATTTCGGTGTAGTCCCAAGGGAAACAGTATTTGAACTCTTTCAGTAACTGTATCACTTTGATTTTGAGCTGGGGATATATCTTGGCGCTGATATATGTTGGCCTTTTGAGTGCTCCTTCACTAAGATCAATTTCTTCTAAAGGGTCTTGTGCTAGCATCTTGACAGGGTTTGCTAGGGGATCCTTTTTGAACCCCAATGGTTCGTGTCATAGATGGCGTATAGCCGTTGGGCTTGTTCTCCATCTGGATTTATTACGTCGAAATCCTCTCTAGAATTTTCTTGATGAAACTCGCAAATGGCTTCATCAGCCATGTAGTCATTAACAGCCTCCAGAGCCGTTTGTAATTTAGTTTCAGCCATGTAGGCCGAAGTTCTCTTCAATGCTTCATATTTAGTCATGATCATTGAATCCTTCTCCCCACCCGGTGGGATCTACTAAAGGCCCTGCCATGATTGGTAGCATTTCTCCTCGTCTTTCACTATCCCATCTAAAGCCTTCGACGGGGTGTAGGTACATGGAGCAATATTCGCCAGATGCTTATCAAATTGGTTCCAATCGACATAATTAACGGGAATTTTGAAATATCCTTGATCAGCTTCAATGTTTTCCACAATTCCATCTGGCCTCCAAATCACAATCCTCTGGTGCATTGAAGATGGCACAACACCTACACCGTGAATCCATTCTCTGCCTAGCAGCAAGTTGTAATTAGCTTTAGTTTCGACAACCATGAATACCGTAGGTCTTGTAATTGTCCCCACTGTGAGGTCAACTTGGATGACTCCCAAGGTCGAACCTACTTTTCCTTCATAGTTTGATAGAACCATGTTGTGGGGTTTTGTATCATCGTCATCCTTCCCGATCTTGCTCAACAAAGATCGAGGCATCAAGTTCACCGTCACACCACAATCGACCAGTATTTTGTTGATAGGCACATTTTCAAACTTTCCAGTGATGTAAAGAGGTTTCAAGTAATTCTTCATCTCCTCTGTGGGACGTTCAAAGAATGCATTTTGTTCTTCGACACACCCATTATTCATTATGTAATAGCATACAGGTTTGTGTGCCATCATCTCTAATTCAACATTTTGGTCTATGTCTTCCACTTCTGTGACTTGACTGAATTCTCTGGGCATGACATACACCACGCTTACTATAATGTCCAACGAATCAGTGGATTCACTGTTGAAATTGTCGGTCATATTCTCGTCATCTTCAACTAGGCCAACTGGCTCACTGCTTTGATCCCCAAACAACCTCCTTTTTATGGGCAATTTTTCAACGACTTCACCTTGATTGCCATTGTTCGTACTGGACTCCCCCTACTTTAAACCCAGGGCTTCCGTAGAAGCTTTTCGTCTGTGTTACTCCCTTCGCCATTGGGATCTGGTCATAGGATTCTTCCCTTTGTAATTCGCAGATACATATGCTGACTTGTTGGTCGTACGGTTTTCTTTGAGATACTCGAATGAAGAGCCTCTCTCTACATCAAACTTCCTCCACTTTTTGTGTCCCTGTCCTTCGATAGGTTTAACCCATTTACCTGTAGGTACATTATCCACTGGCTTAAATGTGTTGGGTTTTGCTGGCGTTTTTACCCCTACTAGAGGTTTTCTAGATTCCATATCTCTGGGGCCTTGACTTTTTTTTCTGCCCCCAGCCTTTATTAGTTTTCTTAATCTCTTCTAACTCTCGAGCAGCTGTCTCGTCGAAAATAGCACTACATCTGGGGCATAACATCACTCCTGATCCACCTTTCTGACAGCAGTGCAAAAATTCAACAATGTTTTCTTCTTGTTCAGGATATGTCATCTTGTTAGGTTCTTCTGCTTTTTCTACTTCAACTAATTCCTTAATTCTCTTGTTGTTAATCTCGACCATGTTGATGTTGACATCATCTTCAAGCTTCATCTTGGACAAATGAGTTTCCAAGTTTTCAACACCCTCGACACTTCCAACTGAACTTGAATCCTCGACATTGAATCTCTCAACTTCAGGAGAATTCTTGAAGTATCATTCTACGGCCAAGCATATCCAGTTTTCCAAGAAACAACCACCCTCTTCAGTCATTTCTCTTATCATCAGCATGGGCTCCATTCTCTGGATCATTCATGTCTTGGGAACACTTCTTACTACCATTTCGTTGGTACTAATACTCTTAAGGTTATCATCATACTTTTCATCTATTTCGACTATATTGACACCCTCAACAGTGTTTCGTCCCAATTCTTCTCCTACCATATCTGATTCTTTGATAGCGTTGTCGACCTGTACGAAATAATCACCAGTATTCTTGGTCACCAGCATCAGCTTACGACTATCAGTTTTTTCTAGACTGTGTGACATTAGTTTGCAGCCTTATATTGCCTTGGCTGCCTCAAGTCGAGTGTTGAAGTTCTTAGAGACTTCTCCCATTTCGACTGGAGATTTCTCAATGGCTTCGACCATCTGAACTTCAGGTTCTGTGTAGTTGGCTTCCACACTTTACAATGGGTCGGAATCAATTTTAATTTGAGTCTTCCCCTTGTCTCCAAACTTTAGCCTTCCTTCTTGGATGTCGTTCTGCACCAAATCCCTGAAAAGAAAACATTGAGAAGTCTTATGACCCAAGAAATTATGGTACTTACTAAAACCTATTTTCTTTCTTTGATCTAAAGGAGGTGCTTTAGCACCAGCAAGTACTATTATTTGTCCATCCTTAACTAACAAGTCAAAGATTTCGTCACACTTAGTGATGTCGAAAGTATATGTTCTTTTAGGAAACTTATCATTAGACTCAGTGGGATTTTTCCCATTTGAAGGAGCTAAAAATTTACAAGCATAAGGTGGACCTTGCTTTAATTCAGCAATGTCTACCTCATTTTCATCGAAATAAAGTGTTTCATCACACCTATTTTCGACATCTTCCTTACATTCGACGAAGGCTACTTTCTTATTCTTACTAAACCTAGCCTTCTCCTCTTTCAACATTTCTAAGCGTCGAACTCGGTCAGCTAGTTGTGCCATATCTCTAAGATACTGGGTATCTAACTTTTTCCTAATGGAATAATCTAGACCCCTTGCAGCCATTTCGACCAATTCGTGTTCTGGTACTTGGGTAAAGCATCTGCCTTTGAGAAGTCGAAACCTATTCAAGTAGTCGTCGATTGGTTCCATAACTTTACGTTTAATACTAGCCAATTCCTTCAAGCTAATATTGGTTTGTCCCATGTAGAACTGTTCATGAAATAACCGTTCCAACTGGGCCCAATTATAAACTGAGTTAGGAGGTAACGTAGTAAACCAAGTGAAGGCGTTCTTTGTGAGAGAACTTGGGAAATATTTGATCCTAAGGCTTTCGTCTCCAGCTATCTCTCCGGCCTCGATCATGTACCTAGCCACGTGTTCGACGGTGGACTCAGTTGTGTCTCCTGCAAACTTACTAAATTTTGGGACTTTCGTCCTTGGAGGTAACTTAGCCTGCAAGATGTAATCCACTATAGGTGAAGTATAATTTGGCCTGGTAAAGCCAAAATTTGCACCATTTTGTGGTCATTATCCTTTCGACCATAGCTACAAGGTTGTTCTGTTCTGCTGCATCGTGGCGTTGAACCTGTCTAAGTATTTGGTCAGCATTTTGATGCCTGTTCACCATGACTACCCTTGGTTCTTCCTCCATATGAGCTGGTACCTGATTCCTTGGTGGTTCGACTCTGAAAGGTTCGCCTATTTCATGATCCTCCACAGGTACTTCGTGACCGTTTTGTTGCTGATAGCGTGGCACGTTTTTGACACCTGCTGCTCTTTGCTCAAACGCCGGTACTCCCATGAAATCAGCCATACGGGCTAATTGTGTTACCACCTGCTGGTTGGTTTGAGTAGTATTTTGGATTAGAGGCTGAAAGATTTCTCCCATCGTCTGAGATAAAATATGTACCATTTACATGTTACTCTCGTCCATTTGTTGTCTTAAGCAATTTATGAGGTAGTAGTAAGACTTGGTGCTTGTCCAGAGTAGCCAACGCCTACGCTCTGATTGTTTTGACCACCTAATCCAGTTCCTTGTACTGGCGAAGACACCACATTTTCTGAAAATATGGATGGAGCAGTATGCATATTTTGCATTAGTGACGTAGGCATACCGTACGATTGGTTCCTTAGCAATTGTTGGGAAAACCCTGGCGGAGGAATTGGCCTGTACATCGAACTTCTTGGAAGTGTTGGGGAATTGGGACTTTGAGGTCCTATATATTCCAACACAGGTTGAGTGTACGTTCGTACACATGTTGATCATGGACTGGACTGCGCTGGTTCGGACACTACAATTGGTGGTGACGTTTGTCCACCTATCGAAGAGACTGGGTATGGAGTCTTTTGAGACCCCATGCTTGACTGAATGTTTGAAACGCTTCCTTGAGGATCAACTTATTGATTATCATTTGTTGCCATTCTTGTAATGTATTTTCGTTTTGGTACTTCTTCCTGTCTGGTGGCTCTCTTTCCACTCCTTAATAACATACAACAAAGCTTTCACCCAAGCGATTAATGTAAACCTAGAAATGCTTAGCACTGGGTCCCACCAGGTGTTCCAATTTGTTTACTATGAATTTTGGTAAACAACCGATGGTCTATCAATTTAGGGTAAATTGACTAACTTGCAGGATCGACCATACTAAATCCTAGAACATGTGCTAAGCGTGTGCTAAGTTGCCCTAAGCTGAACTCTAAGTTTGACTACAAAGATAAAAAGGTGTTGATAATAAAGACAAGAATGTAAAGGGCGAAAGATAATAACCAAATTCCACGTTTGACTACAAGCTCTTTGTAAAGTAAAAGGTGCTCGAAGATAAAAGTGCAAGAAAGTAAATAGCTTTGAAAATAACTCCAATTTGAACTCTATGTTCAACTAGGGGATCTTTAAGTAAAATGCTATGAAGTAAATGACTTTGAAATTAAACGTGCGAAAGACTCAAACGGGAACTCCACGTTCGACTTTGAAGTCTTGGAAAGTTAAATAGCGAGAAGGTAAATGACTTTGAAAATAATTGGACGAAGGATTAAAGGCGCAAGAAAAGTAAATGGCTTTGAAAAGTAAAGTTGAAAGTAAATGGCTTTAAAAGAACAACTGGAATTTAAAGGTGACAAAGATTACTGTCAAACTCCACGTTTGACGTACTTCTTTTGAAAATTAAATGACTTTTGAAAATAAAGAAGCGAGTAAGTAAATTGCTTGGAAAATAACTCTAATCAGAACTCCACGTTCGACTAGGGGGTCTTTGCAAAGTAAATGGGCAGAAAAGTGTAAAGAGCAGTTTTGAACATAAAAACTGAAAGTTAAAAATGGCAAGTGAATTGTTAAGATAAATTGCATTGATAAGAAAGGGTTTAGTGTTGTATCACGTATATTCTCGTTAACTCGTTTCTCTACATGCGGATACTTTGAGTTGTATGAACTAGTACAATAATAAATGAACACCCTTACTACATGAAATTTACACCTATTTATAGTGCTATAGAATAACTACTACATAGCGGTTGAGACTTTCTAGCATACTTTTTGGCGCTTCTTTATGCTCTTAACCGTCCACACGTTCTTTTCCACTTGATTTGAATTTTGAATATTCTGCAATTCCCTCCAATTTGGCGAAACCCTCTCCTTGCTCTCCTTAGCATAGTCCTCGTCGAGCATTTTCTAACACTTAGCATTTTTTGCCCCTTGTTCATCTTTCTTCGACTTGAAGTTTTCCTTGATTGGGTCGAAACTCTTCCATAAACCAAGTATTGGTATTTTTTGACCTAAGATAGCTCTGGTCTCGACTAGCGTCGAAAATCAGGAGCCAACAGATATAAAGAAAGCTGGGGGTGATAAGTAGTTCGATGAACCCAATAGTCACTCTGGTAGTTTGTTGATCAAGGGGGAAAATAGACTAGCTGAAGGGGAAACAATGATTTCTCCCTACCCTCTGAACACCATTAAGTCTGGCTTCGTTAAATGGGCCTCATCTCTCGTTCAGGGTCAAAAAGGTAAAGTTGTATGTCCTTAATGTGACCATTGGCCTAGACGATAAAGACAGTGTGAACTATGTGGGATCTTCCACAAAGGGAAACACTTCCTTGGCTCGTATGAGGAACACAACGAACCTTCCTAAAAGAACACCGACTTTGACACCAAGAGTTATGTGTGCAAGCGTTTCAATTTTTTAGAAGACTTCTCTGATGATCATAAGATGGCGAGTCAGTTGGGGTCCTAGAAAATGTCCAATTTAGTAGAGACCCATGTGCTAAGAGGTATTATGTTGGATATAACACCTTAATCCCCGAAACGCAAAAAAATGAAAGTAAAACAATAAACACATAAGGTGTCACTCAAACACACCACCAATCTGCTCTGTAACACGGGTTATATAAAACATGTAATAATTTAAACATCTGACATCACATGATCGCCTTTACATAGGCTCATCACAGCGAAATAATCAATTTAAAATAATTCAAAAATCGAATATGTCTTGTAACATCAACATGGTTATGGCAAATGCCTTCAACATAAACAACATCAAAAAAAATAACAAATAGAAAAACAAAATGTTTGCCCGCCCAGTGTTATAGATCAAAGCAACAAAATCTAAACATTGTATAAAATGTTGGTGTAAGCCCTAGAGGCCAATACTTTGGTACTTGTATTGAATTATTTATTAATAAAAGACATTTCTTTATTGTGTTTGTTTTTCCAAAATAATAAAGTCCCTAGAATATTTAGTCTGTTTAATAAAATATTAAGTGTAACTTAATCATGAGATCCTATTAAACATAAGGACATTATTCTTAAAGTATCAGTAGTCAAGCTTTATTGTGAAGTGGGATAACCTTAAAGCATTACGACTATTATGTAGATAGATTATTGATTACATCTCATGGATCATGGATAAGGAGATATCAAGTCTTAACATAGGTATGAATATTAGGAGTAGTATTTATACTAGATTGATCCGCTATGAGAGTACTACATAAAATGTTATGCAAAGTGTCATAAGTTACTCTCATGGTGATAGTGGTGTATACCACCCTTTGACCTGAAACCACTATGAACCTTAGATATAGAGTTGAGTACTTTATTACTGATTAAACATTGTCCGTAATTGGATGACCATAAAGGTATCTGATGGGTACTCCACAAAGCATGCTGAGGGACATGAGTAACCTAGATGGAATTTGTCCATCCTGTGTAACAAGATAAATGTCTAAGGATCCAATATTGAACTGGACAAGGATGACACAACATATGCCTTTTGTTCAATATACACATAAGAGGAAAATGGTAATTCTACACACAAGTGTTATCACAAAAGGTTTTGTCATATCACATGACATTTTTGTGACTTGGGTAGCAGTGATGTATTGCAAGATATTGCTCATGTTAAATGTGTGATTTAATATAACTGCCAATATCGCAAAAACCTACAAGGTCACACACATAAGGACAAACTGATAAGAGGTAGAGTAAATAAGGAACAACTTAAGGTACGGTGCACTTAAGTAAATATAGAACACCGTAAGGTACGATGCACTTAAGTAGAATACAAAACATGGTAAGGTAGCACACGCTTAAGTGATATATGGTACACCATAAGATATGGTGCACATGCACTTAAGTGGACTTTTTAGCTTGCACCCCATACAAGTGGTTCTATAAATAGAACCCTTGTGCAGAAGTATACACACTTGATAAAAGTCCGGTCAGTGAAACTATTGAAAGTGTTTTCGGTGGGTATTAGTTTTATCATCTCCATAAGGATTGAAGTGATATTATCATTGTTCTACAATTTAATATGCTTTAAGTGAGGGTTTACAATGGTTTTGGTTACGAAAATTTTCGGTTGCATGAAAAGTAATTATCAACGGTAAAAATTTGAGGTTTTAACGATCTAAAAACATGTCAAGATTAAATTTCATTAACCTAAATAGTACATATTCTATTAATAGAGCATGTGAACTTATTAATAATCAACATAATCACGTATCACTCATGTCTAAACGGTATTGTGATTTTTACCATATTGTTTAATCGATGATGTCTTAACCTATTAAATAATACAAATAACATTTATGATCTTATACAAAGTAATACCAAATTCCATTTCCATGTCTAGACGTGACCTTTGATAAATGATAAACTTAGATCCAGACATAAAAGATGTATCTCACAATCATTTAAACCATAAATATTCAATAAAAGCAAAAAGAATCATCTATATTGATCATTAACTTGTTCACATACAAAAATGAAAAAAATGCATACTTATTTATGTTTAACTACCTTTAATATTGACACAAAAAGGTTTAGCTACCCATAACCAGGATAGCTTCTTCAATAAGTAATAAAAAGAGATTCATAAACATCAACATCGAAAAACTCGAAGATTGATGCTTTGAAATCTTGATTTTGAGTTGATGATTTTTTATTAGAAAATGCCTTTAGAATGACATAAAAGTGAGTAATGATCCAAAATATCTAACACAATCAATTTATAGCATGGGCCACAAAACGTGGTCGCACTAAGCCCCATCAGAGCCTGCTTAGTACGAACAGCGAAAACAAACTTAAACCATTGTGAATCACGCTAAGCGTGTTCCTAGCGCGAACTTCCCAATTTCCCATTGCCTTACATTCTCGTAGCACGCCTTGTCTACACTTAGCCCGATTTGGACAACTTGGAATCTTATAAAATGTTTCTTTCTGTCTTCCTTGGTGCCTTTAAGCTTCCTATGAATCCAATAGGCGTTGAAACCTACAAATTTACACCAAAATGATCAAACAAAAGCTATTTATGCAGTTATGCTAAAAACCACTTATTTACACTAAAACTAAGGAAAAATCAAGACATTCCAATGAGATCAATTGAAAAAGGGCCACAAAATACTATGGATTATTTACACAAATTGGCGTTTAACAACTCTCCCCAACTTAGAACTTTGTTTGTCCCAAACAAAAGTCTTTCCAACCAAAGGAACAAACAACCTCCAAGAAATCGGAACAACAAGTTTTTAACAATGCAACAATTTCATGGTTCAAATTCAAAATCACAAACAAGGTAAAGCTTACCGCTATCTAAAATAAACCATGCTTATGAAACAAATGCCAGGTGCACACTTCATATGAAAACTTATAATGCAATGCAAATTTAAACATGAATCACATCTAAACACACATTCATCTGTGGATGTGAAACAAACATGAGGGACTTTTACTCTCATACAACAATTCTGCTAACATCCTAATAAAATTATGCATTCATCAACATATTATATCGAAAGCAAAAAAGCATGAATCACCAAGGATTTTCAAGGGTTGTAACTTAACTTGGGTAACAAAGAAGGGTCATCTCTCAAGTTATTGAAACAAAATTTCCTAATCTTATGAGAGAATTCACACTCACATTCTTAAACAATCACATTGTCTTTACCCTTTTTTCTTTGATTATGGTTATAACCTTGAGCTCACTTGTTGGCATAGAATTCTTGCCATTTTTCTTTATTTTTCAAACCTTTTCTTTACATTGTTTCTTTTCTTTTCAAAAAATTATCTTTTTCTTTTTTTCCACCACTTTCTTTTCACAACTTATCAACTAACCTCTTTCTCCCCAACTTTGAATACAGCCAAAGAATGCCCCCTACTTTCTAAGGCAGTGAAAAAAAATTGCAACCACAATTTATGGTTGAGGGTTAAAGTGTTTTTCACAAAAAGAAATTCAAGATCCATTTCATAACTCAATGATGAACTTATTTTCATATACAATTTTCACAATTCAATCATCAAAATGGATCTTAACACAAAATGGCTCAAAAGGGCTAAACAAATTCTCACTCACTCACAAAGTAGGTTGATGATTTTTCTAGGCTAAGTTGTTATGCTCAATTAAAAAAAATTGCCTTGATCACTTTCATGCTCTTAAACAAATAAACACAATACATGATTAAACATAATAAGATAAAGTTTAAACAAGGAATGTTGGTCTCCTGCATTTAGTATACAATTGACGACTTCTTCACACTTGTTTAGGATCTAAAGAGATTCATTTATGAACATGCATTGCAAAAGAATTCATGGTATGATGTTTGCACAAATCATAAGTTTTAAGTTCTTTCTAAGTTTAGGAAAGCAAATAAACATGTACCTTATACTTGTTACTTCTTTTAACTTTTATCATTACCACTCAAACACAAAAGATTCAACTATGCAAAATCTAGACTTCAATTTAAACTACTTCAAATAGACTATAAATCTTAATTTAACAACTGAATATGTTAATAAAAAACCACCAAAACATGGTGTATCCAAAATTCGAGGCAACATGTAATGCCCCTAAGATGTTCCAAATCCTTATCCTTAAAAGGATGGTACAACACATATCCAACCAACAAAAACAAATAAAATAACATAAAAGTTCAACTTCTACAACAACATAAAAATACTACTCAAAATAAACAACAAATACTAAAAACCATTATCAAACCACTCAATTCTCATCACTATCGGTTGCCTCCTCTAATCCAATGGTCTCTCCACTAGACTCATCCTCAGCATCATCAGCACCAGCATGTCAAGCACCAGCTCCAGCTGCCCCTACAAAATAAAATAGCCTGTCCCTAGGCCAATCAAAAAGAGCATCAAATTCATCTATGATAGGAAAAAGGTGGTTAACATGAGGCTTGCGGATCTGCAATAACAAGGTGCACATAGAATCATGCATGAAAGATAAGGATCTTTGTTGTGCCTGCAACATATCCCAAGTGTACATGCAAGTAACTCTCTCATCATACGATTGTTGCATAGGAGGTGGTGGTGGTGGTGTTGGTGCATCCGCGAGTCCTTCTCTCCTAGGCACACAATGCCTATGAATGTAACGATCATTCACAACTCCTTAATGTTCCATGAACCACCAAAGGAATCGTAACACCAGACTGCTTGCATAAACCCATAATAAGTCTAGGAAAAGCTAAGGTGGCAAGAGTTCTAATACCTAACATGTGACCACTCGAGGCAATAATTCTGATCTCATTAGAAATAACTCGAGCGATATCCACCTGGCTCTCATCAAGAATATAATATAACATAAAAACATGTCCAAAGGAATATAATAGGTATGCCACATGTGCCTTATGTTGTAAAGGACCAAGGTCATAAGTACCCGAGTCGTCACATTCATATCCTTCATGAGAAATTTGATTGGTTACCCTGCAACATTCATAACATAAGACCTTCCAGGAAAAACCAAAGCCTTTTTAACAAGCTTTATGTTCCAATCAACACGACACACCCTCTTATAGTAAGCACACTCTTCACCCTCCTCCAAAGTAAAAGGGTTGTCCAAATAAGCATTAATCACATCCCGTGTGAAGGAAACTTCTCTTCCCCTCACAAAGGTGGTGAAATTTTACCTCCTACCTTCAACCAGCATCGCATTCGCATAAAATTCTCAGACAATCTCATAGTTCAGATCTATGGGAGGGTTTAACAGCTTGTGCTAGTTCCTCTCTTCAATCAGAAAAGACACCATATGTAATTCCCTTGAGGGTTAGTGTTGAACGTCCTTTCCGACTAAATGTTTCTAGTGGCCAACTCAGCATATTGTGTTTCTTGTTCAGACCCTAAGAATTTGGCCCGACTGAATGCAACAGGGGCTGGTAGAGATGAGGAGCCAACATTAGTTCTCACCTTTTGGAAGAAAGTGCTTTTAGACCCATCTGCAAAACAACCAGAAAAACCAGCACACAAACAACACACATAAGCATAACAATTTAGAATAACTCTCTGCACTCTCATTCAACCTCCCAAGATGCACCACAACATACGAACAAACAGATACAATTTAGAAAGCTACAGGGCGTGCTAAGCCCCATTAGAGCGTGCTAAGCGCGCCCACGAAAATGCAGAAAAATTTCCTGCTTTGCAATGGCTCATTTCTGCATAAAACATCAACAACACATAGCCAAAACAACCTATCAACCAAATTTACCATATATCCTACCAATCACAGCCAATTTCACAGAAATCAAAAGTTCCTAACCTAGAATTTGAGAAGAAATCTTAAGAAATTCTAACATGCAATAAGGAATGCTTAAACTAACAACCTAATGGCATCATAAAAATTAAAATGCAACAGAACATACCTTTAGTGGTTGAAAGAGTATAGAGCAGAGAATCACAAAGTGTATGGGTAAGCAAGAGTGTACATAAGTTTAAAGAATTAGAGCTCTAGGGTTTCAATCAGAGAAATGAGGAAGACTTGAGCTTTGTGGCTGAAAAGGCGCTTCAGGTTGCGCTATAGCCTAATCTGATGGGCCTAGGTCAATTTGGCCCATTAGAACCAACTATTTTTTTCTCACATAAGCAACAGCGTGTTTGGCACGCCTTGACTGCACTTAGCGGTAGCAGAGAAACAAGGTTTCTCAACTTTAGCCACCATAATGCAACTTGGCTCGATTAAATCTCAAAATAGCTAGGTTATCTACAGAAAAACCTAAAAATACTTACAATGTTGGGGTGCCTCCCAACAAGAGCTTGTTTAACTTCAATTAGCTCGACAGTCCAGAGGTGAATTTATAGATCACTAAGAGAAATTGTAGCCGTCTCTCGATCACATTCACCACCAAGATAGATTCTTCAACCTTTGTCCATTCCTATTCCCAGTTTCTTTAGAAATGGAATCATCCAACATGAGTTCCTTTTCTCATTCATTGGATCTTCATCATTATCATATATTCTTAAACCATCTCCCTTATTTTTGGAATACTTCATGCCTTTAAATAGGGTGAAACACACCTCTTTATCTTGAACCCT
Source organism: Lathyrus sativus (assembly GCA_963859935.3). Taxonomy (NCBI): domain Eukaryota; kingdom Viridiplantae; phylum Streptophyta; class Magnoliopsida; order Fabales; family Fabaceae; genus Lathyrus; species Lathyrus sativus. The sequence goes on along the minus strand of OZ012740.1, from coordinate 84,510,196 downwards.
TGCCTTCATTATACCGTCATCAACATCAATCATCATTCTAGCGGTCTTCGTGAAAGGAAAGCCAAGAATTAATGGTTCATCTTCGTCTTCATCCATGTCAATGACAACAAAGTCAATCAGAAACAAAAATTTATCCACCTTCACTAGGACATCTTATGTTATTCCATGAGGATGGGTTCTAGACTTGTCGGCTAACTGTAATGTCATCTTGGTTAATATCATTTCAATGTTACCAAGTGTTTGGACTATAGACAATGGAATTAAGTTGATGCTAGAGCCTAAATCAATCAATACTTTGCCCATGTATTCATTACCTATGGTTATAGGTAATGCAACCTTTCCCAGATCACATTCTTTTGGCGGAAGTGTTCTTTGAATGACAACGTTACAACTAGCATCAAAAGTGATTGTTCTTGATCCATATATCTTTTTTTCTTTGTAATTATGTCCTTCATAAATTTTGCATATGTAGCCATTTGCTCAAGGCCTTCGGCCGTAACCCGAAATTTGACCTCCTATTTTTGCCTTTTGCATAAACATGTGCATTTACATCGCTGGCATACGCATTCGCTTTTTCTTTGTAATCTTTGCTGCAAGAACTTTCAGGTTTTATGAGCCTAACTAATCACATCCTCCTAAAGATATCACATCATCAAAAAAAACACAAAATGAAGGTTTCTACACCTATTCATCAGAGCAAGAGGTCGAAAATCAAAGCCGTGACCACAACATCATTTTTAGGAAAATTTGGGCAAGTTTTAGCTCGGTTAATCAATTAACTATTTGCTATGGGTTAATCGATTAACCCTTGCAAAATTTGCAGAATCTGCTGTATTTTCAGAACAACAACTTTCACTTCTCATTTTTGGGGTCTACATTGTTCTAGCACTGTATGGAATATTCTAGACAGCTCTAGACACTTCAAGACATTTCTAAACACTTCAATCCAATACATTAATTGGGATTGAGACCACCATGTTGCTTCATTTCCAAACATGTGAGCCCTTGGATTCAAGTTTGCATTGGGTTAGTTACCGAGTTAACTACCTAACTAACTGATTTAACCTCCAACTCAGTGAGTTGAGGCTAACTAACTCCAAGGCTAGTTACAAGGCTACATCCAAAGTTCACTCCGAACCTAGCAACTCTAAAGCAAAACTCTATATAAGCAAATGATCACCATTTCACAAAGGAGTCAATCATTCTCCCAAATTTTTACACTTGGTCACTCTCATTTCTCTCACATTCTCTCTGGATTTTCTGCAACTTCTACTCATAATCTTCTCCACTTTCATCCAAAACCTCACTAGAGCTCAAAACCTCCATTAATGAGTAGCAAATTCTTCATTGGAAGTTCTTTCTCTTGAGCTTAGCCATCACCATCTTGCAAATTCTTGTTGCTTTTCTGGAGTTATATCGCACTCGGATTCATATCAAGTGATTACTTCAAGCTTATTAGGTGTAATTTTAATTCTAGAGTTTTCATCAAATTTTGCTCGGTTTTTCTACGGTTCGATTGCAAATTTTGTTTTCTCTAGATTTCTTTGAGTAAATTCATCACATTCTCTTTGCAACAACATCCAAGGCAAATCTCAACCTTGTAGGTTGGTTAATTCTCACTCTTTTCACTATTTTGATCGTTACCGTATCAATTGCGATGTAGTTTCGACATTTTTCTCGTTTGCGAATTGATTATGCCATGATTTGATCATCATTCTTGATGTGCTAATTGATCACATAAGTGCTTACTTGCTATTTTTAAACTTGATTTTTGTGCAAGATTGTTTTCCCTAACATGTGAAGGATTGCACAAATCAAAATTGGACAAAAGTGCTTTTGAAAACTCATTTTTCAAGCTCTGTCTCAGTGTTAATCAATTAACACTTTTGCACAGGAAAAGTGCTAATCGACTAACCATGCATTTTTAGCAAAATTTATTGTTTTTAAATGGTTAGTCGAGTAACACTTTTGCACAGGAAAAGTGTTAATCGATTAACACTGGTCCAAAAGGCCATTTTAGTGCATTTTTCATGTATGTTTGGCATTTCTTCCTCTTTCAACTCCAATGAATTGATATGTTTGATTTTGTGGATGTCTTAACTTCTATTTGAAGCATGCTTGTGCATTTTCCAATGCCCGATTTTGTTAATTTCGCATTTATTTGCATTTTTTGGCATTGTATGAACGTGTTCATTTTTGCCTAATCTTTGATGACATGATTACTTGGTTTGTGATGCATGCTAATTGACTTTGGTACTATTTTATACTTCCATCCTTGCTTGAATTAAGATTTGTTCCTCTTAGGAATGAACTTAATCTTGTATAATCAATAATTTACCCTTTTGCTTTAACGAATTTTCATTCCTTCGAAACATTGTTAGCACATGTTTTCCCTTTGATTAATTAATCGAAACTTCGTTTTGATTAGTTGATCTTCCTTTTTCTCCTCCTTTGGATCTTCTTGAGCTTTGTCCTTCTTTTTTCCTTGCGGAGTTGAAGATTTGCAACGCATTGGAGCACTGTACAAATTTTGCGTCGTTGTGTTGTCCATTTTGTTTCTTGCACCACACTTTGGTGTTAGAGAAGGAATGAAAGTGGAGAATTCCTACACTCATTCTGGCTATTTTGGATAGGAAACGAATGAACCTGTGTTTGGAATAGTCGTCTCTATCTCTTTACTGTGGTTTCCCTATTCCTCTAGTCGAGTTAATCCTTGATCAGTCGCCCTCTTTTCTCTCGTGGTCGTCACCGTCCTTGGTTTTCCTTGAGATTTTTTATTCAATACCCTTGCTTGGTTGATCAACCGTTCTTCGATTAAAAACTATTTCTCTTCTTCCCCGACGAAGTTAACCTTTTCTTTCTTCGGTTTAACACAATCTTTCTGTTGAAACCCAATCCTCACAGAGTTTATAACCTTTTCTTGGTTCTCTTTCCTTCCTCCTTTGTCCTTAGGTACCCATATCTTTTTGGGTCCTCTGGGGGTTAGTTGGTCTGAAGTTCTGCCTAAACTTCTTTTCCTTAAAAAATTTTATGTTCTGACGAGGTTTTGGTTTAATAAAGCTTTTAGTGATCTGATCTGTACGTGTGTGCTCTATGTCATTTAGGTGACCATATTTAAAATGAGTGTACAGAGGAGTATAGTTGATGATCAGCTTATCAACAGGTTTTGGATTTAAATCCTTCCCAGAGGGTGATTCATATCCAACTCCTTTTCTGTTATTCCTGCTAACACCATAGATCATGGAAGCCATTTTGCTTCTATCTAGGCCTCTGGACGGGAACTTCTGAAAACTATAGTCGTACTCTTCTAAAATATTTTTGGAGCAAGACATAGTATCTGAATCAGACTTTTGTTGAGCTTTTTCTAAATCAGTTTTTATTTGAAAATTATTTGCTTTTAGCTCAGCAATTTTTGATTTCATCTGATCAGTCTCAGATGCAAGATAGCTCTTAAGCTTCTTGTATTTGAGTCTGATTTTACTATAGTTTTCAACCATCTCAGATAAGCTTTCAACTAGCTCAACTCTGGTAAGTTTAGAAAATACCTCTTCTGAATCTGATTCTGATCCAGATTCAGATGATTCTTCATGGTCTTCTGTGTCAGCCATCAGTGCAACATTTGCACATTTGTCCTCAGAGTCTGATGAGGCTTCAGAAGCATCTGAGTCATCCCACATGGCCATAAGGACTTTCTTCTTTTTCTCAAACTTCTTTCTGGGTTTCTCCTTCTGAAGTTTGGGACATTCACTTTTATAGTGTCCTGGATCCTTGCACTCAAAGAACACAAATTCTTTTTTTGCTAGGTCTTTTGTGTCCAGAAGACTCCCCACGTTGTTCTGGTCTTTTGAAGTTTCTGAACTTCTTTTGCTTATGCTTCTAGAGTTGATTTATCCTTCTGGAAAGCAAAGACAATTCATCTTCATCTGAGGAAGATTCTCCAGAGCTTTCCTCAAGTACCTGAAAAGCTTTCGTGTCAGATTTTTTATTAGATTTCAAAGCAATAAACTTACCTTTCTTCTGAGGCTCGTCTTCTTTCAGCTCTATCTCATGACTCCTTAAGGAACTGATGAATTCCTCCAGAGTGATCTTGTTAAGATCCTTTGATAGATTCAGCGCTGTGACCATGGGTCTCCACTTCTTTGGCAGACTTCTGATGATCTTCTTCACATGATTAGAAGTGGAGTATCCTTTGTCAAGGACCTTCAAACCAGCTGTCAGAATCTGGAATCTTGAAAACATGGTTTCCACATATTCTTCTTCTTCCATCTTGAAGGCTTCATATTTCTGAATAAGCGCAAGAGCCTTTGTCTCATTCACTTGAGAGTTTCCTTCATGTGTCATCTTTAATGACTCAAACATGTCAAACGATGTTTCTCTATTTGTGATTTTCTCATACTTAGTATGAGATATGGCGTTTAACAGAATGGTTCTAGCTTTGTGATCATTTCTGAAATCTCTCTTCTGTTGGTCAGTCATTGACTTTCTGTCAATCTTTTTGCCTTCACCATCAGTGGGGTGAATGTATCCATCAATGACCAAATCCCATAGATCAGCATCATAGCCTAGAAAGAAACTTTCTATCCTATCCTTCTAATAATCAAAATTTTCTCCATTAAACATGGGAGGTTTGGTGTTGATTCTATCTTTATCATCATATTTGTTGTTTGAAGTTGAAGTCTCAGCCATAATAAATTAAGGATAATAAAACAAGAGTTTTCCCAACTGGATCTTTCTCTATCACTGTTAAGTGATAACACTTCAGAGCCGGTGCTCTGATACCAACTGAAGGTAGGAAAACACTTAGAAGGGGGGGGGGGGGTTGAATAAGGGGTTTTCAAAAACAATTATGACAATAGAAAATAACAAGTTATTTTTATCCTGGTTCGTTTGAACTCAAACTACTCCAGTCCACCCGGCCAAGGTAATTTTGCCTCTCTCAAACGAGGACTTAATCCACTAAATCAGAACTTGATCACAATGATATCACTAAGACAACTGTCTTAGTCTTCTCAAGAATCTTGACCACAACTTGGTCTCTCAAGGAACTTTTACAAGATAAAATACAATGTGTTTAAGTTGCTTCTAAAAAGCTATTATCACAACTGTGATTTTTACACAAATGAAGAACAAATAAAATTTAGTGTTTGATGTAGAAAGTTGTTTGAATATTTTCTTTGATTGCTTTGTGGAATTCTTTTCAAAATCTTGTCATTGAAGTGTTGATGAAGACTTCTTTATATACTCCACTTTCTCAAATACTATGTAGATGAAAGTATGTAGGATGTAGATAGAAAGGACAAATAATTTTCGTCTTGATTTGACATTCCCTTTTTGCCTGAATTCATGTGCCATACACGAATGAGAAATAATACCGTTGGTAGTGGTTAGCAACATATCTTTCTTGAACACTTCCTTATCAAATGAACATATATGAAAAATAATCTTGCATCAGATCCTCTGATGTTGTTCCTTGTTCTTCTTTATCAGAGTCACTCTATCCAGAGTCTTGCATCAAAGTGCTTAGCGCGAGTTAACTTGATTCTGAGAGCCTCTGTAACTTGCAGCGTTTAGTTCTCACAGAGTCTTCTGAATGTTCTGAATCTTTATACTCTGTGTTCAGAGTCTTCTGTAGGTAGTGCTTCAAAGTCTTCTGCAGCTAGCGCTTCAGAGTCTTCTGCAGTAAGTGCTTCAGAGTCTTCTTCAGCAAGCGCTTCAGAGTTTTCTTCAGCAAGTGCTTCAGAGTCTTCTGAATCTGCACTTCCTACGCTCAGAGCTTTGTGTTATAATGTTCAGAGCTTTTCTTTAAATAATGTTCAAAGGAATTCTTTTTGTCTTCAGATGAATATTTATTTGATATCTGAAACAAAAACACTTGAACAAAATTAGAGTATATATTTTCTTATACAAAATTTCATTAATGTTATCATCAAACATTGAAATATATTAAGAACCAATCTGTATTCTAACAAATAATTATTGACTTTACTTAATCCACCGTATTCGCTCAGATAGACAGTTGTCTAACGAGGACAGGGAGCTTTATTCGTGATTTATGTCAACCGTTTCTGTCATTAGTGTGCGTGATGACACTCTTAGCTTTTATCTAGGCTTACCTTGGTATCTTATAATATCTCATCTTACGAGTTGACAGTGCCCTATGCCTTATGTATTGATTATTCAATCTTGAATTATGACCATATTTGTTCATTGATCATGTATGTTTCCCTGTATTGTATTCATGCATGTTACGTCCAAGGGAAGATTATGTACATAACTGATATAAGTCATATACATTACATCTCATTTGCATCATTATTCCCCCCGCTTGATCCTTTATTTTTCAATTCGATCAGCTTAGGATTTAGTCCTTACACCTTAAGATAGGGTAGTTTCCCTTGAAGTCTTTCAACTTAGCCAAACCTATAATATAATTCAATCTTATTCTCCCCACCAGAGAATTAGACGTGATTCATCTTAATAGTTGAGATTTTATTCTCCTACCCCATAACACAAACGAGAGATGTAGAATTTTTTCCGCTTGAGAGAGGTATGTGGCATACTTGTCAATAATCCGAGTTTTGAGCCCTTCTCTCAATGTGACGCAAAGACAATCTCCTACAAGTTATGGTGGTTAAGTCGAGTGTTCTCACTTAAGATGACAACTCGTCTTTTCTCCTAGAATCAATCAACAAACCCTAACCCCTTGGAACCTTGACCACAGTCAAGAAGTTCCTCAATCCCTTTTAGGGGAACTACGAATACTCTGATTCCACTCCCGTCAGGATACGTAGGCACAAGATGCGATTTCTTGGCCAGTATACTTAGAAATAAACCCCAAGGTTTCTTACCCTTAGTAAACAACAATGACATAATAAAACAAGTGGTTCTTGTAGAGTACTACATATGCTTAGGATGCTAGCACCTTTCCTAAGTTTAACCAACCCCCGAACCATAGATTCTCTAGCTTTGCATTTGCATTGCATCTTGTGGATAATTCGATCTTTTTCCCTTCCCTTGGACAAATTAAAGATCGATGGTGAATAATGAATTAAGATTCAAATTAATCAATAATCTGATATTTGATTCTCACCGCGACAGAAATGGCGACTTCACTGGAGATTTGCATTATTGTGGGTTCCACCTAACTTTTTTTGTGTTTATTGTTTATATATATATATATATATATATATATATATATATATATATATATATATATATATATATATATATATATATATATATATATATATATATATATATATATATATATATATATATATATATATATATATATATATATATATATATATATATATATATATATATATATATATATATATATATATATATATATATATATATATATATATATATATATATATATATATATATATATATATATATATATATATATATATATATATATATATATATATATATATATATATATATATATATATATATATATATATATATATATATATATATATATATATATACACATATATATACATACATACATACATACATATATATATATATATATATATATATATATATATATATATATATATATATATATATATATATATATATATATATATATATATATATATATATATATATATATATATATATATATATATATATATATATATATATATATATATATATATATATATATATATATATATATATATATATATATATATATATATATGTTTATCTACTCGTTTTTATTTATACTTTGGGTTGATATCCTTGTGTGGTGAGGAATGTCCTACACTCAGACGTGAGTGTACTTATGATAGGAAGGTGATATATTTGAGAAGGCTTATAGGGAGTGATTCCTGACCAAGCATACTTGATAATTGCCGCTCAGTTGAGGCCCTATTGATAATATTATTGTTGAACGAGTAATCGTGAAAACACTTACTATTTTTGACCTAGGAGCCTGTGATACTGGGGACCGTTAGTTACCTTTAACCCCACTTGGCCTTTCTTAGGATGTGGTGTGATCAGTGCATTTTAATGCACCTTACTCTATGCTTAGACTTAGGCATTTCTATAGTTTACTTTGTTTAATTTCCTATTTTATGATGCTTTTACAATTTAATTTATTTTCAGCTTTATTTAGTTTTCGTTTGTTATTTTCAGCATTAGCAACTTTTAATAAAAAATTCATAACTGAAGCTACAGGAATCGGATCGAGGCGTTCTACCAGTCGTTGAAAATCTAAGGAAAAGATCTACAACTTTCAAATTGCACGAAGAAGCTGATTCGGATTTCTTGATTCTCGAATAATTTGTTGAAATTTCTGACTTGTGATAATGTAGTTTGTATCCCTTTCGGGTCTGGTTTAGGTTTCTGGCCCAGTTGAGTGTTTATAAGGTTGCTGCTGTGATGCAAAACAGAACCCTAGTTTATTTTCCGAATTTCTCTTTGCTTTTCATTGTTTTCATGGCGAACTAAAAAATCCGCCTGTTTTGAATCCCGTAATTCTTTGAGGTTTATTTCAATTTCAATTTATTTAATCCCGTCCCAAATTGTTTTATAACTTTGTTTTCTTAACTCGTTATTATAAGATAAATTAGATTTAATTCGATCGATCAATATTCCTTAACTTAATCACGGATTAACTTAGCCTTTTCGTTAATTTGCGCCATCTTTAACCGTCTGCTTAATTCGGTAATTAGGAATAAAAGTTGTGCGGTGTTGTCGACGCTTGTTCGTCCATATTGCAATCGAATAGGAATTGGAACCGTTTGAAAATATTGAATTGCAATAACCGATGATAAGTTGGGAGTCAAACCGGTGAATTTACCTGTTTTTAATCACTTATTTCAAAATCATTTATTTTTACCTTTTACTTTCTTAATCGAATTCTTAATCAAAACAACCCCCAAATCGTCTCAATTGGCTATTATAAATAAGAATCCTTGTGAATCGATATCCGAGTTACCGTCGCTTTTACTACGTTTTTCAAATCACTCGGTTATGATCTGCGCGCGACCGCAGATCAAATTAGCGCCGTTGTCGGGGATTCTTGTTGATTTTAGCCAATTGTAGAATTTTAATCTCAGAGTTTTGTTAGAGTTTTTTGTTTTTTGTTTTTTTGTGTTAATCTCACGAATTCATTATTTTTCTATTTTATTTGATTTAATTTCTATTTTCATATTTTCAAAAAAATCCAAAATTTTTTGTAGCGATTTATTCTGATTTGATTTGATTTTTAGTCATATTTTTATAATTTTTAGATTTTATTTTAACCGCTTTCCTATTTTTCCACTCCTTTTCTCAATAAGGGCATTGTTGGTATTTCTGCATTTGTTGAATTGCAATCGGTTTTGTGCTTTCTCATTCTTTGTTAATTTTTTTCTTTTTTGATAACATGGATGAACAAAGAATATTAAAAGAGTTTGATGCTCCTGATTTTCATTATAATGGTTTAAGTATTGAATATACTGATGTTGATGTTCCTTTCGAATTAAAATCTGGTTTAATACACTTGTTGCCAAGGTTTAATGGACTTGCAGGTGAGGATCCGAATAAGCATATGAAGGAATTCCAAATTGTGTGCTCTACACCTTCTGAACCTTCACTAGAGGACCTTGTCAAGCAAATGACTATAAATGATCTTCAGTTTCAACAACAAACAGATTCCACTCTTCAGGCTTTGCAAACACATATTGGACAGCTTGCCACTATAGTGAATGCCATGCAGCAAACTCAAGAATCAAACCAACTACCACCCTAAACAATAGTGAATTTAAAAGAGTTATTGTCTAATTTAGTTGATGATAATTATCCTGACTCTTGTGATTCATGTACCGACACTAACATTTGCTCTGTTTGTGCTGAGATTAATATTGTCGTGCAGGGTGATATTTTTCATGCAGATGAAGTTGTTTATGCAGCTGAAGCTCTTGACATCACGGCTGCCCCAACCTCACCATCCATTGAAAAACCTCCCCCTTAGAGCTTAAACTACACTCAAAAGAGGTTCTCTTGAGAATATTGTTAACCACCGAGTATTCAGGAAATTGATAATATCTGAAAGATAGACTGATGATTTGAGCACCTCTTAGAACCCTTGTTTTACAGGTACAATAACCTTTAGTACACACCATTTGGGGAAGGGTATACCATTTTCTCAATGCTCGTTGCTTACAAACCTAGGTTTCCTGTTTGTTTATGTTTGTGTTTCTGTGTGCATCTCTGTGTTTGTGCATCTATTTGCATCCATAAGCATCATATTGCATTGATTTCATGGAATTCAACTTTATTTATAAACATTGCAGGACCAATATGGATTATAAAAGGAAAAATACTTTGAAATATTCTTTTAAGAGTCTTAAATTGGATGGCCTAAGGAAGTTAGGAGCTTTGGTTGAAGATCAAGAAAGATTCCGAAACAAGTATGGGAAACTTTTACCTTTGTTGAAGGTTCAAGTGGACGATGAACTTCTTTCTACTTTGCTGCAGTTCTATAATCTGGACTATCACTGCTTTACTTTCCCAGATTATCAACTCTTGCCTACTTTATAAGAATATTCTCAATTGGTTGGTTTGCTCATTCTAGACGAGTCCCTTTTCCCTTTCCTGGAGAAGAGCCCCAAGGAACAAGACATTGCTAGAGCCATATATTTGAAGTTAACTGATATCAAAGACAATATGATTACTAAAGGTGGAACTTTTGGATTAACAACAGACTTTTTGATCAAGAAGGCCCAATACTACGCTGATCATATGAGCATGAATACATTTGAGGCAATCCTCACCTTACTTATCTATGAAGTGTTCCTGTTCCCATGTTTTGAAGGATTCATTGACCTTAACACCATCAAAGCTTTCATGAAGAACAATCCAGTACCAACTTTATTAGCTGACGCTTACCATTCTGTGCAAGACGAAGGACGAATAATCACTTTCTTGCAAGAAGAGAAAAGCAATGTCTTGAAGAGAATGTTGAACTTCAGAAACAACTTCAGTTAAAGAACGAATAATCACTTTCTTGCAAGAAGAGAAAAGCACAGGAGGATTTATTTTCCTCCAACCCTTAAACTATCCTTTGGAAGTTGATTATAGACAAGCTCATCTTTGAGAAGGCCAAACTAGAAGAACAGATCAAGGAGCAGAGTACGAGACTTCCTTAGGACTTTATTAGCTTTTATTCAGTTGTTATCTTAAGACTCTTTTAAGAATATTTATTTGTAATCCGTTATAAAATAATAAGTGAATTTCTTTTGATATACTACAATGTTTATAAATACTGGAGTTCCATGAAACCTTTTTGCATCTCTGCATTTCACTTTTCTCTAACACTTCAAGAAACTCAATTTGTTTTGCAGATATTGTAAAATGGATTTTAGAAGGGAAACATTGAAGTACACCTTCAAGAGTCCAAACATTAAAAGCTTAAGGGAACTGGGAAGTCTAATCGACCACCGTCTAACTTTCTCAGCTGAATATGGAAGAATCTTTCCACTTCTAAGACTCAGGATGATTGATGGGCTACTAGACACGCTCGTTCAATTCTACGACCCTTTATACCATTGTTTCACTTTTCCTGACTACTAGTTGATGCCGACTTTGGAAGAGTACTTTACGATTATGGGAATGACCGTCATGACCCGACCTTTCTTTTTTGGATTGGAAGACACACCCAGTGACCAGGAGATTGCAAGTGCTACACGCCTGAGTGTAACTGACATTCAAGCCCATATGACCACCAAGGAAGGAGTCCTTGGATTTCCAGCTGATTTCTTGATAGAGAAAATTCGCTATCATGCTGAAAGGAAGGATGTTGCAATACTCGAAGCTACCTTTGCACTACTAGCCTATGGGATTTTTCTGTTTCCAAAAGTCGACGACTTTGTTGACATGGATGCCATCAAAATATTCATCCTCCGGAATCCAGTTCCTACTCTGTTAGCTGATACTTACCACTCAATCCATCTGAGAAACTTTGAAGGAGGATGTCATATAGTCTGTTGTACCACTATCATTTACTCATGGTTCATTTCTCGCTTGACATGGTTTCCAAGTATCTGGGAGTTAAAAGAGACACCTTGTTGGTCAGATATAGTCATGGCTCTTACTCACTCGGACATTGTATGGTATGACACTTTATACGGTGGAATTAGAATGATTGATAGCTGCAAAGACTTTCCAAATGTGCCTCTTATCGGGACAAAAGGGTGTATCAGCTACAATCCTCTTTTAGTATGCAGACAACTGGGACACCCCATGAAGGAGAAACCATATCAAACTTTGCTGGAAGGAGTCTTTCTCAAGGAAGGAGAAGACCCGGAGCTTAAAGCTAGGATACTACAACCATGGTGCCGCATTCACAAGAAAGGAATGACTGCATTATGGTACCCCGACTGTACCGTTTCAGAAGCTTATCTGCAATGGGTGCGCGAAAGGGCTTTTGAGTTGAAAATTCCTTTTCCTTTTCAAGAACCTATGGTGTTGACTCTCCGAGATTCTGCTTGGATTGACACAAGTGAAGAAGGGAAACTGAAAAATGCTTTGGACGTAGCTGAGAAGTTAAAAAATGCGTGAAAGAATAAGTTATATATCCTCAAACTAGAGAATGAGAAACTTCAGAAGCTGCGACAAAAAGAAGAAGAACCCACAAAGAAGAGGAAGGTGTGTGTCGCTACTGCGAAAAAAGAAGGCCGACAATGACTAATAGAGTCGCCACCTATCGTTATTTATCCCAAAGAAGGGAAAGGAAACAATCGGAAAAAACCTGACGAAAACGGGAAAAGACGAGGTCATCGCAACCAAGTCCTAGGTTCGGGAGTCAGTTACGCAAGGGGAAGGTATGAGCACCCCTCACGTCTGTCGTACTCGACGGGATCCACGCATGTGTTGTATAGCTAAAAGGGTGTGTAAACTATCTACGCTAAAGGCTTATGGACAAAAGAGAAAGAAAAAGAATTGACTCGGCAGAGCATCGCCACTCTGTGCCTACGTACTCCTTCGTGCAATGGGAAAGTCAGAGTCAACGTAGTTCTCCTAATTACGGCTAAAAGGGGGAAGGTTGCTCGCCAATACATCGCGTCTTGTGCCTACGTACTTTCGTCTGGTACGAAAGATCAGAGCAAACATAGTTCGGGCTTACAAGAACAATGGTTGTTCAAAAGTTTTACTCGAGTAGGGTTAACAGACAGTTCTAGCAGTTGGTGTATGCAGCTCGACCTTTGGAGACTTAGGCGTTACCGTTTGCGATAGGACTGAAAGTTAACAACACTCTTGTTTATGAAAAGAGTTTTCCTGATTAATACCCCAATGGGTGAAAAAGAGTTTGAATTGTTTTTTTTTGTTTTTTAAGAAAGAAGTGTTTTGAATTTGGTTTGCGACTCATGCTACACTAGAGACTATGATCTAGGAGCGAATGCTTCGTATATCGTCCGAAGGACATACACTAACATTATAGATAATTGAGAGGCAACCACCCAATCATCATTTCCCAAATGACTTAAAGCTCGTAGCGTGTAACAATTGTCAAGCTTTATTAAGTGGATTGAAGTTGTTTGAAGATGAGAAGAGAAAGAGGACGAACTAAGGGGAACTAGTCCAAACCCTAAAAGTTGTCATGCAAGATGTACCTAAAGTTGAGTTTGAAAGGGGATTACCTAATGTTGTCATACATGGTTAGAACCCTAATTTCTATCATAACCTCTCTTGAACAAGAGAGGTTAGAAATCCTAAGGGAAGGAAGACAAAAGAAAAAGAAACAATAAGAAAAAACAATGCAAATGTAGAATGCAACAAGGAAGACAGAGATGCAATGCAAGTGAGGGAGGAAATATGCGTGGGGCTGGAACCTCCACAAGATCATCTCAACCTTAAGCCATGGTATGAATAAGCACAAGAGAAGAGTAGAAAACTAGTAACAAAAACAATGAGAAAAAGTCCTCATGGATTCATTACTTTAGGCAAGCTTCAGGTTCCTCCTCAGGAGGAACCAAGCAACCTTAAGTAGTATTCCAAGGTCATAGGACAGAATGGGGATGAGGAGAAGAGATCTCAAAAGTTAAAATAAAACATCACAAGCAAATGCCAGCAATAACATCAAAGAATGCAAGCAAACATCACTTATGGAAACACAATATGCAAACATGAAAGTATGAGATCAAATGAACAACTTATGCTCAAGGTAAAGACCTATGAATCAGCACACAAGACCTATAACAAGCCCATAACATGAAACAATCAGAATTTGATTCATCAATAATGCACAACCAAGCTTTTGGAAGCAAAACAAAACAAGTACACCAGGAAAGATGCATAAACATGAAGCAACTTGCAAAATACATGAAAAATCAGAAAATGCATCTAAAAATGCCAAATAAAATCTCAGAGGACCCTCAAGGTATTAGGAACCAGGGGTCAAAAGGGGAGATTTAAAATCAAAAGGGAAGTGCCTCAACAGAAGGCAAACACCAAGAGTGTCCCAAAACAAGGCAGAAATGGAGAGGGAACAAAAACAATTCAAACCACATGGAAACAACACTTAAAAAATCATGTAAAAAATATCCAAGGATCAATTAACATGTTAATACAATGCTAAAAAAATTAGAAGTTTAATCCATACCATGAGCAAGAAATAATCAATAAGACAACACACATTTTTCATATCATTAAATGACTATTTAAAAGGAAAATATGAAAATAAATGGAAAATGCATCAAAAAACAAAATTAAAAATTCACAAAATTAAAAGACATGTTAAAGTATGTTCATGATTTTTTCAGAATTTTTAAACATTTTTTTGATATTTTCACGAATTTTTAAAGAACAAACAAATAAAAGAAACAAATAGAGCAAATAAAAATGCAGAAAAAGACACAACCATCAGATCTGCATACTGGTCAAAGGATCCAAGGCACCAGAATGTGCCACCTCAATTAATGAATTGGGGTATTAATTGTGTGTGGACAAGCAAAAGAAGGAACACATAGGTCTTGTTTTGGAACACATGATCTGAAAACACATGAACAGACGAACTACAGCTTGACACGTCATCGTCATCTTCTCCAAGGGAGCTCCGGCCGGACCAGCTCGCCGGAAAAGCGCTGGTCGTCCCTGTCCTAGCTCCGGCCTCCGTGACCGCCGCCCCCCCCCCCACCGTGGCTTCATCAAAACTTCATTGTTTCTTACAAACATTAGATGAAAATTCATCTACTCTCCGAGAGGAACAAGAATCCAACCTCCATTTTCAATAATTCTCAACAACCAAACCATAAATCAAACAACAAGCAAAGTGTGCAAAAATGAAGTTCACCAAAACTCAAATTAAAAGGTCCAAACATCATCTACACGTTATAAGGAGTAAGAATCCATGAAAACTAAAGCAAAACAACATGAAAATCCATCAAAAAGAAACAACACAACTTTGAGCTCAAAAAATCAAATGTCATAAACACAAACAATAATGATCCAGAAATGATCTATGTATTTCAAAGGTTCAAATGCAACGAAAATGGTGGAAAATCATGGAGTATTAAGAGTGTAAAGTTGAAATAAAGTTTAACTAGTGGAAAGCCTCCATTGGGCCTTGAAATGGTGATGAAGCTTAACGAAAAACGTCCAGAATCACTCCATGAACTTCAATTGAGGTGTTTGCAAGCTTGATTTGGTTTGAAAGTGGTTGAATCTGAGAAATGGATTTGAGTTTTTCACCACTTTTTGAAACGTGAAATGGTTGTTCATGCAGCAAAATGACCTAGCTCTGCCTCAAATTTCATCTAGAATACTTATATGATGGGTTTGTGATCAAATGGGGCTTTAATTCAAGCAAAACAGCCCACTTTGAAAAGTCACATTTCAACACTTTTTGAAAATACCATGCACGTTTTTACCACTACACCAACTGGTTTTTTGATCCAAATCCACTACAAATCAGTTGTGTAGATTAAAGGAATGAGATTGGAGGTTTAATTTTGATCCTATGGTTGATTTCCACTTTGTTACTTCAAGAGGAAGAAACCATGAAAATGACCCATTTTGAGACTTCAAAATTCTAATATGAATATGGCAATGTCTTTGAATTGTTATTTGCAATCAAAAATGCACAAACTTGCCTTGAAAAAGTTTAAAATCCAATAATTCTCAAATTCTCAATTTAAGCCTCCTTTATGAAAAATTTAAACCTCAAATTCTCAATCTAAGCCCCCACCATGACAAGAGATGATTTGGTAGTGCAAATTGCCCCATTTGAAGCAAGTTTCATGTTGAAAAGATTTCCATTTGAAGTGTGCAAGTTGATGAAATGGACCTATAATTTTATGACATGTAATCTTACTTTCCCAAAATACCCCTGACTTGTTAACCTCATAACTTGAGTTCTACAAATTAGATGAAAGACTTCTAATACAATTCGGAAATTTAAGATCAATACCCACAACTTTCATGTTGACCAAAAGTTGAGGAGAAACACCCTTCTAGGTTAAAACTGGTTTGGAATTGGTTGACGTTTGTTGACCAAAATCACATACCTCAAATGACCTGTAACTTGTCTGGATCATAACGTGAGTTCTATAAATCCAATCGAGGACTTCTAGTACTCAAATTAAATCTAAGAACATGCTCTACAAGTTCCATGTTGGCCAAAAAATGAGATGAGACTTGTATCTTAAGGTAGGTGGTCTTGAAGTCAGGCACTAAATAAGGGATTTTACCCTGAGAACCCTGATTTAGTAACTTCTCACACACTTAACCCTTGATGAATTGAACTTGAAATGATGTCTCATATGTCTTAACACAACATCCCATGACCATAGAGACATTGAATTGAGTTTCTATCTTCTTCAATTGCACAGTTGACTGAGGATTTACCAGATGAAAACCCTAACTGCGATACTTTCAACTGTGGCTTGTTCCACTTCACACAACCACTTGCATAAGCTCCACAATGACCCTCAAGGCCCTCAATAAGCTTTCTTTACATCTCATACCCAAAATGATGGCTTCAAAAACCTCTGATGCTCTTCAGTTGGCCTCCAGTTAGGAGCTGACCCACACACATCCATCTATCCCTGACAAGATACTGACCACTTCAAGATGTCCTGACAAGCTTGAGTAACCACCCTTGCTTAGGCTCAAACCCCTGAGAAGACTCCTCTTGAAGTGCACAAACTTCTTGATCCCATGTTCAATGCAACGTGCTATGCAATGCAAATGCTAGGACAAAATGAAATGAAACATAAACCAAGTTAAGAAAAGGTTGAGCAAATTTTGGGTGCAACAGCTGCCCTATTCAAGTGACTTGGACCTGAATGAGTGAAAAGTGAACGACTTTCACACAGTCATGGTAAAAGACGGTTGAATACCAAAGAACCTGGAAATTTTTCAACCGCAGAAAATCCGAATATAGCAGAATTGATCTCAAAGCCACCTTGTTAGGGAAAGAGAATACAAACGTAAAAAACGGTGCCATGGTCTGCATACCATACTGGAAAAAAGTAACAATCCAAATTACCGGAGTCTGGATACTCCACAGAAATCAAAGCCTGAATGCTCAAAACAACTCTGAGTCTGGATACTCAATAAACGGAGTCTGATTGCTCAAAGAAACCAGTCTGAGTCCGGATACTCAAGGATTAGAGCCTGGATGCTCGATAAACACAAAACTAGAGCATGGATGCTCAAAAGACGGAGAACAGGAGCCTGGATGCTCAGTAACACAAATTGGAGCCTGGACGCTCAAAGAACACATCTGAGTCTGGATACTCAATAGCCTGAGACTGGATGCTCTATGCAAATAACCTGAGTCTGGATACTCGGTTAATTTGAGCCTGGATGCTCGATAATAATTCTAAGTCTGGATACTCAAAAACTGGAGCCTGAATGCTCGATGCAATCTGAGCCTGGATGCTCTATGCGAATAGAAATATACTTATCAAGATCTAGATATCCTACAAGTTCAAGTCAAACGACATTGTTGGGAAACAAAATTAGCCGTGTTCTGGATACCACATAGGCTGAGAAAACATTACGTGCCAAGGTTTGGATACCACACGACAATAGGAGATAACAACGAATACCGTGATCTGGATATCACGGAGCATCAGAGAAACTACTATGGTCTGGATACCATAAATGCCATCACCGGAGTTTAGATACTCGACGGAGAAAGCGTAAACAAGATTCATCAGGGTCTGGACACCCAACTGACTTTACCGGAGTCTGGATACTCCACGGAGAAAGCGTAATAAAACGAGCATAAGCCATGGTCTGGATACCATAAGGCACAAACACACTTGTTGTAATCTGGATATCACAAAGGAGTTTGACCGGAGTTTGGATACTCAACGGATCAAGAAAATATCTGTTGGAGAAAATACCGGAGTCTGGATACTCAACGGAAAAAACAAAACAATATCAGTCACCGTGGTCTGGATACCACAACCATTCTTACCAGAGTCTGGATACTCGACGGAAAAAGGAAAACTTCATCAACTGGGTATGGGCCGGAGTCTGGATACTCAACGGGGAGAGGTGATCATCACCATACTTATCATGACCCATTCAAATCCGAAGATACTACTGGGGAACAACATGAGCCGGGGTCTGGATACCACACGGGCTAAAAGAAATCACATGGTCTGGATACCAAAAGGTAGAAGATCAATCCTCCGGAGAAACACCTGAAACAAAGAGATAACAACCTGGTCTATGTTTCACATGAAAATGTTTGAAATGGCGTAATGCTCCATACGAAATGGAAATGCTACGCGTTTGGGTAGATGTTATGCACACATGCAGATGCATCGGAACTGAAACGACAAAGTAAATTCCAGAGAAATAGAAACCATCCTGTCAGGAACGACAAACAACCCTGCAGGAAGAAAACGGCTTACCCGTGCCAATAACGATTGGACTTACACCAAAAAGACCTCGAAAGGCTCACCTACCGGGGATAAAGTTCATACAAGAACAGAAAATCCAAAACTCAACTGAGGATGCAGATCGATATTTGCTGAGGTAAATGTCCGGGCTGACCTTCCAGAATACAAAACCTTCTAATGAACAGATAACTCACTGAGTACTTAAAACAAACAGGCTAAACAGCCTCACTTACGTGATAGGGATCATAACTTCTATCGGACGTCTCAGTCTGTACTGCTGAAAACCGAGTTCCTTCAATCAGACTGAGTGAGAGGGAGAGAGACACCAGGCCACTGCTGGGGAAAACCTGACACCTACTTGTGGGGATATGTCCGAATCTCGACTCGTCGGGGAGTGAACACAATCTCGTACTCTGCGGGGATTAAAAGCGCACTGGCACACTGCCAGGGAAATGCTAACCACTACATGTAACTCTACTAGGATAGAGATGCAACCTCGATTGCTGGAGAACAACACTGTCTGGGGAAAAAAGATGAATCCATCCATATTCATAAAACCTTGCCCCAAGGGTAACAACCCTGCAAAAGACAAACAGACAAGACAACCTATACAACAAGACTATCTTGGTCATCATCCGTGACATTGTTCAATTAATATCAAAGTTTTAGCAATTATTGGCCAAGGCCTGCAAGTTTATGTATGCAAGTTCATCAAAAACATCGGGCGTTTTTCACAAACAAAACAGTAAAAGCATAAAAACAAAGCACACAAACAGAGTACTGAATAGTATATGTTTATTGATAACAACCTGTGAATAGGAAAAATTTTTTACAACAGATGCAACTCCTGAAAAGAGGAAGCTGCGCACAAACTACAAGTATGCGTAAAAGCAAATACAAAAGTATACATTTTAAACAAAAAGTACAGTAATGTCGGCAATGTGGCGCAAATGTGCCATGAGCTGATTCCTCTATAACTCGCTTGACCCTGACGCTTTCCCGACGTTTCGTCTTCAGAAGAGATTGATTCGGATTAAACGGCCTCAGGTTCTCCCAATCCACTACACGCAGACCGCAGTCATTTACTTTTCAATCCCTAACTTTTGCCTGAACCGCCCTTTCGGGTTTTCGATTCACCGGATACCCATTTTTGCCAAAGTCGCCTTTTCAGGTTTTCGAATCTGCGGGTTTACATTTCTTTTCAATTTTTATCCCTAATTTTTGCCCGAACCTTTTTTTCCCTTTTTTATGGTTCGCAGGGATGCCCCATTTTTGCCTGGACTTTTCTTTTTGTGTCCAGCGGGTCTCTTTCAAGCAAAGTATTTTTTAACTGCGTCTACGTTCACAGGGGATGCAAAGTCATCACCGTCCATGGTGGATAATACTAAGGCTCCTCCAGAGAAAACCTTTCGTACAACAAACGGACCTTCGTAGTTGGGAGTCCATTTGCCCCTGTGATCTGATTATGGTGGGAGAATCTTTTTCAGCACAAGATCGTCCGTCTGAAAGCTTCGAGGGTGCACCTTCTTATCATAAGCTTTCTTCATCCGGCTCTGGTACAAATGACCATATGCAATCGATGCTAGCCTCTTTTCGTCCATCAAACTAAGTTGATTCAATCTATTCGTGATCCATTCTGCCTCATCAAGTTTACGTCAACCAAAACCCTTAAAGAAGGAATCTCAACCTCTAACGGTAGGACAGCTTCCATACCGTACACTAGTGAGAAAGGAGTTGCCCTGGTTGATGTGCGTACTGTCGTACGATAACCGTGCAGGGCGAAAGGTAACATTTCATGCCAATATTTGTATGTAACGACCATCTTCTGCACTATCTTTTTAATGTTCTTGTTGGCCGCTTCAACAACGTCATTCATCTTCGGCCGATAGGGCGATGAGTTGTGATGTTCAATCTTAAAGCTCTGGCATAACTCCTTCATCATCTTATTGTTCAGATTCGAACCATTGTCAGTAATGATCCGCTCGAGAATTCCATATCTGTAGATGATGTCCTTCTTTATGAATCTTGCCACCACTTGCTTGGTCACATTAGCATACGATGCTGCCTCCACCCACTTGGTAAAGTAATCGATCGCTACCAGAATGAAACGGTGTCCGTTGGAAGTAGTGGGCTCGATCTTCCCAATCATATCGATGCCCCACATGGAGAACGACCGAGGGGATGTCATTACATTCAACGGGCACAGCGACACATGAATCTTATCAGCATAAATTTGGCATTTGTGGCATCTCTTCGCGAATTTGAAACAATCCGACTCCATTGTTAGCCAAAAAATAACCAGCTCGTAGTATCTTTCGAGTCATGGCATGTCCACCGGCATGCGTGCCAAAAGTACCCTCGTGGACGTCTTCCATAAGCAAGCTTGCTTCTTTTTCGTCCACACACCTAAATAGTACCAGATCATGATTCCTCATATACAACGCACCATCTGGGTTGAGGTAGAAGTTTCCAGACAATCTCCTGAGAGTTTTCTTATCCTGGGTCGATGCCCCTGGTCGATACTCTTGGTTCTTAAGGAAATTCTGGATGTCATGAAACCACAGTTTACCATCAAAGGCTCCCTCAATAGAAAATATGAAATCGGGCCTGTCGAGGTGTGAGATAACAATCCTTGGAGCTTCATTCCAAAAATTGACCTTGTACATCGAAGACAGTGTAGCCAAAGCGTCTTCCATTTGATTCTCCGCTCTTGGCACATGGTGGAAGTCTATACGGTCGAAAAATGGTAACAATCTTCTTGCATAATCCTTGTAAGGGATCAGATTGGGATGTCGAGTTTCCCATTCTCCTTCGATCTAATTAACAACTAGCGCTGAATCGCCATATACATCAAGATTCTTGATCCTTAGATCAATAACTTCTTCCAAACCCATGATACATGCTTCGTACTCGGCCTCATAGTTGGTACAAGGAAAAGTTAATCTGGCAGTGAAAGGGATATGCGTTCCATGGGGAGTTGTGATAGTTTCCCCAATTCCGCTACCATACGAATTAACCGCACCATCGAATATCATCTGCCATTGAGATCCCCTTTCTGGTCCTTCAGTGGGTAATGGCTCATCACAATCTTTTGCTTTCAAGTACATAATGTCCTCATCCGGAAATTCAAATCTCATCGGTTGGTAATCATCAATTGGTTGTTCGGCCAGGTATTCTGACAGAACACTCCCTTTAATGGCTTTCTGGGAAACGTACTGGATGTCGTATTCTGTCAATACCATTTGCCATCTAGCAATCCTTCCAGAAAGTACCTGCTTTTCAAAGATATATTTAATCGGATCAATCTTCGAAATTAGCATGGTTGTATGATTGAGCATGTACTGTCTTAAATGTTTGGCCGCCCAAGCGAGTGCATAACACGTTTTTTCAAGCATTGAGTAGCGGGACTCACAGTCTGTGAACTTTTTACTCAAGTAGTAAATCACATGCTCTTTCTTCCCTGTCTCGTCGTGTTGACCAAGAACACAACCCATACTATTCTCCAGAACCGTTAAATACATGATTAATGGTCTTCCAGCCACTGGGGGTATCAGTATTGGAGGCTCCTGCAAGTACTGTTTTATCTTGTCAAATGCTCTTTGACAATTTTCCTTCCAGACCACCGCCTGATCTTTCTTTAACAGCTTAAACATTGGTTCACACGTTGCCGTTAGATGAGATATGAACCGAGCGATGTAGTTCAACCTCCCTAAGAAACCACATAACTCTTTTTTAGTCTTCGGTGCTGGCATTTCTTGAATAGCTCTTATTTTTGCAGGATCTACCTCGATTCCTTTTCTGCTGACAATAAACCCCAATAGCTTTCCGGACCGAACTCCGAAAGTGCACTTATTTGGATTCAACCTCAATTTGAACTTCCTCAACCTCTCAAACAGCTCTAATAGATTGACTAGATGTTCTTCCTTCGTCTGGGACTTCGCGATCATGTCATCAACATAAACCTCGATCTCATGATGAATCATGTCATGAAACAAAGTCACCATTGCCCGCTGATAAGTTTCCCCTGCGTTTTTCAACCCAAACGGCATCACCTTATAGCAAAATGTTCCCCACGGTGTAATGAATGTTGTCTTCTCCATGTCCTCTGGTGCCATTTTTATCTGATTATAACCGAAGAAGCCATCCATGAAGGAAAACACCGAGAATTGAGCCGTATTGTCAACCAATACGTTAATGTGGGGGGAGCGGGAAATCATCTTTTGGGCTCGCCCTATTCAAGTCTCTATAATCAACGCACATTTGTACCTTACCATCCTTCTTAGGTACGGGTACAATGTTGGCGACCCACGGAGGGTAAGTGGTCATGGCTAAAAATCCAGCGTCCAACTGCTTTTGAACTTCTTCTTTGATTTTTACCGCCATGTCTGGTCTCGTCCTCCTAAGCTTCTGCTTGACGGATGGACATTCTTCCCGAAGTGGCAATCGATGAACCACAATATCAGTATCAAGCCCGGGCATATCTTCGTAAGACCAAGCAAAGATGTCACTGTACTCTCGAAGCATCTTTATCAACCTTTGCTTGATGTCTTCTTGCAATACAACCCCTATCCTGACATTTCTAACAACCTCTTTAGAACCCAAGTTGACGATCTCAATCTCTTCTTCATGAGGCAGAATGACCTTTTCTTCTTGTCTTAAGAGTCTATCCAATTCCCCAGGCAAGTCTTCATCCTCATCAATCTCTTCTTCAGCTTGGAATACCGGGTTATCAAAGTCGAAGCGAGTCATAGAAGATTCTTGGTCGGTGTCATCTACAATGATATGAGACTTGTAATGAAAATGGTTAAGTGCTTCAAATGATATGCAAACAAACACATTGCCATTTTATTGTTAAAGATAAAAACAAGAAAAACAAAGATCTCAAAATTTGAATGGAAAAACGCCCTTTGATTAATAGATGAAACAATATTCAAACATAAACAAGACATGCCCTGAAATAACAAACCACTATGCTCCGGGTAGAACATAGGGTCGTACAATAATTGAAAAACAAAGTATTATTGTTCATTGGTCACTTGGACAAATTCCTCGATGGACCAGTTGCATAAGCGTTGTCCTGGAAGACATGGCTTGATCCAAGCATCCATGTCGCAGTCACTGTCTATAGCCTCGTCCTCTGAAATGGCATTGAGCTGCTTGAAGAAAACACCTCCGCTGGTGAACCTGATTGGCCCCTTAAACTTCAGTGTACTCTGTGCAGAGGATGGGTGGTACCCCAGGCCGAATTTGTCTTGCTTTTGAGGGATATCAATCACTTGCCCCCATCCTTGTGATGAGCCAGCTTGTACCACCGCCTGCGCTTCTTTAAAAGAGGACATAGCCACCTCAGGCTCTTTTCTCACCATTGGCGCCTTATCCTTCAACTGAACAGTTTCAAACACTTGACATAGGGTCTCATGAATTTCCCCATCTACTTCCACATACTTTAAAGAAGACAGGTGACTAACCATGATGTCTTCTTCTCCACATACTGTCACAACACTACCACCGACCATATATTTCAACTTCTGATGCAGATTCGATGTGACAACCCTAGCTGAGTGGATCCATGGTCTGCCTAACAAACAACTATAAGCAGGCTGAATGTCCATGATATAAAATACAGCATCGAAAACTTCTGGGCCCACTTGGATAGGCAAAGTCATCTCACCGAAGACAGACCTTCGAGTACCATCGAAAGCACGTAAAACCAAATCACTCGGTGTACAGGTAATGCCCCTAGTATCCAGCTCCATGAGTGCCTTATTTGGCAGCACATTCAAAGATGACCCTGTGTCAACAAGGACATGAGACATAACCACTCCCCTACATTCAACAGAAATATGCAGCGCACAATTGTGGTTTCTGCCCCTTGGCGTTAAGTCTAGATATGTGAATCCAATGCCATTTCCCGCGCTTACATGCCCCACAACCCCCTTCAAGCTAATTTATAGATATTTCCTGAGGCACAAAAGTGGTACTCAATACTTTCATCAATGCATTTCTGTGAGCTTCGAAACTCAACAACAGCGATAATATCAAAATTTTGGAAGGCGTCTGCTGCAAATGCTCGACTATCTTGTAGTCGCTTTTGCGTATCAGCCTCATGACCTCCTCCACATCATTCTCCAAAGATCCTTTTTCACCAGACTGGGAAGTTTCTTCAATTACCATCTTACCCTTCCCTTTATCTGCTTTTTCAGCCACCACTTCGGGTGATGCAAAGACCCTGCCGCTTCGGGTAATTGGCGCTGCTCCTACAATATTCTCTGCAGACTCCACAGGAAAACTTTTCAAATCTATCTTCTGACCATTACAGTACACCTTAGCCCCATAGTTCCACGAGATGGCTTTGGTGCTTTCATAAGGCACTGGTCCTGCTTTGGTAATAGTGATTGTTGGTGGCCTAGGAGGCGCTGAAATAGTTATAATCTTATATGGGATCGAGATCGTAGCGACCTCATCCTTCTCTTCATTCCTTTCCTCAACAGGTTTCTTTTCCGCAGTCTGCTCAAACTGCAACGTCCCCCTCGTCTATCATTCCTTGGATACATCTTCTCAGATCAACACACCCCTCAGGATGACTTAAGCAATTAACACAGTCCTCATTACAGCATGGGAATACACCTCCTCCCAGTAACTTGTCCTTCACAAACTTCAATGGAGTCTTTAATTCATTCACATCCATTATCAAGTCTAAATCTTCCTCCACCAGAATAGCACCAACCCTAGCCTGCCCATGGTTTGGCATAGTGTTTTGCACGAAGTTAGGTGCAACATGAGCAAAATTTATCGCTTTACTGTCAATGAGATCTTGCAACTTGTGTTTAAAAGCCTTGCAGTCGTCGATAGAGTGACCAGGCGCCCCTGAGTGAAATTCGCAACGCGCATTTGCGTCATAGCCGGGTGGGGGATCACCTGTCAAAGGAGCGAGAGTCCTTTTCTGAATTAATTGTAGCTGCAATAAAGTCTGAAGCACCTGAGAGTAAGGCATTGGTGGAGTGTCAAATACTCTATTCGGCCTGGCCCTATCAGGATACCTCCTATAACCCTACTGGTTTTGCTGTTGTAGCTGATACTGTCTTTGTTGTTGTTGTTGTTGTGGTCTGTGCTGCTGTGGCACAGGAATAGTGATACTAGCCACTTGCTGTTGGCGATATTGGTTCTGGGGCTGACCCCTTCCTCTTCCTCTAGAACTTGCCACTGAACTGACGTCACCTTCATGCTTCTTGTTCCCAAACATCTTTTTTCCTCCTCCTCCAGCTGAGGGTACCTCTCCTACCTGAATCTTCCCAAGCTTGATACCGTTCTCCACTCTTTCACCAGTGATTATCAAATCTGAGAAACTTCCAGACATACTTCTTATCAGTTTTTTCATAATACACCCCCCGATAGAGTAGCAAAGAACATGTCCACCAGCTCCCTCTCTACCATTGGTGGCTGCACCCTAGCAGCAAGCTCTCGCCGCCTCAGGGCATATTCTTTAAAGCACTCGTTACTCCTTTGAGAGAGATTTTGCAACTGGACTCTATTCGGTGCGAGGTCACTATTGTATTGATAGTGCCTTACAAAAGCCTCGGCAAGTTTCTTTCCAGCTGCGGACGTTTGCGGGCTCCATCCCCATGTACCACTACAAAGAGGGGCCAGGCAAACTATCCTGGAAAAAGTGCATCAGGAGTTTTTCATCGTCCGAGTACGCAGACATCTTTCTGTAGTATGAGCGCAGGTGGACCCTCGGGCAAGTAGTGCCTTTGTACTTATCGAAATCGGGCACTTTGAACTTGTGAGGCACTCTTAAGCCTGGAATCAACCCCAGGTTGGACATATCTAGCCCCATGGAATTTTGGCACTCTAGAGATCGCATCTTTTCTTTGATGCGTCCGCAAGTGCACGGAAATATCGAAGTGATATAAAAGATTGTCGAACCCACAAAGACCAATGTCAATCTACCGTTATCTATTATTACGGCGTAAAGCTAAGGCTAATAGAATTAGGAAAGCTGAATGCGAATGAAATTAAATGCACAAGAAATAAAGATTTTTGGTTTAAAGGAATGCGGTAAAGGAATATCGGTATGTAACGCTTTAGCTATCGGGAATTCGGCAGGTTACCGATGCCTTTTTGTCTATTGCAAACACTTTTCAGGAGAACTTACTCGTTTAAAGACCTTCGTCTCACGATGGTTGTTGACTCTGGTCATAATTCTAAGGGCCGAATGTACGCTTTCGCTGTCCCATTCGGGGTTAAAACTACTTTTTGTAAAACAAATAGATTCTAATTTCTCTTAAAGCGCTTTCGCTGTGTCTAAAATCAATGCCTAGTTTTTACTATTTGGTTCTAGCCTCAGCGGTCTCTTGTTGGTTCGTACCTTAATATGGTTTCCCACTGTCGTGGCAAAACCACCGTAAATAGCCTCTCACTGTCGTGACAAAGGTTTATTTAGAATTTAGATTAAAAACTACGGCCAGAAAGGTTGTTTGTAAAAAGGGAAGATTCCGGTTACTATCGAATCCTGTCCTACTAATTCGGTTACATACTGATAAAACTAATTTAGCTAGACATGATAATTAATGCAAACATAAATAAACAATGGCAGCAGAATAATATAACATGCATATTGACAAAAATAAAATAATAATTTAATTAATAAAAACCTGTAAATCGTACTGATCTCGAATCCTTGAGTAGTCCTCCACAATGTCGGGCAGGATTCTACTTTGGCGAGAATTAAAAGGTACAAGAACAAATAAAGCGATACAAATGAAATAAAAGGAAAAGAAATGGAAAATAATGCAGGAAAGTAAAATTGGCTTCAATGGGAATTTTTGGCAGTACTTCGATACATCGAAGGTTCCCCCTAAAACTATGAATCTAAGGCCTATTTATAGGAGATAATTCACTCTTCAACTTCCAGAGATCATGGGTGAGTTATAGAGGGAGTGGGAGTAACTTCCAGTAGTGGGCAGTGAGTGGAGAAAGTGTAGGAAGAAATTAGGTTGAGATTGATCGTGGCTGCTTCTGATTTGAACGTACTGATATTTTGTCTGCGTGACGGTCGTCACACGCATGACGGTCGTAATGGACCTGTGACGACCGTCATATCAGCAGAATCCATTTTTTCTGTTTTTCTTCTCTCTTTTCCTTCCATTTTCTTTTCTTTCTTTAATTCAAATTCTCCCCAATCTGCAAAACAAAGTAAATTAATCATATAATAGAACATAAATCAAGATAAATTAATAATAGTCACAAATAAATGCATGTAAATCAAGCCAAATAAACGATATGATTTCGCGTTATCAAACACCCTCACACTTAAACCATTGCTTGTCCTCAAGCAATCAGCCAACACGTTAAAAAGAAATAAGCATAGTTCGAAACGAAAACATGATGAGACTCTAATCATACGTGGCTGCTAGGCTAATGTTAGATCGATAGGTACTAAATATCAATACCAAGGATACCGTAACGACACAATTATAAAAAATCCCTACTTATGCAAACCAATCGGAATCATGCCATTATAACTCAACCTATATCTCATGCTCTCTTTCACCCCATTTCATTATAGTGCAATCACATTAAGCCCGTTATCCATACACATTCATGGCAAGTAAACCTGTTAGTGACTATGATCTTGATGCTATTTCATTTTTTTCTCTGCAAGTATGCTTAAGCATCAATTGAACTTAAAGAGTTTGTACCGTTAGGCTAAGTGCTCGGGTGAGGAGCACCTAACTTAGAAGGAACATGTCTTTTTCTTCATAATTTTTTCTTCTTTCTTAATTTCTCATTTTACACTAGAGATCATACACTTATTTGCATCGGTTTCTTACTTAGTGTGTTTAGGATGGTGCCGACTGCTTAAATAAACTACTTAGGGATTACTACAAGAACCTGGAGCTTTAAGGTTTCAGCATAATGGGTACTCAAAATGATTTTGCATATTTAGGGGGTTAAGGGTGTCAGGGCGGTATCAATTTTATCAAAACTTTCCCACGTTTTTCTAACATAGTCTGGACAGCCTATATACTTTCAGAGAACCATGACATGAATCGAAGCAAAAATTTGTTGGAGGTTAGAATTTTAAAATTTTGAAATTTTTGGGGAAATTGAATAACAAGCGAAAACCACGCATAAAGACTCGACAACACATGCAAAGACTTTGACATAATGTTAAAAATAGATAAAAATTCCTAGAAGCATGAAATAAAATGTAAAACAATAGAGTTCCTCCCCCACACTTAAACCAAACGTTGTCCTCAATGTTTTAGTAAAAGGTGGAAAAGGAAAGATAAAACCTGTATGAATGCTACTGCTCTTGCTATCCTTGTCTTTGTTGATCACTTCTACTTCGGCGGCGGGCATTTTGAGATACCTTTGTTTGTGTAATTCTTGAACTAGCTCATCATGTTGCTCGCGTCAAGAGGAAGTACTCATCATCAGTGTTCCCACCAGCAGCGACACTCGTAGGAATGTCCGTGGGCATAGCTCATCTTCTCAGATCGTCATCTAGAGAGTTTTCACTTAGATATAGCTAAAGAGTAACAAGCGATACATTTATTTATTTTCTGCAAATGTAAAAAAACAAATTAAAATAAAAGCCTTTGTGGGTTGCCTCCCACACAGCGCTTTGTTTAACGTCGATAGCTCGACGGCTAAGGAGTGCAAGTACTCATGGTGGTTCTTTTGAGAATGGTTCCTCGATCGAACTTTGAATAGTCTTCGGTTTCCATGGCCACTTATCAAGCCATCGCTCATATCCCTCACCTTTTTGTTTCTTTCTTCTGTAGGGTGGTTTCTTGCTTTGAACGTGTGGTGGTAGTTCTGGATCTATCTTGCGTATCAGTTTTTCAAATTTGGGCTTAGTTATTCCATCCACCACCTCAAAAGTTAATCGTACCCTTTTAACAGTAATAATGACCTTAGTTTTACGGTCCTCGAATTTTCTTTTCCTATGAGGGGCCTTAGACAAAGGTGCATTGGTGTGGGTATTTTCCAGTACCTCCACATATGTTTTGGATTGGGAGTCTACCTTGGCTTCCACAACCAATTGTGAGAAAGAATTAGGTGGGGTATAGGGAGGAGGAGCAACAATGGGTGCTTCCTTCTCTACCTCTTCGACAACCTCCCTCTCGGGTGGTGTCGGTGGATTTTTCTCAATAATTATGCTTGTCTCACCAAAACTCTCCTCAGACTCATCATCACTCTCCCTAAGATCTCCTATTTGTTCTTCATTACTAGTGGTTACAACATTCACATGGCTCTCAAGGAAGGGTCCTAGAGATGTTTGTGTAAGCAAATAGGTTTGAGTCTCCAAAGCCTTGCTGTGAGTCACGGGGGAATCGACTATAATGCTCATCAGTTTAAGATCTTCATCAATTTGGAGATGTTGTTTTTTAAAGTCTTCATTTTGGAGAGTTTGTGTCTCCACAAAGCGCTCCATCATAGATTCGATCCTAGAGTGAGTAAATGTCTCTTCGAATTCTTCTAGTAATAGTTCAAGGTTGGATGTGTTGGATTCTTGCTTTTCCTCATAGTATTAGGAGTAGTCATCATAGAGGGAATTTGGTCAAGAATGCGTCGTATTGAAATCTTCTAGTAATATTTTGAGATCAGATTTAAGCGGAGCTTGTGGTTCCTCAAAATACTGGGGGTGGTAGCTATAATAATGGGGATGGTAGTTATAAGGGAAATTTGGGTTATACATAGTAATTGAGATAAGAGTGCCTTAGTCTATACTATGCAACAATGGAATCACAATATTGACTGTTGGTCCCCAGCAACGGCGCCAAAAACTTGATGCGTCCGCAAGTGCACGGAAATATCGAAGTAATATAAAAGATTGTCGAACCCACAAAGACCAATGTCAATCTACCGTTATCTATTATTACGGCGTAAAGCTAAGGCTAATGGAATTAGGAAAGCTGAATGCGAATGAAATTAAATGCACAAGAAATAAAGATTTTGGTTTAAAGGAATGCGGTAAAGGAATATCGGTATGTAACGCTTTAGCTATCGGGAATTCGGCAGGTTATCGGTGCCTTTTTGTCTATTGCAAACACTTTTCAAGAGAACTTACTCGTTTAAAGACCTTCGTCTCACGATGGTTGTTGACTCTGGTCATAATTCTAAGGGCCGAATGTACGCTTTCGTTGTCCCATTCGGGGTTAAAACTACTTTTTGTAAACAAATAGATTCTAATTTCTCTTAAAGCGCTTTCGCTGTGTCTAAAATCAATGCCTAGTTTTTACTATCTGGTTCTAGCCTCAGCGGTCGCTTGTTGGTTCGTACCTTAATATGGTTTCCCACTGTCGTGGAAAAACCACCGTAAATAGCCTCTCACTGTTGTGACAAAGGTTTATTTAGAATTTAGATTAAAAACTACGGCCAGAAAGGTTGTTTGTAAAAAGGGAAGATTCTGGTTACTATCGAATCCTGTCCTACTGATTCGGTTACATACCGATAAAACTAATTTAGCTAGACATGATAATTAATGCAAACATAAATAAACAATGGCAGTAGAATAATATAACATGCATACTGACAGAAATAAAATAATAATTTAATTAATAAAAACCTGTAAATCGTACTGATCTTGAATCCTTGAGTAGTCCTCCACAATGTCGGCAGGATTCTACTTTGGCGAGAATTAAAAGGTACAGGAACAAATAAAGCGATACAAATGAAATAAAAGGAAAAGAAATGGAAAATAATGCAGGAAAGTAAAATTGGCTTCAATGGGAATTTTGGCAGTACTTCGATACATCGAAGGTTCCCTTAAAACTATGAATCTAAGGCCTATTTATAGGAGATAATTCACTCTTCAACTTCCAGAGATCATGGGTGAGTTATGGAGGGAGTCGGAGTAACTTCCAGTAGTGGGCAGTGAGTGGAGAAAGTGTAGGAAGAAATTAGGTTGAGATTGATCGTGGCTGCTTCTGATTTGAACGTACTGATATTTTGTCTGCGTGACGGTCGTCATGAAATGTGACGGTCGTCACACGCATGACGGTCGTAATGGACCTGTGACGACCGTCATATCAGCAGAATCTATTTTTTCTGTTTTTCTTCTCTCTTTTCCTTCCATTTCTTCTTCTTTTCTTTCTTTAATCCAAATTCTCCCCAATCTGCAAAACGAAGTAAATTAATCATATAATAGAACATAAATCAAGATAAATTAATAATAGTCACAAATAAATGCATGTAAATCAAGCCAAATAAACGATATGATTTCACGTTATCATTCTTCAATCATTTGAATCCTTCTATCAGCCTCAGAAGGTCCTGCAACATTTACAAACCTAGGAGTGAAGATATCCTCTTGTCGATCCTCGTTCCATGTACGGTCCAAACTACCATGAATGCCACCTGTAGTATCAAAACCGAAGCCATGGCCATTCCCATTACCATCAGCATTAAAACCTGTCTCATTCCCCGCACCAGTTTCGGGACCACCCCCTCCAGCATTAGGGATGACTAAAGTTGGTATTGAATTGCCCACCTAAGGGGTTTCAACCCGAGTATGGTTAGTAGGAATCCCACCATGTATTACCCCATCCTCATCTACTCGTGTCAACAGGGGTTGCACCATAGTCTGAAGTTGAGCTTGCCCAGTAGCAACTTCTTGCATCAAATCCATCAGTTGTGCAATGCGGTCCCTCATTTCTTGCATTTCCACTTGCATTTGATCCATTATCCTTCTCTGATTACCTCTAGTACCGTAGCAGTGAGTTGTCTGATCTGCAATCCTGAAACACTAGTGGCACAAGAAACAAGATAAGGTTAACAATTCCGATGCACCTGCAAATGCGAGAAATATGCTAAAATGCAGACATGTATTTATGCAAATAGTGACATTTCCCCCTCGATTCTAGTTTCGTGATAACAACCAAGATGATGGAGAGCCCCGCAGGCAAGCACAGAATAGAAACTCCTCATATATAAACATAAGCCCACAGGCAAAGTATAAACAACAAATGAGTACAAATAGAAAGGGACCTCAGCCAACAAGTCTGGTGATGGTCCATACAAAAGTCTACGCTACTGAATACAAAGAAATGAAATCAAACTGGGTGGCGACTGGAAATCCTTCAACAACGCCTGTGTATCCGGATGATCTGGCCTAGTGAGCAAACCACATATGAGCAACTCTTGCTGACTGATAGTAGACTGAAGATCCTCAACCGAGTCCTCCTTCCCAACAGCCTCCTCGAGCCTACGCCTCTTAGCACTAGCTTCCTCTCTATGCTCCTCCAAGGTTGCAATCGCTTCATACAATTTGCAATCACTATGTCTTCTGAGTGCGGCTTCCTTTGAGATCTCCTCATCTTTAGCTTTGAGCTGGGCCTTCTGTTTGATGATATGCGCCTTCAACTTGTCTTCACTCTCCTTGCTAGTAGACATGGCAGCATTCCATTGAGCCTCAAACTTGGAAATCTGCAAATAGGCTTTACTTAACTCTTCCTTCTTCGTGGCTAGAATACGATAAGAAGAATTCAAATCTTGGCCAGTGCGTTCTCTATCTTTAGTCTCCTGAGTTAATTCTGTCCCCAACTTATTCACTAATTCTGTTTGCTTTTTCAGAGAATACCTTGCTTCATTCCTTTCACTTCTGAGCTGAGACATCTCTTCCTCTAACTCTTCGTTTGTCTTTTTCAACTCTTCTTTCTCGCGGCATACCTATTCATACCTTTGGATATCTACTGTAGTGGGCTCTACAATCTCAGGCGGATGCACAGGCTGAATGGATGGATATGGCATCATTAATTCTTTGGCTCTACTCTGAATCCCAGCCAAATATAGAGCGTATGCCTGACTATTGCTCTTTCCCAAAGCAACCTTTCCCCTCCTATGAACATTTCTCGATGCATGCTCAACCCTAGCCAAAGTATCTCCCTCCAACAAACCAGTGAGATACAGAGATTCCTGTATCTCTTCCTCTTTCGGAGGCCCTCTAAGTGCGTACCCGAACTGTCTGATAGTAATAGCCGGATTATAGTTTATGCAACCTTTCCTTCTGACCAGCGGGACGTTAGGAAAGCTTCCACAACTATAAATAATCTCAATGCCCAATAAATCTCTATCAAACCAAACAATGTCTTCGGCAGACAATCTCATCAATCGCTCAGACCATTCTAAAGTGCCAACAGTAGCAGAGGACAGACCAGTCTTGGGAAGATGGCTCCTGAACCAAGTATAGAACAAAGGTGCACAATAAGACACACCCTTCCCTCTCCTGTTCTCGTTCTTGTAGTGCACGAAATGATAAACATCGCCTAACAGAGTGGGTATAGGGTTCTTTGAAGCAAAGATATTGAATGCATCGACATCTACAAAATCTGGGATGTTCGGGAATAACATAATGCCATAGATATACACAAGGCCAAGATAGCATTGAATATCACCCAAAAACCTTTCTTAACAAACTCTCGAGTCTTGTCCACAAGAAAAGGCAATGGAAACCCAAACATTCCATTCCTACTGGCTAGCTTCCCTTTCAACTCAGAGACATCCAAATGTAAATCCTTATCAAGGTTAGTCAAATTTGGCTCTCCCTCAACATGATGGAACAGTATCTGGTTCAGAATAGGTATACCCAATATGTCAGAAAACTCCTCCAATGTCGGTGCTAGAACAAAACTCCGGAAGGTGAAGCCTCGCAACTAAGGATCATAGAATTGTAACAATGTCTGAGGCCATTCAATTCATCCAAAGAAGGTTTGCAAACAATATTCAAAATTCTCCCATAAGATTCTCTGAAATCCTCCATAACCTTCTTGTCAGCTAAAGAAATTAGGCTTCGCAAAATTCTAATGTCAGGTGTAGGAAACTTGTAGGCCAGGGTCCTCCTCAAGGGCTCCATGTTAACAAAGATAGAACAGAATCACCAGAATCGAAGAGGAAATGTACACCTGCAACATAAACACACGTCAATGAAATGCAAATGAAAATGCACATGCAAATGCAAACAGGGGATCAGGACTGTTGTGCTGTCGGCTGAGAAGAACCAGCGCTTCACCTTAGTACCGACAAAATCACTGACATAAGACCCCTTTGTATCATGAACACAGGTTTGCAATGTCAAGAACTGGGTAGTGTAGAAGTCAAGGTTTCCTGCATAACCCACCCACTCACAGGTATGAACTTATCCATTGACAAGGTTTGGTATTCTATGCGTTCATCAGCGTCACAGACTTTCAAGAAACGATGATATGATACCCAGAAGGTGTGGCATCATCATCTCTTGAAGCGGCCTCACTTAGTTGAATCACAAATGATCGGTCCCCAGAGTCGACAACCCTCAAATCTGCAATTCTCTCAACGGCCCACTGGGATGGAAAGAAAGACATCAAAGAGAATCTCGTCTGAGTGCAAATTTCGTGGGAACTAGTGCATGCCTAACATACAGGTTCACCACTACTTTTCGCTGATAATACTAAGTTTGTACTCAAGCCCAGGTCCGACTTCTCACTCAATGGAACTTCCCTCCCCACAGCACAACATGATATATGATTCGGAAAATAAAATGCGGAAGTAAATAAAGATAAAGCACATATATACAAACACCCAAAAAAAAGAAAACACACAAGCGCTAGGATTGACTCGCATAAGGGATATTCTTGTCCCCAACAGAGTCG
The DNA here is from genome assembly GCA_963859935.3 of Lathyrus sativus. Classification (NCBI taxonomy): domain Eukaryota; kingdom Viridiplantae; phylum Streptophyta; class Magnoliopsida; order Fabales; family Fabaceae; genus Lathyrus; species Lathyrus sativus. The sequence goes on along the minus strand of OZ012740.1, from coordinate 84,474,696 downwards.
CCAGCTGTCGCTACTGCGAAAAAAGAAGGCCAGCAATGACTAACAGAGTCGCCACCTATCGTTATTTATCCCAAAGAAGGGAAAGGAAACGATCGGAAAAAACTTGACGAAAACGGGAAAAGACGAGGTCATCGCAACCAAGTCCTAGGTTCAGGAGTCGGTTACGTAAGGGGAACGTATGAGCACCCCTCACGTTCGTCGTACTCGACGGGATCCATGCATGTGTTGTCTAGCTAAAAGGGTGTGTAAACTATCTATGTTAAAGGCTTATGGACAAAAGAGAAAGAAAAAGAACTGACTCGGCAGAGCATCGCTGCTCTGTGCCTACGTACTCCCTCGTGCAATGGGAAAGCCAGAGTCAACGTAGTTCGCCTAACTACGTCTAAAAGGGGGAAGGTTGCTCGCCAAGACATCACGTCTTGTGCCTACGTACTTTCGTCTGGTATGAAAGATCAGAGCAAACGTAGTTCGGGCTTACGAGAACATAGGCTGTTCAAAAGTTTTACCCGAGTAGGGTTAACAGACAGTTCTAGCAGTTGGTGTATGCAGCTCGACCTTTGGAGACTTAGGCGTTACCGTTTGCGATAGGACTGAAAGTTAACAACACTCTTGTTTATGAAAAGAGTTTTCCTTATTAAGACCCCAAGGGGTGAAAAAGAGTTTGAATTTTTTTTTGTGTTTTTTAAGGAAGAAGTGTTTTGAATTTGGTTTGCGACTCATGCTACACTAGAGACTATGATCTAGGAGCGAATGCTTCGTATATCGTCCGAAGGACATATACTAAGATTCTAGATAATTGAGAGACAACCACCCAATCATCATTTCCCAAATGACTTAAGGCTCGTAGCGTGCAACAATTGTCAAGCTTTATTAAGTGGATTGAAGTAGTTTGAAGATGAGAAGAGAAAGAGGACGAACTAAGGGGAACTAGTCCAAACCCTAAAAGTTGTCATGCAAGATGTACCTAAATTTGAGTTTGAAAGGGAACTACCTAATATTGTCATGCATCGTTATAACCCTAATGTCTATCATAACCTCTCTTGAACAAGAGAGGTTAGAAATCCTAAGGGAAGGAAGACAAAAGAAAAAGAAACAATAAGAAAAAACAATGCAAATGTAGAATGCAACAAGGAAGACAAAGATGCAATGCAAGTGAGGGAGGAAATATGCGTGGGGCTGGAACCTACACAAGCTCATCTCAACCTCAAGCCATGGTATGAATAAGCACAAGAGAAGAGGAGAAGAAGATGCATAGAAAACTAGTAACAAAAACAATGAGAAAAAGTCCTCATGGATTCATTACTTTAGGCAAGCTTTAGGTTCCTCCTCAGGAGGAACCAAGCAACCTTAAGTAGTATTCCAAGGTCATAGGACAAAATGGGGATGAGGAGAAGATATATCAAAAGTTAAAATAAAACATCACAAGCAAATGCCAACAATAACATCAAAGAATGCAAGCAAACATCACTTATGGAAACACAATATGCAAACATGAAAGTATGAGATCAAATGAACAACTTATGCACAAGGTAAAGACCTATGAATTAGCACACAAGACCTATAACAAGCCCCTAACATGAAACAATCAGAATTAGATTCATCAATAATACACAACCAAGCTTTTGGAAGCAAACAAAACAAGTACACCAGCAAAGATGCATAAACATGAAGCAACTTGCAAAATACATGAAAAATACGAAAATGCATCTAAAAATTCCAAATAAAATCTCAGAGGACCCCCAAGGTATTAGGAACCAGGGGTCAAAAGGGGAGATTGAAAATAAAAACGGAAGTGCCTTAACAAAAGGCAAACACCAAGAGTGTCCCAAAACAAGGCAAAAATGGAGAGGGAACAAAAACAATTCAAACCACATGGAAACATCACTTAAAAAATCATGTAAAAAAATATCCAAGGATCAATTAACATGTTAACACAATGTTCAAAAAAAATTAGAAGTTTAATCCATACCATGAGCAAGAAATAATATCAACAAGACATCACACATTTTTCACATCATTAAATGACTATTTAAAAAGGAAAATATGAAAATAAATGGAAAATGCATCAAAAAACAAAATTAAAAATTCACAAAATTAAAAGACATGTTAAAGTATGTTCATAATTTTTTCAGAATTTTTAAACATTTTTTTGATATTTTTCACGAATTTTTAAAGAACAAACAAATAAAAGAAACAAATAGAGCAAATAAAAATGCAGAAAAAGACACAACCATCAGATCTGCATACTGGTCAAAGGATCCAAGACACCAGAATGCGCCACCTCAATTAATGAATTGGGGTATTAATTGTGTGTGGACAAGCAAAAGAAGGAACACATAGGTCTTGTTTTGGAACACATGATCAGAAAACACACGAACGAACGAACTACAGCTTGACACGTCATCGTCATCTTCTCCAAGGGAGCTTCGGCCGGACCAGCTCGTCGGAAAAGCGTCGGTCGTCCCTGTCCTAGCTCCGTCCGTCGCGAGAGCCGCCCCCTCACCGTGGCTTCATCAAAACTTCACCGTTTCTTACAAATATTAGATGAAAATTCATCTACTCTCCGAGAGGAACAAGAATCCAATCTCCGTTTTCAATAATTCTCAACAACCAAACCATAAATCAAACAACAAGCAAAGTGTGCAAAAAATGAAGTTCACCAAAACTCAAATTAAAAGGTCCAAACATCATCTACACGTTACAAGGAGTAAAAATCCATGAAAATTAAAGCAAAACAACATGAAAATCCATCAAAAAGAAACAACACAACTTTGAGCTCAAAAAATCAAATGTCATAAACACAAACAACAATGATCCAGAAATGATCTATGTATTTCAAAGGTTCAAATGCAACGAAAATGGTGGAAAATCATGGAGTATTAAGAGTGTAAAGTTGAAATAAAGTTTACCTAGTGGAGAGCCTCCACTGGGCCTTGAAATGGTGATGAAGCTTAACGAAAAACGTCCAGAATCACTCCATGAACTTCAATTGAGGTGTTTGCAAGCTTGATTTGGTCTAAAAATGGTTGAATCTGAGAATTGGATTTTGAGTTTTTCACCACTTTTTGAAAACGTGAAATGGTTCTTCATGCAACAAAATGACCTAGCTCTGCCTCAAATTTCATCTAGAATACTTATATGATGGGTTTGTGATCAAATGGGGCTTTAATTCAAGCAAAACATCCCACTTTGAAAATTCACATTTCAACACTTTTTGAAAATACCATGCACGTTTTTACCACTACACCAACTGGTTTTTTTGATCCAAGTCCACTACAAATCAGTTGTGTAGATTAAAGGAATGAGATTGGAGGTTTAATTTTGATCCTATGGTTGATTTCCACTTTGTTACTTCAAGAGGAAGAAACCAAGAAAATGGCCCATTTTGAGATTTCAAAATTCCAATGTGAATATGGAAATGTCTTTGAATTGTTATTTGCAATCAAAAAATGCACAAACTTACCTTGAAAAAGTTTAAAATCCAATAATTCTCAAATTTTCAATTTAAGCCTCCTTTATGAAACATTTAAACCTCAAATTCTCAATCCAAGCCCCCACCATGACAAGAGATGATTTGGTAGTGCAAATGGATCCATTTGAAGCAAGTTTCATTTTGAAAAGATTTCCATTTGAAGTGTGCAAGTTGGTGAAATGGACCTATAATTTTATGACCTATAATCTTACTTTCCCAAAATACCCCTGACTTATAAACCTCATAACTTGAGTTCTACAAATCATATGAAAGACTTATAATACAATTTGGAAAGCTAAGATCAAGACCTATAACTTTCATGTTGACAAAAAGTTAAGGAGAAACACCCTTCTAGGTCAAAACTGGATTGGAAGTTGGTTGACATTTGTTGACCAAAATCACATACCTCAAATGACTTGTAACTTGTCTGGATCATAACTTGAGTTTTATAAATCCAATCGAGGACTTCTAGTACTCAAATTAAAGCTAAGAACATGCTCTACAAGTTCCATGTTGGCAAAAAAATGAGATGAGACTTGTATCTTGAGGTAGGTGGTCTTGAAGTCAGGCACTAAATAGGGGATTTTACCCTGAGAACCCTGATTTAGTAACTTCTCACACACTTAACCCTTGATGAATTGAACTTGAAATGATGTCTCATATGTCTTAACACAACATCCCATGACCATAGAGACATTGAATTGAGTTTCTATCTTCTTCAATTGCACAATTGACTGAGGATTTACCAGATGAAAACCCTAACTGCGATACTTTCAACTGTGGCTTGTTCCACTTCACACAACCACTTGCATAAGCTCCACAATGACCCTCAAGGCCCTCAATAAGCTTTATTTACATCTCATACCCAAAATCATGGCTTCACAAACCTCTGATGCTCTTCAGTTGGCCTCCCAGTTAGGAGCTGACCCACACACATCCACCTATCCCTGACAAGACACTGACCACTTCAAGATGTCATGACAAGCTTGAGTAACCACCCTTGCTTAGGCTCAAACCCCTGAGAAGACTCCTCTTGAGGTGCACAAACTTCTTGATCCCCTGTTCAATGCAACATGCTATGCAATACAAATGCTAGGACAAAATGAAATGAAACATAAACCAAGTTAAGAAAAGGTTGAGCAAATTTTGGGGTGCAATAGTGGGTCACACCCTTATTTTCGCCTTTAGCCTTTATACCCCGCGTTCGCCATATCATACATCATTCTATTTCATATCGAGCATGTGGGTTCATAAGGTATAGATTGGGTCGATTTGTTATTTTCCATTTCAAATGAGATAGATTGCCTATCATGGAATACATGGAAGAAAAGGTTCATCACCTAAGGCTTGATCTAAGTTGGAAAGTATACTCATGTAGATTACTTCAAGAAGAAGTTACTTGAAAAATATTGGGATATTCAAGATAAATATTTCTAATGAACATGAAATGCAAGGCCAAATTCAAGTTTGCTTCATCCAATTTTGTTTCAAATTCTTGGTCAAGTGGAGTTCAAATTTGCAAAAACATGAGTCAAGATCACAAGTGCATAATTCAAGACTTCATTTTATATAATGACATAAGGGAATCCATCATTCAAAGTTCAAGATTCATGAATTCAAGACTAGATTCAAGAATACTACAAAGAGAAATTTCATGACATTTGCAAAAGTGTCACATTTGTTACAAAGTTTCAAGCTCTTGGTAATGCTTAGAAAATTAAGCTACTCCTAGTCTTAATCCAAGCTTCTAATTAATTTCATGCTATGATCAAGATTATGCATGCTTATTCATGGGCAATATGAAGGTAATCCAAAACAGCCCCATGCAAGAAGTAACAAGTTGCCTCATGTCACAAAATATATATGTCACAAGACCAAGGGAATAGCATATGATAATGCATCTAAAAATTAGAATTTCAAAATGTTGTCAAAAGGGTAGTAGCATTGACCACAAGAGCTGTCAAAACACAAGCCAACAAAAGGGATGCAAGATACAAAGTGCAGCAGAAAAAAGACAGCAATGTAGAGTAGTGCAGCAAAAATACAGCATAGGAGCTTGCATGAAAATGGAAAGAAAGAGAGTGGCATGATAAAAGGTGGTAGGAGACATTACCCCATGAAAAATCTGATGTTTGGGGAGAAGGGAAAACCCTAAAAAATAAAGATAAGAAGGGAAGGGGCTGTAAAGAAAAATGATCATTCTTTACACATTAAACATTCACTACACATTGCAAAACCAGAAAAGATAGAAAGAGAGCAAGAAACTTTAGGGAGAAAACCAGAAGAAGAAAAAAAGTGAGAAAGAAAACCAGCAAGAATCAAGAGAGTTCCATAGAAACCCATAAAGAACCTTTGAGGAGAAGCACCTTCAAAGCATAGAAAGAAGAAGGAAGAAAACACACAACCAAACCAGTGGAAGCTTAACAAAGAAGGAGGAACTTCTTGGGTATCCATTTCAAACTTTTCTCTCTTTATTTTTTCTGCACTTGCCATTTATTATCATTTGTTAAGTGTGTTTGTGTTGGGTGTATGATGTGAGGTCCCAAGGGGACCAAGAAATAATTTTTAAGAACCAATAGAAAGGAAAGAAAACCACAAAGGACAGCAAAAAAAAGAAATATTGCATTTTTTGCTTCAGTTCGCGGCGCGACCCATGTTCACGGTGCGAACATGCAAAAAACAGAATGAAAACTTTCTCAGTTCGCGACACGAACATGCAAAAAACAGAATGTCCATTTTTCTCAGTTCGCGGCGCAAACACCCTTCGTGCCGTTTTTTTTGCATGTCTCAATTTTTTTAGCCGACTAACCCCATATGTTTGTACGATTTTAGTGTGAATATTGCTATTGTCCTTGTTGACTTTTGATTCCAAAACCATTTTCAAAAACAAACTCTCGATTTTATCGAGCCATTTTTAACCTTGTAAGTCGATTGTCTTGCGCATCGCCATCGACCTTGTCCGTATCGCTTCAAATATATCTTTACAAACAATAAACCTTGATCCAACATCAAGTCATCCTTTTTCTCATAAAAAAACCCAAAATACAATAAATATATGGTTAGGGTTGCACATCATGGATTTTAAGGTGGTGGAGAAGGAATGAAAATGGAATCCTCCTACACTCGTTCCGAATGTTTTGGATACAAGGCGCTCGACTTGGCTATTCGAAACATTCATCTCTATCTATGTCCTTTTGTGTAACCCTAATCAAGAACCATTTCTCTTCAAAAAAACCTAAAAATAACATCAACTCATCAAACTATTTTTCGCCTTAGGGCATCAATCAAAAACTCTTTTTCAAGGTATAAAATCAACCAACAAACAACTATTTCATAAGCCTCCGAACTACGGAGCTCTGATTCTTCACTTCTTTTAAGTGAGGATACGTAGGCACAAGGGCCACAATCCTTGGTGAGCATTAAAATAAATAAACCAACCCCTCTTTTCCTTAAGCAAGCAAACTCTTAATAAAAACACCCATTCACGCGAAATAACCTAGGAGGTTCCCATCGAATACGATGGATGCGAGGGGGTGCTAATACCTTCCCCTTGCATAACCGACTCCCGAACCCTAAGACTTGGTTGCGATGACCACGCTCTTTTCCCAAAGGTTTTATCGCTATTTCCCTTTCCCTCCTTGGGATAAATAAATCCGGTGGCGACTCTGTGTCATTTTTCGCGTAGCGGCAAGGTGCAAGAGGATTTATTTTCTCCTCACACCTCATCAGGGCCAACTACCATTGCTAATCTTCCTCCAACCTCTGTGGCTTGGAAGCAGTATGTGGATAAGCTCATTATTGAAAAGAAAAAATGCAGGAACAGATCAACCGACTCATGGAGGAGCTTCACGGGAAGAAAGAACCATGATTAATGGATTAGACTTCTAAGTTTCTTTTGCTTTATTTTCGGTACTTTTTATGTAATCAAACTCCTGAAGGAGTACTTTCACTTTGTAATGTTTCTCTAACTTAAGTAATAAAATGAGTTTTTCAGTTATCCTAAAAATCCCGTTGTTACAATATTGGCAAGTACACTCTTGATTTTCTAGAAGTTTCATTTGCATTTGTGCATGTGCATATGCATCAGCATATCATCCTTTGCATTTCAGGTTCTTACTCTTGTTTCATCTTCATAAACAAGCTGAATCACCGATATAACACTCGAGCCAGTCAGCACCAAAGGATGGATCAACTTGAACAAGAGAACATAATGCTCCGTGATGAGGTCACTACTCTGAAGGAAAGTTTAGAAAGGATAAATGGGTTGGTTGAAGCACTGTCGAATCAATCAACACACAACACTCAAGATAACACTCAAAGAACTGTCATTTCTATATCGGCGCCGATCCCAGTGGTGCTCGCTACTACTGAACCTCCATACAACATGCCACCAGGCTTCCCGTGGGGAATGCCTCCTTTCTTCACTTCAGCCGGTTACTGTAACACCCCAATTTTAGTAATTATTTATTTAATTAAATTAATTGATTTTAATTGTATGATTTTGTGACTATTTGAATTAACTAATTTATGTGACTTATTTGAATTAATTGATTTGTTTGAATTAATTGATTTATGTGATTTATTTGAATTAATTGATTTACTTGATATATTTGAATTAGTTGACTTATTGAATTTATATGAAATAACTAATTTATTAGATTTATATAAGTTATTTGATTTATTTGAGTTGTTTGGATTAATTGATTTATTGGACATATTTGAAATAATTGATTTAATTTGATTATTTAATTTATTTGATATATTCTATTTGGTAGAATAATATAGAATTGCTAGATTAATTAATTGAGTCTAATTGGGCGTGTGAATAGAAATGAGTTAGTAAGCACATTATAAATTATTAGGTTTTGAGAAAATTGTGAGAGTTTAAGAAAAGGAGAAAGATATAGAATAGAAACATAGAAGTTGGAAAAGGAGGCAAGAAGAGAGGAGTGAAGAAGAGGAGAAGAGAAGAGGAACTCAAGAAATTCAAGAAAATCAAGGTAAGGGTGAGTTTTTACTCATTTATTGAGATTATTTGATAATGATGAGTGGGTAGAAATATGTTTAAGATAAAATCTCAATTTTTTTTTATGAGATTGAAAATTGTTAGATTTTAATATTAATCTTTGAAGTGTGTTAATTTTAGTGTATTTGGGATTGAGATTTAGTATAGTATAGAGATCCATTTAATATTTAGAGTATTCTATAAAATTGAAAAATTAATTGTGATTTCCCATTGCTGTACTGTAGCGCCACAAGCCTTAGGATACTGAATTGATCTATTATCTCTCACATACTGTAGCTTAAGAATCTAGTAGAAATGAATATAAGCATTGTCTCTTCTTGGGTTGTAGCGCATAGGCATTTCACGAAATGAAAACGTGAGCTCTCCACATATATGTTCCTGTAGCTCTATAATTTAGAGAAATGAAAAGTGGTATATATTAATATCTTGTAATGTATAAAGCCATGTAGAGTCAATTTCAAGATCCACTTACAGAATGATGTTAAACTAAGATTCAATTGTTTGATAGCAATATATATATTTTTAATTCATTCTTCATGATTTTAATATATGTATATCTAATTATGTTAGAATCCAACTCATAAATTATAACTCAATAATAGTTTAATATAAATTATTGATGTTGTTCTTGTAGTAATTAATGTAGAGATTCTCATTTTTTATTTATTTATGCCTTACTCTAGGCAGAGACTAGAAAGACAATAGGAAGTGGAAAGTGATACCTATGTTAATGATGTTGTAGCAAAATATATTTAATAAAAAAATTGGTAGAAACAAGAATATTAGGAAATGAATAATCCTTTAATTCACATAAGTGTAGCACTTGCACATGGTCACATGTAATTAAGTAATGGAAATTCTTACCTTAAATACTGTAGGGAAGTTTTTAGGAAATGAATATATGAACCATTTTTCATTCTTACCTGTAGCGAATGAATTCAGTGTTAGACAATGAAAATTAATTGCATATTATAATAAAATGTGACTACTTATTTATTTAAATATTAATCACTTATTAAAAATATTAATTAATTATTAAATATTAATTATTTATTAAAATATTAAATATATATTAAATAGTGAATATTTATTTGAAATATTGGAACTTTATTAATTAATGGAACTTTATTCAAATATTGATTATTTATTTAGATATTGATTATTTATTTAAATGTTGATTATTTAATTAAATATTGATTATTTATTTAGATAATGATTATTTATTAAAATATTGAAATATTTATTGAATATTGAATTATTTTTTGAATATTGAATTATTTATTAAAATGTTAAATTATTTATTAAGATATTGAATTATTTATTAAATATTGAATTCTCTGTTGAATATTGAATTATTTATTGAATGTTGAATTGTTTATTGAATATTAGATTATTTATTGAATATTGACTATTTACGAATATTGAATTTAATTATTGATGATAAATTAATTATTTAATATTTAATCGGCAATATGTGTTTTGTAATTTGAGGTTGGATTGTGTTGATACTTGTGTATGTGCAAATGTGTGGTAATTCAAGTGTGATGAATTATTAAATATATACATGAATGTTAAGATTAGAGAATGGTCTTAATTGCATATGGTTGTTGAAATTGCACACGCAACATTTGTGTCAAGAGGCAATGCTTGTTAGTTCTGTGGGAGCTAGTGATTGTCCCAAACATAGAGCGGGGTTTGAAAGCTTAGGGAATGGGATTTTGTGTGTTATTGGTCTAGCGAACGAACCCGGTTTAAATGTAAAAACCGAAAAATAATAACAAGTGTTGGTACCACATGACATGAGTTGCATTGAGTTTTGCATTAAGTCTCATTGTGTATATGTTTGTGACATGAAATTATGTGTATCTATGTGAATTGTTGAATTGGTGAAATTGTGGATTGTATGTATCTACTTGTGAATGGTATGGTTACTTGAGTGATACTTTGTTGATGAAACTTTGAAGTGTGAGAATGGTTGTGATTATGCTTGTATGCCTTAAGTTATATTTATCTTATGATTTCAATAATTATGTGAATTCTCACCCTTCTGTTGGAATGATGTTTTGTACGACATCGCTCAGGTACCGAGGAGTAGAGTTGCTCGTAGCGAGAGGTAGCCATTGAAGTAGCTGATTTAATTTCTTTATTTATGTTGGGTTGAGTCGTGCTCTGGTCATGTAACACTGGAGAGATTTAGGTTTATGTTTGAGAGATACATTATGTACTCTACTCTATGTTGTTATGTTTATTTGAATTATGTAGAGTATTGGCTTTTATGCCTAAATATTGATTATGAATGAGATGAGTATGAGACTTTCATTATGTCTAATATGATTGAAGAAAATTCTTGCTACTTGCTAATGTGAAAGTGTACGAAAAGCGTGAATTTATTTTAAGTGTTATTGAGCATGACAGGTGTTTGTGTGATGACTTAAAATTATATGTGACACCCTTTCCTAAGATGCATGATGATTCACTCTTATTATTTATATTTAATGTGTGGGGTTTAGAAGGGTGTTACAGTTACCGTCCGCCTGTCTCTGAAGTTCCTGCTGTAACCACTATTCCTGTTATAACTGACATTCCTGCTACTACTGCTGTAATGACCATGCCACCGCCAAATATGAATGCTACTCCGTATGTTCTAGAAGAACCGGTGTATCATGGATCTCCAAGTGAAACTGTAGGGTTTGATGAAAGGATGGATGAATTTCAGGATAAGTTCTTAGAAATCCAGAAAAAACTGAAAGCTCTCCGAGGAAAAGAACTGTTTGGCAAAAGTGCTTCCGATCTCTGTTTGGTTCCAAATGTTAAAGTCCATCCGAAGTTCAAAGTTCCGGATTTCGAAAAATACAAAGGAAACACCTATCCACAGAGCCATCTGTTCACGTATGCTCGGAAGATGTCAGCACAGACCGAAAATGATCAGTTACTTATTCACTACTTTCAAGACAGTCTAACTGGTGCAACACTCAAATGGTACATGGGGTTAGACGGTGCGAAGGTTCGAACTTTTAATTATCTCTGTGAAGCCTTCATTAAACAATACAAATATAATGTAGACATGGCATCTGACTGTGATCAATTAAGGGCCATGACTCAGAAGGGTAAAGAAAACTTTAAAGAATATGCTCAGCGTTGGCGCGAGTTAGCCGCTCAAGTTACACCGCCATTAGAAGAGAAATAAATGACCAAGATCTTCCTGAAGACACTCTGTTCATTTTTCTATGAGAGAATGGTAGCTAGCGCACCCAGCAATTTCACTGAGATGGTAAATATGGGTATGCGTCTAGAAGAGGGAGTTCGTGAAGGAAGTTTAGCTAGGGAAGGAAGCACCCCTAGCAACACAAAAAAGTATGGAAGTAATTTCATAAAAAAGAAAGAACAAGATGTAAGCATCATACAACAAGGACGACCAAGGAGAAGGTATCAACAATCTCAACAAGTTTCTGCGGTAACGCCGATAATTAACACTCTAGCTTATCAACCACAGTTTGCTCAACCATATCAGCAACCTCAAGCTCCCAGAGCTCCACAGCCACAACGTCAATAGAATCAACAATCTCCTCAGCAAAATCGGCCACAATTCAACAATCGGGGCCGTGTACACAGAAGACTGGACTTTGATCCCATTCCTATGACATACACTGAACTATTCCCAGTTTTGATACATAAGGGACACATCCAGACGAAAGCTCCACCTGAGGTACCCAAAAGTCTTCCATACTAGTACAGAGCCGACAAACTTTGCCCTTATACCAAGGTGCTCCGAGTCATGACATCCAGAATTGCTACGGTTTGAAGGCAGATGTTCAAAGGTTGGTTAAAAGCATAATCTTATCCTTCAAAGATTCCAATCCTAACATACAAGATAATCCTCTACCTCAACATGGTTCATCCACTGTGAATATGGTCCAAGACTGTTTGGGAAAGAATGATGTAATTGACCTGAAGAACATTCGAGAATCTTTAGTGAAGATGCATGGTCACCTGATAAAATTGGTATCTTTTAACCATGAGCAACATAATTATACTGGTTGTCCTATTTGTTCTGTAGACTTTCGAGGCATTCATTATAGTGCCTCACTTTAAAGAAGTAGAGCGCATTGAAATTACCTATGACAGTAAAAGACCTGTCGTAACTCCTTTGGTAATTAATATGTCGAGACCTATCCCTTACACTTCTACCAGGGCGGTTCCATACAGATATAACGCCACGATGACGGAAAACGGAAAGGAGATGCCTTTTCTTACTTTGCCTTCAGTTGTTAATATCGCGGACGTTAGTAGAGTAACAAGAAGCGGGCGAGTCTATCCTTCAGTACCTTCAAAAGATAAGGGGATATCATTTGAGCAGCCAATTACAAAGGACCCAACGGTGGGGAAATCTGGTGGATCAGACCATTCCAAGCCCGACGAGTTCTTGAAATTGATCAAAAGAAGCGAGTATAAGATTGCAGATCAACTATTGCAAACCTCATCCAAGGTTTCAGTGTTGCAATTACTCATGAGTTATGAAGCATATAGATAAGCACTCCAGAAGGTGTTAGAGCAAGCGTATGTTGAATAGGATGTGACCATGTAACAATTTGATAATATCGTCAGTAATATTACTTCTTGAAACAACCTCAGGTTCAATGAGGAAGATCTCCCAGAAGAGGGAAAAAACTTAATATGGCATTACACATCTCGGTGAATTGTGGGAATGATGCATTGTCTAGTGTGCTGGTTTACACTGGGTCTTCGTTGAATGTGATGCTCAGGAATACTCTATCAAAGTTATCATATCAAGGGCCACCGATGAGGCCGATCCATGTCATTGTTAAAGTTTTTGATGGATCCAGGAAGACGGTAATTGGTGAAGTGGATCTTCCAATGACCATTGGATTACAAGTTTTTATGATTACATTTCAGGTCATGGACATTCGTGCCGCCTATAGCTGCTTATTAGGGAGGTCGTGGATAAATGAGGCTAGGGCAGTTACCTCTACGCTGCACCAGAAGCTGAAATATACATTCGAGGGTAAAACAATTATAATTTGTGGAGAACGAGCTTTGGTGGTAAGTCACTTGTCGTCATTTTCTTATGTTGAGGTAGAAGAAGAGGTCGGAACGCAGTTTCAGGCGCTATCAATTGTGGATAATGGTACCCATAAGCCTAGAATTCCCATGTCATCTTTCAAAGACGCACAACGGGTTGTGAGCGGTGGTTCCCATGAAGGTTGGGGTAGGATGTTATCTCTACCAGAAAAAAAGAACAAGGAGGGTCTCGGTTTTACTACCAGCTCTAATAAACAGGTCATTAGAAGTCAGGTGGTTTCACTGATTGAAGAGGTATTTCGCAGCGGAGGGATTATTCACCCTCTTGATATTAATGCAGTATCTGAAGATGAATCTGAAGGCTATATATTAGACGGTTCTGCAAGTCTCTCCATTCCGTATGAAGACTATGAGCTTTACATGGAAGATCCGGGGTATGATTCAGAGACTGAAGACGCCTATGTGCCTTTCTAATCTCCTAGATCAAGACGTCGAGATTACAGTTTTGAAGTCAATGTTGTCACCAAAGAAGACTCTGATGAAGACGTACCTAACTTTGTGACTCCAGGAGTAATGATCAAGAATTGGAGTGCGGCTGAAGTCCCCACTATTATTCATATATCAAAGTAATCATTTGTTTTAGTTTTCGCTCTGCCCATGGCGAAAATTAGTTGTGTGGGCCTATTTCTAAATAATTCCCTTTGCTCTGCCCAAGGCAAAGGTGATATTGTTAGGGCATGTTGTTCAGCTTTGCTATCATTAATGAAAACATTGTTTTTGTTTCATATCTGTTATTTTTTACTTTCTCTAGAAAATGATAATAATAATAATAATAATAATAATAATAATAATAATAATAATAATAAAGCGATAATCATCTTGCGTATACACACACTTTTTACTTCATAAACTAAATAAAACCATATCACATGCGCAGATTGTTACACGAGCAACATCTCGGGAATAATGACCCATTACCTTCGTCGAACTTCGAATTTCCTAGGTTTGAAGCCAAAGAAGAAGATATTCTGGAAGAGATTTCCAGACTGCTCGAAAACTAAGATAAAACTATTCAGCCTCATAAGGAGCCTGTAGAAGTGATTAATTTGGGTACGGAGGAAATCCATAAAGAAGTGAAAATCGGAGCTCTGCTCAAGTCTGATGTGAAAGAGAAGTTGATCGAGTTACTTAAGGAGTACGTCGATGTGTTTGCCTGGTCATATCAAGACATGCCTAGACTAGACACTACTATAGTGGAACACTACTTACCTTTGAAGCCAGAATGCCCATCGGTCAAGCAGAAGCTTAGAAGAACTCGACTTGGCATAACTTTGAAGATCAAAGAAGAAGTACAAAAACAGATTGATGCAGGTTTTCTTGTCACTTCTGAGTACCCATATTGTTTAGCCAATATTGTGCCCGTTCCGAAGAAAGATGGAAAAGTTCGTATGTGTGTGGACTACAGAGATTTGAACAAAGCCAATCCGAAGGACGATTTTCCGCTACCTCACATTAATATATTGGTGGACAACACTGCGAGGTATGAAATTTTCTCTTTTATGGATGGATTTTCAGGATACAATCATATTAGGATGGCTCTAGAAGATAGAGAAAAGACGTCCTTCATCACATCGTGGGGCATGCTTTGTTATAGAGTCATGCCATTTGGATTGAAGAATGCTGGGGCAACATATCAGAGGGCTATGACCACTTTGTTCCATGACATAATGCATAAAGATATCAAAGTATATGTAGATGATATGATAGCCAAGTCTAAAACTGAGGATGATCATGTTGAACATTTTTTGAAACTCTTTCGGCGACTAAGAGAATACAAACTTCGTTTGAATCCCAACAAATGTACGTTTGTGTACGATCAGGGAAACTATTAGGTTTCATTGTTAGTCAGAAAGGTATTAAAGTAGATCCTGATAAGATCAAGGCCATTCAAGAAATGTCGGCTCCTACTACAGAGAAACAGGTCAGAGGATTCTTAGGACGTCTAAATTATATTTCCCGGTTTATATCTAACATGACTGCTACTTGTGGGCCTATCTTCAAGCTTTTAAGGAAAGAACAAGGTTATGTTTGGACTAAATATTTTTAGAAGGCTTTTGATAGTATCAAGGAATATTTACTAGAACCTCCTATTCTGGCCCCTCCAGTTGAAGGACGACCTCTAATCATGTATTTAACTGTGTTCGAAGACTCGATGGGCTGTGTACTCGGACAACGAGATGAAGCAGGGAAACAAAAACATGTTACCTATTATTTGAGTAAGAAGTTCGCCGACTGCGAAGCCAAACATACCATGCTTGAGAAGACTTGTTGTGCTTTGGCATAAGCTGTCAGACACTTACGACAATATATGTTGAGTCATACTACTTGGCTAATTTCTAAGATGGATCGTATCAAATATATCTTCGAGAAACCTGCTTTGACTGGAAGAATTGCCAGATGGCAGATGTTATTATTAAAATATAAAATTGAATACCATACACAAAAGGCTATTAAAGAAAGTGTCTTGGCCGATCACTTAGCACATCAACCTATCGAAGACCATCATCTTACTGATGATGATTTCCTTGATGAAGATGTAATGTACTTGAAAATGAAATATTGCGAAGAACCTCTACCAGACAAAGGACCTGAACTAGATTAAGTGGGGTTTAATTTTTAATGGAGCTGTCAACGCTCATGGGAAAGGAATATGAGCGATTATTGTGGCTCCTCATGGATCTCACACCCCATTTACCTCCCGATTAAAATTCAAGTGTACCAAAAATGAAGCCGAATATGAAGCATGCATAATGGGCCTGGAAAAGGCAATAGATTTAAGGATCAAGAATTTGGATGTGTACGGTGATTCCGCTGTGGTAGTGTACCAAATCAAGGGAGAGTGGGAGACTCATCAAGATAATCTGATCCCATACAGAGACTATGCAAGAAGATTGTTACCCTTCTTCAATAGAGTCAACTTCCACCATATTCCCCGTGATGAGAATAGAATGGCGGATGCTTTGGCGACTTTAGCCTCCATGATTGTGGTAAACTATTGGAATGAATGTCCTAGGATTGACGTGAGACGTCTAGACAGACCTGCCTGCATATTTTCCATAGAAGACGTTGAAGACGATAAACCTTGGTATCATGACATTGAAGTGTTTCTTCAAAAAAAAGAGTACCCGTATGGGGCATCCAACAAAGATAAGAAGACGTTGAGAAGATTAGCTGGTAATTTTCTCCTGAGTAATGATGTACTGTACGAGTGAAACTTTGACATGGTCTTGCTAAGATGTGTTGACAAGCAGGAAGCAGACGTGTTAATGACGAAAATTCATGAAGGATCTTTTGACACTCATGCCAATGGACATGCTATGACTAAGAAACTCTTGAGAGCTGGCTACTATTGGATTACAATGGAGTACGACTGTTATAAGTTTGCAAAGAAATGTCACAAATGTCGGATTTATGCAGACAAGGTTCACGTGCCTCTAACTCTACTTAATGCTATCTCGTCTCCCTGGCCATTTTCCATGTGGGGCATCGATATGATTGGAATGATAGAACCAAAAGCGTCTAATGGACATCATTTTATTCTGGTAGCAATTGACTATTTCACTAAATGGGTCGAAGCAACTTCTTATGTCAATGTGACTAGACATGTGGTTGTTAAGTTTATAAAGAATTAGCTCATCTGCAAATATGGTGTGCTAAGTAAAATCATTATAGATAACGGGTCCAACCTGAACAATAGGATGATGAAAGAGCTATGTGAAGAATTCAAGATTGAGCATCATAACTCTTCTCCTTACAGACCGAAGATGAATGGGGCCGTCGAAGCTGCCAACAAGAATATCAAGAAGATCATTCAAAAGATGGTTGTCACGTACAAGGACTGGCATAAAATGCTCCCGTTTGCTCTACATGGATATCTTACTTCAGTGCGCACGTCAACAAGGGCAACTCCATTTTCACTTGTTTGCGATATGGAAGTTGTACTCATAGTAGAAGTTGAGATTCCTTATATGAGAGTTTTGATGGAAGCGAAGTTATCAGAGGCTGAATGGTGTCAAAGCAGGTACGACCAACTGAATTTGATTGAAGAAAAGAGAATGACGACATTGTGTCATGGACAACTATACCAACAAAGAATGAAGAAGGCGTTTGATAAGAAGGTTCGACCCAACAAATTCAAAGAAGGTGACCTTTTGCTCAAGAAGATTCAATCATTCCCCACTGATACTCGAGGAAAATGGGCTCTGAACTATGACGGTCCATATGTTGTTAAGAAAGTTTTCTCAGGAGGTGCTCTGATGTTGGCCACCATGGACAGAGAAGAGATCACTCGCCCAGTGAATGTGGATGCAGTTAAGAAGTATTATGCTTAGAATGCAGGATGTTCAAATTTGGTTTAGGAAGATATGGGTTATTATTCCCCTAATGCAACTGATATTATTATTATTATCCTTTTCCCATGTTGTGATAATATATTGGAGTCATGCCCTTTTGCTGACTACCATTCAACTAATAAAATTGAATTTCCATCTTACTTTCACTTTACACTTGTACAAATAAATGTTTTATTTTGATAGCAAAATTCTGGACAAGTTTAAGATTATCTCAATTTTTTTTGTATTTTTTACTTGATATATGAATAATAAATGGACATTCATAGATGTTTATTTCATCTCTGAAAAATATTGAGCTCCGGTCCTCATACAAGACTCCCTCTGAAGAGGATATTCATCTCATCCTCGTAGATGAGGATTTCCCTGATAAAGTGGATATTTATCTTATCCATGAATTATAATCTCCATGAAGCGACTAGATTTATCTAGACAATTCTGCAAATGAAGCCAAATATTATTCCCTAGAGGAAGTTATGAAGCAAGATCATATATTTATCCCGATGATGTTTTGATCCGTGAAGATTTGGATGAGTACCCATCGCTTGAGATGTTTATTTCATCTCTGTTTTCTCGTTGTTTTGTCTGCATAATCATAGCATATAGATAGCAAGGCATGTGCATTTTGCATCTTTGTGTTTTGTTTGTTTGTTTACTTTGGGTGTGTTTATCCCCAAGTGACTGGGTTTGTCTTCTCCCTCCAAGTAGAGTCGTCAGTCCTAAGCAGAAAGAGCATATCCTTTCTAATTCCCCACTGAGTTTGATCCTCGTGGAAGTTGGTTGCTTTAGTTTTCTTCTCCATTTCTGGATAGGGTAAACCCCAGTTGAGTTCATCCCTCATTGGGTAGAGTCTTGCTTGACCGTTTCTCTTTGGTTACTTCCTGAATTGAACTTTGGTCCCTGACAATCACGATTTTGGATATCTCTAGGCTTTTGAACCTGGATTGAGCATGCACTTATTTTGCACTTTTCCCCCCGGGAAGAATCTGTTTGAAGATCACCATTGAAGACAAAGTATTTCTCCAGCAATGTTACAACATTTTCTCAGCAATTTATACCTAGACAATAAATGGCAGCTCTTTATTTGATCAGCTTGTTTCGTTCTCAGGGTTTCTATTTGGATGACAAATGGCAGTCTCCTCAAGACGGTTTGTTTATCCCCAGTGAGTTTATCAACTTATCCTCCATTAAATGGCATCTTTCTGAGAAGTTTGATGAAGCTCCAAATTATTTTTCTCTTTATTTGAGAAGACACATTTTTGCAAATCAACCGACTTGTATCTCTTTTAGATCCCCAACAATGTTTTCTAATCTCCAAAAGGCTATGGATCCCCGTTGAATTCATATATCTCCAGTAAAGTTCTGATCCCCTGTGAAGATACTCTCCCATAAGTATTCACCTATCCAAGAAGAAACTGAGACCCGTTCATGGCATACAACCTTGAAGCGTGGGGAAGTTTACTTCACCCTTTTCAAGTGAAGACTTGATTAAAGAAGAAACTGAGACCCGTTCTTGGTATACAACCTTGAAGCGTGGGGAAGTTTACTTCACTCTTTTCAAGTGAAGACTTGATTAAATAAGAAATTGGGACCCGTTCATGGCATACAACCTTGAAGCGTGGGAAAGTTTACTTCACCCTTTTCAAGTGAAGACTTGATTAAAGAAGAAACTGAGACCCGTTCATGGCATAAAACCTTGAAGCGTGGGGAGGTTTATTTACCGTTTCTAAATAGGTTATCCATCCAGACAAGCCGAATCATTTTATTTTAGTCATTACCTCTGCTTAGGCTATCATACATTTGATAGTAGGTAATATATCGTGTCATTTTGGACAGGTACCTTCGCTTAGGCTACCAGGGTGGTAGTAGGTCATATTTCCTCTGCATGTTACCTTTGCTTAGGCTATCATACGATTGATAGTAGGTAATATGCGTCTTTGTTTCAATTGGATGCCTTTACTTAGGCTACCACAAGTTGGTAGTAGGTTATCCCTCAAAGTTTAAGTTTCTCGCCCGTTGTTTGAACTATCACATTCTTGATAATAAATACTATACATCTCTATTTTGCTGGAGATACTATTTCATTTAAGATATCCCCATTGAAGGTGGTTTGTCTCTTCCCTAGTGGTGATTTGTTTGTCTCATCCTTAGTGGAGTTGGACCTTTCCCCGTGGAGTCTTGCTTTGCTAATTTGTTCCTCGTCGGGCCTCCCTTCCTGTGTTTCAGTGTTTTTCGTATAGCTATCCCTTGGTGGCATCATTTCCCCACAGGATCTTTGTCTTGCATTCTTTTCATATCATATCATTTCATATCATATGCATCTTGCGGCATCTTAGGTCCAAAAATTGTTCATGTCTATATTTAAGTATCTCCTATCTCGTCGAGACGAAGATTTCAATCTCCATATCTTCAGATAGAAGAAACTTAAATAGGGGCATTTGTCACACCCCATTTTTTGACCCTAAGATCCCCACCTCTTTGTGCATTGTCCTACATAACATCTTTAGGTTATATGGTCTTTTGTATGCGTTTCTGTCACCACTAACCTGTAGCACCCTAAAATTTGCTTTTCGTTTTAAGCTTAATTGGCTTTTGTTTCTTTGCATTTTGCATTTTTTGCATATCATAGCATTCGTTCCTGAGGCATGGGATCAAGGCATTCCCGTGGCTCAGGCTCATTTCGGCGCAAAGGACTGAAAGATTAAATAACGAGCATCAGAGGCTCTGGCATTTATTTTGCCCAACGGTCGAGCGACCGATTTTATTTTTATATTGCAGGATATGTTCAGCTCAGACAGCAGTATTCAGGCTATCGCAAGCTTTTTGATGGTTATCATATTCAAAAGCAAGTTTCAGAAGTTGAACAGAGCTCTAAACAGTTGGAAACGGACAAATGGACAGATTTCCCTCCAAAAGGCGCCAAAATTCAAATTTTTGAGGTGTTAATTGGTTAACCTATATGGTTAATCGATTAACCAAGGCAAAATTAGGGAAAATTGGGATTTTTTGAAGGTGTTAACTGATTAACCTATATGGTTAATCGATTAACCAGTGCAAATTTTGCCTCTGTACGTGAATTTTCAATGCAGGTTGTTTTGGGGTCCAATTTTGGTCATGCGCAAACTTGATTTTCACTTTGGGAAGGATCTAGAACCTATTTGGAATTTGATTAATTTCATTTTCCCTCCAAATGCCCATTCCTCATTCCAAACCATATTTTCCACACCACATTCCAAACCTTAAATTTGGATCCAAGCCTAATTGGTATTTAAGTGATTCACTCCAAACCTCACACATCTAATCACTCATAATTTCATTTCAAATTCAGAATTGGTCTCAATTCTCTCTCAATTGTCCATCTTCCAAAACCTTCACCAAAGCTCTTTTCCATTGAATTCTTTGATTCTTCCGAGGAATCAATGAATTCTTGAGCTTAAACCTCCATCCATCATCTTCATTGGATCAAATTCTCCATCCAATTTTCGTGCAAAATTGGATCTGAATCTGGAAGTGATTTTGGAAGTGATTATTTGGCTTATTTTGGATTAATCTTGAAGGATCTTCATTGCTATCACAAGAATTGGTGTGGATCTTGAAGTATTCCGGACTTCTAGCATTGGATCTATTCAATTACAGTTGAATCAACACTAACCGGAGAAAATCTCCGCTCCGAAGGTTGGATCCGAATCTGTTTTTAGCTTATTTGCAATAATCATGTGGATTTTCATCTTCGATTGAATTTTGGTTAATTTGATCCGTTTGATCCATGATTTGATTGTGTTAATCTGTTTACATGCTGTTTGAATCATGATTTGCTGGTTTAATTTCGTGATTTAGTGATTATGCGATCATCCGGTTGATCGGATAAGTGCTTATTTGCTGAAAATGATGTTTTGTTGCTGTTCTTCTGCTGTTGGCACAATGTTAATCGGTTAACGCATATGGTTAATCGATTAACCAGTCCAAATATTCAAATTTTTTAAATGTTAACAGTGGTTAACCAATTAACATTGTGCCAGTGGGTATGTTTTGCTGATTTTCTTGCATATTTAGGTACCGTTTCGTATCGAATCATCGTAATTTAATACGATGCATTAGAGGTGAAATGTTCTGGACATTTTGTCGTTGTTCTTGATTATTTAATTGAGATTTCTTCGACACGTGTGCTTGTTTTTCACTTGAATGCATACTCCCGTATATGTCGTTCAAAGTGATGTTTATCTTTCGCTTGAGTGTTTGAGTCGAGTGGTCGAGATGCGCTTGTGGTGGCTGCTGCCCTGCACTTCTTTTCCTCCAACTTGTCTCCGATGATTGATAGCCGATGGTTATAGAAGTTCACTTCTCCCTTTTTGTCTCATCCACTCTCTTTTGTGCTTGCATGTTCATGTTTGCTTGCCTTCTTGCATTTCTCTTTTTTGCATTGCATTTGTTGCTTGCTTCCAAGAGGCTGAGACGTGCTTGTGGCGGCTGCTGCCCCACACTATTTTCCTCCCTCTTTGCATGTTTATGTTTCATGTGTGCATCTCTTACTTGTGATTGAATTTACTTGGTGCTTTCTTGTGCTTTTTGCCATGATCCCCATAAAGTTCCTAGTCCCTCCGTTTAGGATGGGAGTAGGAGAGACATTAGGTGTTCAATCCAAGCATGCAAACGTTAGGGTAAATGTTTCCCCTTTTAATCCTAACCTTAGGACCACTTTGCATGACAACGTTAGGGCCGAGTTTCCCTTAGACCTTCCGTGCGTCTCTCTTTCTCATCTCAAAATAATTCTAACTCATCTAATAAATGTGATGAACGTTGCACATTACGAGCCTTAAGCTACATGGAAAATGATGAGTGAGGGGTCTCCTCTCGCTTTTCTAGAGTGTTTAGTGTACGTCCCATTTGGGGGAGATACGCGACGCATTCGCTCCTATGTCATAGTCTTTAGTGCAACGTGAATCACCAACCGAATTAATTCACTTCACTAAAAAACACAAACAAATTACAAACCTTTTTCCTTCGGGATTAATCGGAAACTTTTTTCATAAAAAAAGAGTGTTGTTAAGCTTTGGTTCTATCGCAAACAGGCATCGTCCCTAACTGCTGGAACCACTATTTAACCCTACTCGGTTAAAACACTTAACCAACTTGTGGTTTTGTGTCAGCCCCGAACTACGTTTGCTCTGATTTCTCATACCAGATGAGGATACGTAGGCACAAGACGCGATGTCTTGGCGAGCAACCTTTCCCCCCCTTTTCCCCGTAGTTAGCCGAACTACATTGACTCTAACTTTCCCATTGCACGAGGGAATACATAGGCACAGAGCGGCGATGCTCTGCCGAGTCTCTTTTATTTTCTTTTTGTCCCTTGAGCCTTTAGCTAGATAAATTAAACACACCCTTAGATAGACAACAAGCGTGGATCCCGTCGAGTACGATGGACGTGAGGGGTGCTAATACCTTCCCCTCGCGTAACCGACTCTCGAATCCAGGACTTGGTTGCGATGACCTCGTCTTTCCCTTTTTGGTTAGGTTTTTCCGATCGTTTCCTTTCCCTCTCTTTGGGATAAATAACGAAAGGTGGCGACTCTTCTGTTTTCCGCCGGGCGTTTTTCGCAGTTGCGACAGCTGGCGACTCTGCTGGGGATTACGATGGTTCCCTATGCGAGTCAATCCTAGCGCTCGTATGTTGCGTCTTTGGGTGTTTACTGTTGAGCAGTTATTTTTTGCTTTATGTACATATCTGGTGTGTATTATTGCATTCGCATTTTATTATCATATTATGTTGCTGCTGTGCCGTAGGTTGGGTTGTTCCATTGAGAGATAAGTCGGACCTGGGCTTGAGTATACACACAGGATTAGTGTGGAGAGTAGTGGGAGCTTGTGTGGCGTTTGGCCATGCAATAGCTCGTGCGAAATTCACGTTCAAATGAGGTTTTTCTTTGGAAATATTCTATCCTGCGCGTCTGGTGCAGTTGAGGGAATATTGACTTAGAGAGACTGTCGACTCTGGAGACCGTTCATTTGGGAAGTCAGCTAAGTGAGGCCGTTTCATTAGACTATGATGCCAAACCAGAAATGGTGAACGTATCATCGTTTCTCGAAATTTTGTGACGCTGACCACCCGCATAGGATGCCGTACCTTTCAAGACTAGAACCCACATGTGAGAGGGGATGGGTTTTGCAGGAAACCTGGCCTTCAACCAACCCTGATTTTCTTGTCAGTGCAAACTTTTGATCCTGAGTACTCCGGTTTTCTGTTATCTTAGTGATCTGATTAGAGCGGAGCTCTGGTTGAGTTCAGTCAACGAAACAATAGTATTTGAGCATTGGATACATTGATCCCATGTTTGCATCTGCATAATCATCCTGCATTTAACATAGCATGTTTGTGTGTTACAGGTTCTTGTCTTTCCCTTGATTCTAGTACTGATCTTCTGTAGAGATGGAAGCAAGCAGAAAGAGGATTGTTGTGTACAAGTTTCCTGCACCTGAGTTTGGACCTTTATTTGGTCTGGTTTCCCTGGCTAATCCTAGTGTTCTGGCAACCTTCAGGGAAGATTATGGGAGTATTCTGAATCTTGTCCGTAAGATCACGAGCTATGAGTATGGTGCTATTCATACCCTGTTACAGTTTTATGATCCACCACTGCGATGTTTCACATTCCTAGATTATGTGTTGGCTCCGACTTTGGAGGAGTTTGCTTTCATTTTAGGTGTTCCGATCCTAAATAAGGTGCCACTCTTCAGTTCCGAAGAAGAACATAATCTTGAGAAGTTATCCGCCGCTCTTTATTTGAGCACCTCTGACTTAGTAGACCATGTTATCAGCAGAAACGGAGTTTTCAGCTTTACTTTATCTTTCTTGGTGGACAAAGCCCGAGAGTATGCTGAGAAGGGTTGTTGGGTGGTTTTCAGTGCTATATTGGCTCTGTGTGTCTATGGCATTGTGTTGTTTCCCAATGTACCAGACTTTGTGGATTTCGATGCTTTTCATATCTTCGCTTTCGGGAACCCCGTACCTACTCTTCTGGGAG
The DNA here is from genome assembly GCA_963859935.3 of Lathyrus sativus. Classification (NCBI taxonomy): domain Eukaryota; kingdom Viridiplantae; phylum Streptophyta; class Magnoliopsida; order Fabales; family Fabaceae; genus Lathyrus; species Lathyrus sativus. Next base: position 84,449,730 of record OZ012740.1, on the reverse strand, counting down.
ACTTGTATCATTCGGTATATTACAAGAACTAGAAAAGAAGAGGAAAGATGGTTTCTTGTTGTGCATCGTTGTTGCATAAGTGGTTTGTTGATCACCTTCCTCGCTCTGGAGCTTTTGTGGATTTGAGGAATTCGTCTGAATGGTCAAAGAGGCTTATGGGTTTAACATAAAAGAATATTGTCTGGTTCAACCGAGACCTGCTGGGTCGCGAGCTTATCTTTAGTTGTGGTAGCTTTCATAATATGCTCTTGATAGGGAGGAAAGGTGGCATCAACTACAATCCTTCTCTGGCTGTCAGACAGTTTGGTTACGCTTTGAGAGGGCCTCCAAAAGAAGAAGAAGTGCAGGAATCTCTGTACTTCACAGGTGTAGCTGATCATGGTATCTCGGCTAGATTCGTGGACACTTGGGGTAAAATTCACAAGATGGGAAAGCTTTCTTTGGGAAAGGGAGATTGTAGAGCCTATGATCCCTACTTGGAGTGGATTCAGAAGAGAGTTGAAGAGGTACTACTACCATTTCCTGTTGAAGCGCCACTGCATCCCTTAGTCATTGAGCCACCTACAACCGTCGACATCCTAAGATATACCAAGCTTTGGGCAGAGAAGGCAGAGCTGCGCAAAGAGAATGAAGAGTTGAAGCAGGAAATCAGTCAGCTGAAACATGATAAGGGTGAAGCTGTTTATTTGGCCAAGACGAAGTCAGAATCCTTGATCAAGTTGGAGAAAGAACTTGTTGATCAGGTACAAGCATGGAAGCAAGTCGGTCTTGATCTAAAAAGCACTTGTGACGTCCTGAAGAGTAAGAAGGAGGATTTAGACAGAGCATATCTGAAGATATCCAAGTTCAACGAGCAATGGAATGCTACCTTGACTGCCAATAAGAGTAGAGAGGATCAACTTCGAATTCAGGTTGATAAGCTGAAAGCACAACTCAAGGCTAAGGAGAGAGAGGTATTGTTAGAATCGTTTCACAGGAGCATGATCAAGCAGAAATACCAGAAAACTTTATCAGCACTTGAAGAGTTCAAGATTCGAACAGAAGTGAAGAAACCCAGGCTTGAGGAGGCCTTCGGCGAAGATGCTTGGGAGGACCATTGTCATTATCTCCGGGATGTGATACACAGAAGGGACATCCTTATCAGAAAGTTGGTTTCCAGACCAGATCACCCAGATACAAAAGAGATGCTCAAGGAGTCTCAGGACTGAAGTAGAGATCATAACTACTAGGGCATTTTATCTTTTGTAGTTTTATTTGCTTTTGTATCTTGATCATCACCAGGGATGTTGGGTGAGATCAATACATTTTTGTATGCAGATATTTCTCATTTGATTGTATTATCTCAGCTTTACCTGGTATATGAGAAGATTATTATGATGTTCTTATCCATCTCTGTCGTTCTTGTTTATTGAAACTGGAATCAAGGGAGAGATCTCCCTGTGCATACATAAACATGTTTGCATTTTGCATCTTGCATCTTCATTTGCATCGCAAGGTGTTCTCGGTGGCCTTCTTTTCCTAACTCTGCTTGGTTTTCTTCAGTTCAGGATTGAGGAAGTTGAGGAGTTCAGTTTCTACAGGTATCCAACTCAAGGGAATCAGCGAAAAGTGATGGATCAGGTTCAAGCTGAATTGCAGGAAGTCAGGGCTCGCATGGCCCAATTCATGGAGCTGATGCAGACTGTTGCTAGTGGGTAGGAACAGTTAAGAACTTTGGTCCAGCCGTTGATAGCACGGGTTGACGAGGAGGGTTTTTTGCATGGAGGAGCTGGTGTTATTCCTCCATAGATCAGTGGATCTATTCCACAGGGTATCCCTATTGTTGTTGTACCTCTGGGTGGAGGAGCTACGAATGAGAATGGTAATGTTGCTGGTAATGGAAGTGTGTGCGCTGTGCATGGGGCTGCTGGCCCTCATTGGGAAGATAACCAGGATGATGTGTTTTCCATGAGAGATATGGAGGGTGGTTTACCGACGAAAGTTGATCAAAGGTTTAAACTAATCGAGGAGAAAATGAAATCATATGAGAATCAGAACTCTTTGGGCCTTGATATGTCTGATCTTGGTCTAGTCCCTGGGGTCAGGATTCCTCCCAAATTCGAGGTGCTCGATTTTGATAAGTACAAAGGTACGACTTGTCCAAGAGTGCATATTCGGGCATATTTCAGGAAGATGTATGCTTATTCCAACGATGAAAAGCTGCTGATACATTTTTCCAAGACAGTCTGGCAGGGGCGTCTTTGGAATGGTATATGGGACTAAAGAGAACTTATATCCGCAGCTGGAAAGAATTGGCTGAGGAATTTGTGCGTCACTATCAGTATAATATTGATCTAGCACCCAACCGTGTACAATTGCAGAGCTTGTCGCGAAAAAGTAGTGAGAGCTTCAAGGAATACGCCCAGAGGTGGCGGGATTTAGCTGCAAGAGTGCAACCCCTTATGGTTGAAAGGGAGTTGATCGACCTGTTCATGGCTTTGCTACCTGGCGTGTACTTTGAGAAGTTGGTAGGATGCATGTCTGCAGGGTTTTCTGATCTGGTAATAGCTGGTGAGAGAATTGAAAGTGGAATCAAGTCTGGTAAGATTCTGAATGGTGGTGGATCCTCTTCGGGAGGAACAAAGAAGCCGTATTCTGCAAACCCCAAGAGAAGGGAGGGGGATGCAAATGATATTTCTCACAAGGGTAAAGGTACAGCTCGGTCCCGTTATCCTCAACAATTCCCTACAGTAGATATCCCAGCTGCAACTCAGTAGCAAGTCAATGTTCCACGACCTTATGCTACCAGGCGTAGAATGGCTGATAGGCAGTTCGCGAATCCTCTGATGTCGTATTCTCAGTTGTTACAACATTTACTGTAGTTACAATTGGTTCAGAAGAGGACTATGGTCCCTCTCACTGGCACGCCACCTCCTGGCTACGATGCGAACGCTCATTGCGAATTTCACTCTGGCGCCCCAGGCCATGATGTTGACCATTGCAAAGCTTTCAAGCACAAAGTCCAGGAACTGCTTGATTCTAAAGCTATCAACTTCACCAACGATGGGCCGAATGTGACTCAAAACCCGATGCCGAATCATGGGGCGGCGACCAACACCATTATTGAGGGGGAGAAGTTAAACCTGGTAACTGATGTTGGGGATTTGAAGACTCCGTTGGGGTTTGTGAAGGCTAGCTTGTTGAAGAATGGGGTGTTTCTAGGATGTTCTTTTGACTGTTCAGAGTGTGAAGTGTAACACCCATTTTAATTATTTAGTCTTTTTGGTGTGTCCTTGTGTGAGGAGTGTGTCTGAGCGCGTTGGTGGGTGCCTTTAATTGATAAGGATTATTTTATTAAGTCATAGAGTTAATATTAATATAATATAATGAATAATGATAATAATTTAATACATATTATTATTATTATTATTATTATTATTATTATTATTATTATTATTATTATTATTATTATTATTATTATTATTATTATTATTATTATTATTATTGTCGCACCATAATTTTTGACCCTAAAATTCCACCTCTGTTTGGTTTTCTTACGTTTTATCTCTTTACTTTTATGTGCGGCTAACGAGTGTATGCAGGTACATCGATCTCAAGCCTAGACGACGTTAATCCTCATAGAACCTTTCTCTCCTTGCGCCACCTTCGGATTAACACTTTTAAAAAATATCTTAGACGAGCTCTCTGGCTATATCTCACGAATTAAGATCGGTTTCACGACTCATGTGCTATCAAGATCATTAATTGAAAGAGGACTTACCAAGACAACAAATTCGGTACAAGGCACAGGTCATGATGAAAAGGGAGGGTTGTGGACCCTTTAAGATTAAGATCTTAAGCATTATTCCATAGAAGTTAATGGCTCCATGATTAAGAAGTTCAAGGCGCCTTACCATTCATTTACAAATCTAAGCACAAAGAATTTGGGATCTCTTCGCATTCAAAACACAAAGTATCTCATAATATCACATCATTCTCGCTACAAGATTCAAGAAGTTCAAATTTGCTTCGAGGTCATACAATTGGATCGCTTGGAATCCAAATTACGGTGGAGTGTTTTTTTAAAGGAAAAGCGCCATTTCAAGGTTAAGGCTTTCAAGCATAGTCTTTGTGTTCATCAAGCTTCTCAAAGATCAAGTCAAGCATAAGTAAGTTTATGAATTATTTGGAGTTTAAGTTGCAAGAATCACAAGCATATGGCACTTTCCATCATTTTGAATCTTATTATTCAAGTCGTTCGAATTCAACGTCCCAAGTTACAAAGTCGTGAAGGTTTAAAGATTTGAAGACTTATCTAAGGTTTAAAGATTTAAAGATTTATCTCTCGAGGATGCTATTGGTAATTATGCGCAAGTTTAGTCCAAGATCTTAAATGACACAAGGAAGCTTATCACTATAATGAGAACCGACATTACAAATGGAAAGCCTTAATTTATTGTAGCTCAAATTACCACCGAGCCAGAAGGTGTTAACACACCACGTTTTAAATTTCTATGCTATATTTCATACACAACGAATCATTACAAATAATTTAACTCAAGAAGTCCATGAAGAACATTTCCCACTCAAGAACTGGACCTATCGCTCAAATGGAGGATTTAGTGAAACATTTGTGATCATGTCTTCACTACACCTTGCCAACAGCCAAAAAAGAGGATCAAGAATGTTTTTATTTACTCCAGCAGTACCAACGCCAACCGCGAAAGGAAAGCTTCCCTTGATTGCAAACCAGGTAGAACGGGCAACACAATCAGATCGTTGCAACGGTAACCACTCAGCTGGTCTCCGCATCAAAGCTAACATGCGCCACAACCTTCTTCCTTAAATTCAACATAACACATAGCACCAACGGAGGCACGCAACATGCTGGATATCCTGTTACCAACAGAGGGAGTTTGGTTTAATCTTTTGACAGTAACCGATTGCGAGAGTAGGAAATAGGTGAATGGAATAAGCCACGTACCTTAGGCGGTGAATTATGCTTCTTCCCGCAGTATCTTTAAGGCCGGTCGGGAACTAGGCGTTTCGTATTATTCCTCAAGAACTTGGAAGGATTCCATGGAGGTCACAAACTCTCTTCATGAATTAGAAGTCGAAAACAATATCACAAAGCTTACTGAATACATATCAAATCCTTGCATTACCCTTGATATGAAGGGCTTACGATATCTCTACATTAACTCACAGTTCGTTTGCAAGGGACCCATTCATAAGCTCTGAGCATCGTAACTCGTGGAGTGCTGATGATGAATGCAAAAACAAAAAGTAGATCCAGATGTCAACACCATTTTAGTGGAATCTGATATATTAAAATTTGGAAACCAAAATCATAAGGGCTGTTTAGACCTCTTCTTTTCCACTTCAGACAAGCTAAATGAGGATGACAATCATCAACGTAATAGGGAGGATGTTAGAACCAATGTTGGTTACTTACGTCGAAGGACTGAGATGTTCAAAGATAAACAAAACGCGGGAGAGCTTCATTGTTGGACCGGTTATTCTGGAAATTTACTGGACGTTTCATACACCAAAAGCATGTCGACCACTGAGAAAAAGAACAACAACTTTTCAACGTATGATAACAATGATTTATTACAAGGAGTTTATTCTTTCAGATGGTATGCATCCTACTGTAGAAATTTATATGATAATATACCTTTTTATGCAACAAGTTCTTCACATGGAAGGAAATTAAATAAAGCAGATGCTAGTGTGCTATGTGAATCATTTGAAGGTGATTTTCAAAAGCCTTTTCTAAAGAGCTGCTCTACACAAAAGGAAGTTTTCTGCATAAGAAGGCTTTGCTGGTAAATAACGAACCTGAACTACAAACTTTTAGCTTTCAGAGCAAGAAAAATCTATGGGGGGATTGTTTCATTGAGCACAGTGTCGCTACTGTGAAAATCGGCGCCGACTATGACAGAAGAGTCGCCACCGTGCGTTATTTATCCCAAAGGAGGGAAAGGAAACGCTCGAAGTAAACCTAACGCAAAACGGGAAAGGAATGGTCATCGCAACGAAATCTTGGATTCGGGAGTTGGTTACGCAAGGGGAAGGTATTAGCACCCCTCACGTCCGTCGTACTCGACGGGATCCACGCTTGTTTTCTAATACAAATTGTTATTCTATCTACTCTAGGGGTCTGGGGTTAAAAGAAAATAAAATAACTCGGCAAAGTATCACACTTTATGCCTACGTATTCCCGTCTGGAACGAGAAATCAGAGTCAACGTAGTTCGCCTGCCTACGGGAAAGGAGGGGAAGGTTGCTCACTAGGATACGGCATCCTATGCCTACGTACTTTCATACAACATGAAAGATCAGAGCAAACGTAGTTCGGGCTACGGAAGACACAGATCTGTCTGACTGTTTTTTAGATCCTTCTGAAAAGGTTTTCTTCTGATTAGGAGTCCAAGCGGACAAAAATGACACTTTGATGTTTGTTTTCAGTCTTTTACGCAAGAACTGTTTTTTAGTTTGTTTGCAATCTCTGACGCACCAGAGACTATGATCTGAGAGTGACTACGTCGCGTGTCACCTAAAGGGTACCACACTAAGCGGTCAGACTACTGGAAAGAAACTCTCCAACAACCCTTTCTCAAATAGCTTAAGGCCCGTAACGTACGACATCGATTAACCTTATTACTGTGTTTTTGAGTTGTTTTGAGATAAGAAGAGAAACGACATTCTAAAAACCTAGGGTTGAAAATGGGAATCAAAACTACCCTAATGTTGTCATGCCTGGGTTAAAACCTAAGGTCTGTCATATTTCTCTCTTGCACAGAGGGAAACAAAGATCCTAGGGGATAAACGGAAAAGAAACAGATATACAGTAAACAGTAAAATGCATGAGATGCAGCAATACAAGCGAGGCGAGGGAGTCCCACTCAACCTCGAACCTGGGAAAACAATAGGCAAAATGAAACAGCTTCACTTCAAACCTGAGGGGCAAGCTGAACAAGCCAACAAACAATACAGAAAAAGAAATAAAAATCCAACACCAGCTCTGACAGCAACACCAGCTCCTACAGTAAGCAGTTCAAACAACACCAGCTCTGACAGCTACAGTTGATTAACAGCAAAGGGTTGACAACACCAACTTCAAGCAAGATCCCATCTTCACTCTTAAATGATCCCCAAGCTTTAGATAACCTCCTGTCTTCAAAAGTCTCCAAGCTCTGGCAAGCACCGAATCCCAACAAATAGACAGCTTCAAACAACAGCAAAACCCTAACTCCAACAGATAACTCTCTTTGACAGGCACAAGCTTCCTCTTCACCAATCTTCGATGAACTTCATTCTTCAATGGGCTTATATCTTCAAGGCAAGCACTCACAGGAGAGAATCACTTAACAGATTAAGTTGAAATGCTAAACAGCTTATTGACAACCAAAGGAAGCCTATAAGTGTTTAACATTATAAGGGAAAGGTTCCCTCAAAGTTCTACTTCCAGAATAAGCCATTTATCCCTCAAAAGGAGGGATGTGGATATCTTAGAAGGACTTTTTGTCATAGGGGGAATAGAAGCACAAGATGCTTTCTATGTTTGTAAGAAGAAATCATTCTAATCTAAGGCTCTCCCTATTTTTCCTATCTCCTAAGTCTTCACAAACCACCTTCAGGTAGAAGAATCCTCATGCATCAAGCTCTATTCCTTGTCTTCAATCATCATCCAAGGTCTTCATTAGCTCCAACAAGCAAGGCCCAAGCCCAACACCCAATTGAAATGACCAAAACTCAACAAACAAAACAACATCCCAAGAGGGAAACACACAAACATCACCCAATTTGCAAAAATCAAGTAAAAATAGTAATATTCATTATAAAATCCTAGATTAATTTCTAAGGGAACCTAACTATATACCCTATACCCCATATAGATCCCATAACCTAAATCAACTATCGAACCCCAAAACTATGTGTCAAAATACACCTAAGTGTTATGAAATCCTAATTCTGATACCTCTCCTATCTACCTCTCAAATTAATCTAAGTTTTAGTCACAAAAATATGACAAAATTCCTAAGGGTACATACTTCCCTAATCTAATCAGCCTCACAAGAATCAATCAAAAATCATGCACCAATCTGTCATACTAAATTCAGAAAACTTAAGTGCTAAACAAATGTAACATAAAAGCAATAATATTGTAAAATACGCCAAAAAAAATATAAAACGCATGAAATTAATGTTTTTATTATTTCACAATTTTCTAGAGGTCCTAAGGGAACTAGGGAAAAAGTTCCCATCCAAAAATGTTTATTTTTCAATTTATTGTGAATTATTTACTAAACTATATGTAAACATGAAAAATAAAGGAAAATCAACAAAAAATAAAACTGGCGTGGCGAATAGCAATTAGGTTCAGTTCAAAAATGAATTGGGCTCAGGAGGGGGGTGCAATTATCAAGCGCGCTGCTAGGCCCAAACCACTTCAGAAAATACTTGGAAAATGGATGGAACTTGATAAAGGTATGTGTTGAATAGCAAGCAGTTCACGTGTTAGTCTGATTGGGCCCCAGACGGGGGTGTAATTAGCAATCTTGTCTAGGCCCAAACAAAATTCACACTGAGAGGGAGGTTCAATGGGGAAACGGAGAGATGATCAGCATAAACACAATGGGCCTAAGGCCCGAATCTAACATCAATCCAACCTTCAGTAGCAAAACCCTAACTCTATCTCACTTTCCCCTCCTCTACTGTTCACTCTGAACCCTAGCGCCGTTCTCCTCCCAAACTTCTCTCTGATTCTCTCAGACCCTTCACTAACCTTGTTCGTCAACAATCGCCTCAAACTAAACCTGTTTCAAATCTCTCAGCTCACGAACCTCCCTAACCTAATCTTGTTCTCAACATTCTACCGTTCAAACTCTTAACACCTGGTTCTTCAACTAAACAACAACAAATTAACGAGTTAAAGTTGTTCAAGGAAAAACCTGGAGAAGCGATGAAAAGGATGAGTTCTGGAAGCAACTGATGAAGATGGCGAGATTCAAGATGCGTGAAGATCTGCAAATCTTGGAGCTGGACGAGGAAGATCTACGACTTGATGAACGTCGCCGAAGATCTCCGTTGAAGATTCGAAGGTCTGCGAAGATCTCAACAAGAACTGAAGTTTGGAGTAATCTTGAGGAATTTCTGGGCAAAGACTCTTGAAGATTGATGAAGTTCTTGGCGTTTCAGAAAAAAACGATGAACTGGACGAAGATCAACAACTTGCTGATGGATGTTCTTGGCGTTTATGGAAAAAAAAACGATGAACTGGACGAAGATCAATAAATTGCTGATGAATTTTGTATGGGTGTTAATGAACACACGGTGAGAGTTGCTGAAGATCTGTGGTGGTTTCTGGAGGAAATGCAGTTTTCCGGTGAGTTTGAGGATTCCGGCGACTGTTGCAGTGGTCCGGTGAGCAGTTACGACTCTCCGGAGGGTGGTTGCATGGCCGGCGGGAGGGGTGGTCCGGTGGTACGTGTGGCAATCATGCAGCGATGGGAGGGAATGAGTGGGACACGTGGCTTGGTGGTGGAGGAGAGGGGGAGACACGCATGAGAGGGTGGAATCAGAGAGAGAGACACGTGGGAGAGAGAAAGGAAGTGGGAACTGAGTGGAAAATGAGGTGTCAGAAAATTGTGAGGTGGAAGAGAGAGAAATGGACATGTGGGACCCCTTTTATATGACAAGTGGCAGACTCCGGGCCCCCAAATTCGGACAACTGGCCCATTAAACTTAATACTCTGATTAATCGGACTTAATGAATTAAAACGTAATTAATCTAACAATTAATAGAAAACGAAAATACTAATTAAACTGCTAATAAAACAAAAAAGAAAAAAACCCTAATTAACTACACAATTAACTAATCTAATTAATAAAAGCTGACTAATAAGCTAATGATTAAACCAAAATAATTCCTAATTAAAACTAAACCATAATCTAATTAATGTCTATCTAATTAATATCTATATAAAACCTAAAAAATAAAATCTATCTAAATTCTATTAATCTATTAATATCTATTAAAAACTATTTAAAATTCTATTTAAAACCTAGAAAAATAATAAACCTATTAAAATTCTATATCAAAATTCTTTATCCCTATTTATTAAAACCAAAATCTAACATTATTATACTCTTTTTTTAAAACCATATCAAAAAAACTATTTAAAAAAATCTAAAAAGACTATTTAAAATCTATATAAAAAACTATTCTATTTAATAATAAAAGAACTAATATCTAATATGCTAAAACTCTATTAAAACTATTTAAAAAAAAGAGAATATCTATTTAAAAAATCTAGAAAAATCTATTTAATTCTATAAGAAAATATCTAAAAAAAATCTATTAAATTCTATTAAAAAAAATATTAACCTATTTAATATCTACAAACTCAAGTAAATCTATTAAAAATCTATTAGAATGCATTAAAAATCTAGAAAATAAAAGAGAAAATTCTAAAAAAACCAGGAAGCCGATTAAATCGATTAGAGAACAATTACGCAACCATAACGAAATAGACGGTAAAAGCCGGACACCGAAATGTCCTTAAAAACAACAGCGCAATCTGGAAATACCGGGACGAGCACAAATTCTCAAAATACACTTATTCGAACCGGCCTGAACTGCCTGAAACGCTAGGGGCTGTAATCCCGATAAAATCAATCTGACTGAGAAAATGCAATCCGTGGAGTATGCGAATGCGAATGCAAAATGCGTCAAAACATAAACCAGATATGGGAACCGGTTGGTCAAATTTTGGGGTGCAACAGCTGCCCCTATTCAAACGGCTTGGACCCGACTGGGTGAAGAGCGAACGACCTTCGAACATTCGAGGTACGAGACGGTTGAATACCAAAGAACCCCTGAAATTTGCCAACCGTGGAGATAAACTGCAAAACTGCTTAAGGAGCAATATCCAATAAACTGAGTCTGGTTGTTACGGCAACAACTGGTCAGTTATCTGATACAATTTTGATTTCAACCTCAACCATCTGCGTGACGCCACAGGTGTTGGACTATCTTCGCAAAAACACCTCCGTACGCCATTGGGCTAACCTCATCAACACCAGAAGAGAAATCAATTCGTCAAAACGAGTAGAGATTCTGTCGTCACAGGAGTAACCTTGTCCATGTTAGGACCCCCACTTCGCCAATACGAATGAAGATATCTGCTAGGGATAAATGGTCCCTGAAGAGTAATCAATCTTGTCCACGTCAGGACTTCACATTACGGAAACTCCCGGCGCTTTCGCTGGGGAAACATTTCTGTTTAATCACAGGGAACTCATCTGCCTATCCCTACAGGAACATCATCTGTTTAACCATAGGAAACCTCATCCGTCTACTTCATACGGGAAAAGTCATCTGCCTGATTACAGGAAAATCCATCTTCCTGCTTCATACGGGAAAATTATCTGAATACCGTTTCTCTGCCTACCTCTGCAGTAGCCAAATCCGTTGGTCCCAACCCAAAAACGACTCTGAGGAGGACTCTACTGGGGATAGTAACACGAGGAAATCACGGAGACTTCCTTGGGGAAAATACTTTTGTCGAATATCGGAACACAGCTCACATACTCTGTCTACCACGGGAGAAATATCTATCTGGATACCGGAAAGATTCATCCGCCTGCTTCATACGGGAAACTCCATCCGCCTGCTTCATATGGGAAAAGGGTTCATCCGCCTGATTCTTACAGGAAAACATAACACATCTGCCTGATACCTATAGGAAAGTTCATCCGCATGATTCTTACTGGAAAACATAACACATCTGCCTGATACTTACAGGAAAGTTCACCCGCCTGATTCTTACGGGAAAACATAACACATCTGCCTGGTTCATACAAGAAAGTTCATCCGCCTGATTTTTAAGGGAAAACATAACACATCTGCCTAGTTCATACAGGAAAGTTCATCCGCCTGATTCTTACGGGAAAACATAACACATCTGCCTGGTTCATACAGGAAAGTTCATCCGCCTGATTCTTACGGGAAAACATAACCTTGGATATAGCTTCCTGGCATGTTCGAGGTAGTAGCTAACTCCACTGGGGATATTCTGAAAATAAACACCAAACACTCGTCTTGGCCACAAGTGACCTCTTCTGAAATTTTGACTCATGAAACCCTGAAATGCTGTCGTAACAGCAAACCTGAAGAAAAACACTCCGCTGATCGGATAAGAGAAACTTCAACCATTAACTCTGTGGGGAACAATAACGAGGACTGCATCATCACATGTCTCACAGCGAGACTTTGAATATCTGGAAATAGATCTGAGATAGAACCCCATACTCCTGTTGAGAAACACACCTGAAAAGCAAAAGGTTAACCAACCTGATTTATGTTTCAAAATGCGTATGTTTGGCAATGGCGTAATGCTCCATACGGCATGGAAATGATACGCGTTTGTGGGTAGATGCAAACATTATAATGTATGAAAATGCAAATGCAGGTTCAGGCTGCTGGGGAAGCCCTAACAAGCTTGCTTCATCAACACGGTTGTTGAAGACAAATACCATCCTGTTGGGGGTGAACGGGTATCGCGAAGTATTCTGGCAACATAAATGCCGAAAATACAACCAACTCTGTCGGGGAGAGATTACACATCAATTTCCGCTAGAGGAAAAGAATAACACCTGCTGGGAAGATTAACTCAGCTGGGGGGAGAAGCAACCCTTCTGAGAGACAACTGTCTGGGTACAGTTTACGAACTCGGAACTACCATTCCGCTGGGGATAATCATCCTGACGAAGGCATGACGACCTGTGGGGAGAAAGAAAACCAATATCGGTGGGGATACTCCTTCTGAACTTCTATCTTGGTTATGCGCCATGGAAATCCTCCCAGCTGGGGATTGAATGCGCAAATCTTCGACTCTCTGGGGAGTATAACCTCTGCATGGGATACTGATCTTGTCTTGCTGGGAATATCCTGTGGACAACTTCCATGAGGACACTCCTCTGGGGAAAATAATCCTTCCTTCGGTAAGGGATAACATAGTCTCATCCTCTGGGGGGTGAGGTGCAACCTGCATGGGGATTAGTGTCACACAAAATCAAATCTTTCATCACGAGCCTCCGGCTGGGGCCACAATTTTCTGATCGTTCGCTTCAAAGGTGAGAACCCTGCAAAACACAAACGAGACAAAACAAATCTATACAACCAAATCTATCCGGGTTAGCGTCAGTGACATTACTTTAGTCAATTCAAAGTTTTAGCAATTATTGGCAAGGGCCAGCAAAGTTATGCACATGCAAGTTCATCGGAACATTGGCGTTTTCCACATACAAAACAGTAAAGCACAAACATCAAATACTGAATAACATGTTTTATTAATAACAGGCCTCTGAATAGGCAAAGTTTTGTACACCGGATGCAACTCCTGAAAAGAGGAAGTTACGCACACACACGTACATATATGCACAAAAAGCATAAAAATACAAATACAAATCGAATTTGTACACATGTCGGCAACGTGGTGCAGACAAACATCGTGAGCTGATCCTCCTATAACTCGCCTGACTCTGGCGCTTTCTCGGTATTCAATTTTCGGAAGAGATTGTGTTGGATAAAAGAACCCTCAGGTACTCCCAAACCACTAAGCACTGCTGTATCAAATTCGGACCGCAGTCATTTGCTTTTTCAATCCCTAACTTTTGCGCGAATCGCCCTTTGCGGGTTTTCAATTCACCGGGATACCCTTTTTTGCTGAAGTCGCCCAATGCAGGTTTTCGACTCCGCGGGTGTACATCTTTTCAATTTTATCCCTAACTTTTGCCCGAACCTTTTATTCATTTTTTTTACGGTTCGCCAGGATGCCCCATTTTTGCCTGGACTCTCTTTTTACTGTCCAGCGGGTCACTTTCAAGCAAAGTATTTTTTAATTGCGTCCGAATTCACAGGAGACGTAAAGTCTTCACCATCCATGGTAGATAGTAGCAAGGCTCCTCCAGAGAAGACTTTCCTGACAACGTAGGGCCCTTCGTAATTAGGGGTCCACTTGCCCCTGTGATCTGTTTGTGGCGGGAGAATCCTCTTCAGCACAAGGTCGCCCGTTTGAAAGCTTCGAGGGTGTATCTTCTTATCGTATGCTTTCTTCATCCGGCTCTGATACAACCGACCGTATGCGAGAGAAGCTAGCCTCTTCTCATCCATTAAGCTGAGCTGATTCAGTCTGTCTTTAACCCATTCTGCCTCGTCAAGTTGGACATCTCGTAAAACCCTCAATGAAGGAATCTCAACCTCCAACGGTAACACTGCCTCCATTCCATATACCAATGAAAAGGGGGTTGCCCCGGTTGATGTGCGTACCATCGTACGATAACCGTGCAAAGCGAAAGGTAGCATCTCGTGCCAGTCCTTGTACGTTACAACCATCTTCTGAACAATCTTCTTTATGTTCTTATTGGCCGCTTCAACAGCGCCATTCATCTTGGGTCGGTAAGGAGAAGAGTTGTGAAGTTCAATCTTAAAATTCTGGCACAGCTCTTTCATCATCTTGTTATTCAAATTTGAACCGTTGTCTGTGATAATCCGCTCAGGGATTCCATATCTGCAGATAATATCTCATTTGATAAATCTGGCGACCACTTGCTTGGTGACATTGGCATATGATGCTGCTTCCACCCATTTGGTGAAGTAATCAATTGCCACCAAGATGAACCGGTGTCCATTGGATGCTGTAGGCTCGATCTTGCCAATCATATCAATTCCCCACATCGAGAACGGCCACAATGATGACATCACATTCAGAGGACTTGGGGGTACATGGACCTTGTCCGCATAAATTTGGCATTTATGACACCTCTTTGCAAACTTGAAACAGTCTGTTTCCATAGTTAGCCAGTAATAACCTGCCCGCAACAGTTTTCTCGTCATAGCATGCCCACCAGCATGTGTACCGAACGTACCCTCATGTATCTCTTCCATGAGCAACTTTGCTTCTTTCTCATCTACACAGCGTAACAACACCAAATCGTGGTTTCTTTTGTACAGGACACCGTCAGGGTTCAAATAGAAATTGCCAGCCAATCTCATGAGAGTCTTCTGATCTAGACTGGATGCCCCATCCGGATACTCCTTGTTCTTCAGGAAATTCTGGATGTCAAAGTACATGGGTTTACCATCGGGAGCCTCGTCAATGGCAAATATGAATGCAGGCCTATCATGCCGAGAGATAACAATCCGGGGAGCCTCGTTCTAGAAGTTAACTTTATACATTGAGGACAATGTCGCCAGGGCGTCAGCCATTTGATTTTCTACTCGTGGCACGTGATGCAATTCCACCTTGTCAAAGAAAGGTAACAATCTCCTCGCATAATTCATATATGGTATCAAATTGGGCTGCCGTGTCTCCCATTCTCCTTTAATCTAATTCACCACTAGATCTGAGTCTCCGTATACATCCAGATGTTTGATTCACAAATCAATGGCTTCTTCCAGACCCATGATGCAAGCCTCATATTCAGCCTCGTTATTGGTAACAGGAAAGGTCAATCGGGCAGTAAAGGGGATGTGCGACCCCTGAGGAGTAGCGATAATTGCCCCTATTCCGCTACCATAGGAATTTACAGCTCCGTCAAATATCAACTGCCATTTGGAACCCAATTCTGGTCCTTCGTCTAGCAACGGTTCTTCACAATCTTTCATCTTCAGGTACATGATATCCTCGTCATGAAAATCAAACCTCATTGATTGGTAGTCCTCAACAGGCTGCTCCGCAAGGTACTCCGACAGAACGCTACCTTTAATAGCCTTTTGCGAGACATATTGAATATCATATTCGGTTAACACCATCTGCCATCGGGAAATTCTTCCGGAGAGTGCTTGCTTCTCAAACACGTATTTGATTGGATCCATCTTTGAAATTAGCAGGGTTGTATGATTTAGCATGTATTGCCTCAAACGTTTGGCGGCCCAGGCTAGCGCGCAACACGTTTTCTCGAGCATTGAGTACCTGGACTCACAGTCGGTAAACTTCTTACTCAAATAGTAGATCGCATGCTCTTTACGCCCAGTCTCGTCGTGTTGACCGAGAACACAACCCATACTTTCCTCAAGAACCGTCAAATACATAATCAACGGTCTCCCGACCATTGGGGGTATCAAAACAGGAGGTTCCTGCAAGTATTCTTTTATCTTGCCGAACGCCTTTTGACAATTTTCATTCCAAGTCACAACTTGGTCCTTTTTCAACAACTTGAATAACGACTCAAATGTCGCAGTTAAGTGAGATATGAACCGAGCGATGTAGTTCAACCTCCCTAAAAACCCACGCACTTATTTTTCTGTTTTAGGCGTCGGCATTTCTTGTATTGCTTTTATTTTCGCAGGATCAACCTCTATTCCTTTTTCGCTCACGATGAACCCCAGTAGTTTACCCGATCTCACCCCGAAGGTGCACTTGTTAGGGTTCAGTCTCAACCTGAACTTTCTAAGCCTCTTGAACAGTTTCAGCAGATTAACCAAATGTTCTTCCTCCGTCTGGGATTTGGCAATCATATCATCGACATAAACCTCTATCTCTTTATGCATCATGTCATGAAAGAGAGTCGTCATAGCACGCTGATATGTTGCCCCAGCGTTCTTCAATCCGAAGGGCATCACTTTGTAACAAAATGTTCCCCAAGGAGTAATGAAAGTAGTATTCTCCATGTCTTCTGGCGCCATTTTGATCTGATTATAGCCCGAGAAGCCATCCATGAAGGAGAATACGGAGAATTGAGCAGTGTTGTCAACCAGCACATCGATGTGAGGAAGTGGAAAGTCATCTTTCGGGCTCACCCTGTTCAAATCACGGTAGTCTACACACATTCGCACTTTACCGTCTTTCTTTGGCACTGGCACAATATTAGCGACCCATGAGGGATATTTTGTAACAGCTAGGAAACCAGCATCCCACTGTTTTTGAACTTCCTCCTTGATCTTCACAGCCATGTCCGGCCTAGTTCTTCGGAGTTTCTGCTTAATAGGCGGACATTCCTCTCGCAGTGGCAGACGGTGAACAACCATATCCGTATCTAACCCAGGCATATCCTCGTACGACCAAGCAAAAATATCATTGTACTCTTTAAGCATCTCAACCAACTTTTGCTTGATGTCGCTCTGTAGCACAACCCCTATACGGATGTTTCTCACAACCTCTTCCGACCCCAAATTGATAATCTCAATGACTTCCTCATGAGGCAGAATGATTCTTTCTTCTTGTTTCAATAACCAGGTCAACTCTTCTGGTACGTCGCCGTCTTCAACAATCTCTTCCTCAGCCTGAAATATCGGGTGCTCGAAGTCGAAGTGAGTCATAGGCGGTTCATAGATGTCATCTGAAATAGTAATCCTGCAAAGGAAATGGTTAAATGCTTCAAAACGCATACAAAGCAAATAACCACGTTGCCATTTTATTGTAAAAGATAAAACAGGAAAAACAGGGATCACAACATTTGTATATGAAAAACACCTTTATTTCGTGATTAAACAATGTAATGTACATAACCAAATAGCCCTAAGCAAAATCACTATGCCCCGGGTAGGACACAGGATTATTCAACAATTAAGAAAACAAATCATTACTGTTTAGTTATCACGGGAACAGTTTCCCGGATAGACCAATTGCAGAGACTTTGTCCTGGCACGCTTGGCTTGATCCATGCGTCCATATCACAGTCGCTATCTCCTTCTTCAGAATCGGAAATAGCATTGATGGTCTCAAAGCTCACCCCGCTTGGTGTAATGGTTATCGGCTCTCTGAACTTGGGCGTTCCTGAAGAGGATGCTGATGACGAAGGATGATATCCAAGCCCGAACTTGTCATTCTTCACGGGAATCTCCAATACCTGCCCCCAGCCCTTGGTTTTTCCTGCCTGCACTAGAGCTTGAGCCTCTTTGTAGGATGACACCGCCACGTCTGGTATTTTGCTTGGCACTAGAGCTTTGTCTTTAATTCGTAATCCTTCGAATGCTTGACATGGGGTTTCATGTATTTTGCCGTCGACCTCGACATATTTGAACAAAGACAAATGGCTTACCAGAATATCTTCCTCTCCACAAACAGTGACAACACTATCCCCAACCATATACTTCAGCTTTTGGTGTAATGTGGATGTGACTGCCCCTGCAGCATGGATCCATGGGCGCCCCAGAAGACAACTATACGCTGGCTAGATGTCCATTATATAGAATTCAGTTTCAAATATTTCAGGCCCCACCTGCAACGGTAATGTTATTGATCCGAAAACCGACCTCCTCGTTCCATCGAACGCTCTCACCACTAAGTCACTGGGCATCCAGATAATCCCCCTGATATCTAACTTCATCATGGCTTTCTTCGGTAGCACATTCAGGGAAGATCCAGTGTCTACTAAAACATGGGACATGACCGTGCCCCGGCATTCAACTGACACATGCAATGCCATATTGTGCTCTCGCCCTCTTGGTGTCAAATCAAAGTCTGTGAAGCCCAAACCGTGCCCCGCGTTGACATGCGCCATCACCCCTTCTAACTGATTAACAGAAACTTCTTGAGGAACAAATGACGTGTCTAGAATCTTCAGCAACGCCTTCCGATGGGCCTCGGAAGATAATAGTAATGATAGGATGGAAATTTTTGACGGCGTTTGCTGGAGGTGCTCCACGATTTTGTAGTCACTTTTACGAATGAGCCTCATAAACTCCTCCACATCCTTAAGTGACGTTTCCTTTTCATTCGACTGAGACGGACCACCCTCAGTTACCTTGGCTTTACCCTTGGCTAATCTTTCTGCCTCTACCTCGGGCGACGTGAAGATTCTTCCGCTTCTGGTCATACCCCCTGTTCCGACAACATTATCTACAACCCCAACTGGTTGTCCATTGATTTCAATTTTCTCACCATCGCAATATACCTACAATCCATAAGTCCACGACACTGCTTTAGTACTCTCAAAAGGAACTGGTCCTACTTTAGTAATTGTGATCGTCGGCCGCCTAGCGGGCGCCGTTATTGTTATTGTTTTCTTCGGAATCGTCACCGTTGCAACATCGTTCAGCTCATCACACAACGCCTCTATAGGCTTTTCAACCGCGGTTCTATCGAATTGCAAGGTACCTTCATCCATCATAGCCTGAATACCCTTCCTCAACTCATTACAACCCTCTGGCTGTATCCAACAATCCAAGCAAAACTCATCACAACCCGGGAATACACCCCCTTTTAACAGCGTGCTTTTAATCTCACCCAACGGTATCTTCAGCTCATTGACATCCATCACTAGATTCAGATTCTCCTCTGTCAAAATGGCATTTGCCCCATGATTGGGCATAGGCTGTTGTACGATATTTGGACCCACCTGTCCAAAGTTAATAGCTTTGCTATCCAATAAATCCTGAACTTTGTGTTTAAATGCCTGACAAGCTTCTATATCATGTCCGGGTGCCCCGGAATGAAATTCGTAATGCTTGTTGGCATCATATCCGTAAGGAAGTACTGCCCCAGTAGGCGGTGCCAAAGTCCTCTTTTCAACCAAGTTCAAACCTAGAAGGGTCTGGAGGAGTTCTGCATACGTGGAAGGAGGTGCGTCGAACACTCTTTTCGCTCTCGCGTTCTGTACCCTTCTCTGGCCAGGATTCTGTCCTTGTTGTTGCTGCGGTTGTTGTTGTTGTGGCTGCCTCTGTTGAGGATGCGGGATAGTGACGCTAGCTATCTGTTGCGGGTGAACATACTGATTTCTTCCTCTGCCCCTGCCCCTGCCACCAAACACGGCACTAGTATCACCCTGCCGTCTACCACCAAATGCTTTTCTGGCACCTCTTGCTGAAGTAGACTCACCTGCTTGGAACCTTCCAACTTTAATCCCGTTCTCAATCATCTCCCCCATAAGAATCAAATCTGAGAAACTGCTCAGTGAAACACTAAACAATTTTTCATAGAACACCCCCGTAAATGTCCCAATGAACATATCATTCATCTCCCTTTCAATTAAAGGAGGATGCACCCTTGCTGCCATATCGTGCCACCTTTGCGCATACTCTTCAAAACTTTCCCCGCTCTTCTGTGACAAACCCTGCAATTGGACCCGGTTTGGCGCCAGATCGCTGTTATATTTGTAATGTGTCACGAAAGCATCAGCCAATTGCTTCCATGTTTTGATCTGCGTGGGCTCCAGCCCCATATACCATTCAAGTGAAGGTCCTGACAAGCTGTCCTGAAAGAAATGCATGAGCATCCTTTCGTCATCTGAATACGCAGACATTCTCCTGTAGTAAGAGCGGACATGGACCTTAGGGCAGGTATCCCCTTTGTACTTGTCAAAAGTGGGAGCCTTGAATTTCAACGACACCCTCAGCCCTGGTACCAAACCTATTGTAGTCATATCCAAGCCGGTGGAGTTCTGATTCACTATCCCCTTCATCTGTTCTTCAAGCATTCTGATCCTCTGCACAGGATCAACAGGTCCTTCAAATCCCACACCTCTTCCAGAAAAGGCGTCCTCCTGGCAGTCTTCGCCCTAATTCACATTTCCATTTCCATATCCGTCATAACCAATGTTGCAACCAAACCCTTGCTGATTGATCATGGGACCTCGTCCCCCGGTACCGAAACCCTGGTTGACCCTAACAGGTCCAAACCCAGTGTTGACAGGAATCACCCCAGCACCATTCGTATTACCAAATCCACCATACCCCTGGTTAGCGTTACCAAAACCGTCATAACCGAAACCCTGAGCGTTGAAGACGAATTTACCGTCCTGATTGACGTAATCAAATCCCTGATCATTGTAGCCGAAACCATTGTTGCCAAAACCATTACCGCCATTGTTGTTACCACCGCCTTGGTTGGCGTCCCCAAATCCAACATGGTTAACAACAGTCTCATTTCCATTCCCTGTGTTGCCTTTGCCAGCGCCATTGTTTACAACCACAACAGGCGGGGTCACTACAGGTGGAACCACAGGCGTAGGGGGCCCATCCTCCGGAATAGTCTCAACATGCGCAGAATTGTGGTCATTGTTGCCACTCCCATTAGCCCGCGTCAGCAGCGGCTGTACCAAAGTCTGGAGGCTCTCCTGGCCCTTAGCAATGTTTTCCATTGCTTGCATGAACAGATTCAGCTTCTCGCGGATTTCCTGCATCTCCACCTGGACTTGATCCATGATTCTCTTGCAGTTGTTTCGAGTTGAGTAGCGGTGGACTCTTTGTTCATCAATCCTGGACAACCTGGAGATGCAGGAAATGAGATACGAGTTCAACAAGTAAACTAGCAATACAAAATGGATATGCAATAAGAAGCTTGAAACCCTGATTCTAATGCCAAAGTGTCGGTGCAGTGACAATGATAGCAATAAGAAGCTCGAAACCCAATCATAGAAAACATCTCATATATTGCGGAAAAGCCCGTCAAGTCAGGAATACAATATTACTGAGCGTACAATAGGAAGGCATGACCTCAACCAACAATCCTGGTGATGGCCAGCATAATGCAGATAAAGCATACACATCAATACATGAGATAGTCAAGTGCGACCATATGACTGGTACTCCTCTACTAATCTCTTAGTCTTGGGATGATTTGGCTGAGCAAGCAACCCTTCGACGAGCGAGTCTCTTTTCCTGACAACACGCTGGAGATCACCAATGGATTCCTCCCAAACACCTTCCCCAAAGCAATCTTCTAGCTTCCGTTTCTGAGATGCAGACTCCTTCTTGCGCTTGATAACTTTGTTCAAGGAATTCTGGACATCATACCTCCGCGTAACCTCTTCTTCTAACCTCTTATGGCTAGCTTTCAACTGGCCTTCCAGCTCAGAGATCTGCAGCTTCAGTTTGTCTTCTCTTTCCTTATAGTCGGCCAGTGTGGCGTTCCAGGTTTTGTTGAATGCAGAGATCTCCCGGTAGGCTATATCAAGTTCTTTCTTCTTAGACTCCAGCATATCATGAGAGCTCTTGAAATCTATCCCCAAACGTTCACACTTCTTCCGTTGCTCAGACAATTCTGTGCCTAGTTGATTCACCAGCTTCGTTTGCTGCTCGAAGGAATATACGACCTCATTCCTTTCGCTCCTGAGTTGCATTAGCTCTTCCTCCAGCTTCTCGTTGGCTTTCATCAGCTCTTCTTTCTCCTTCACAACCTGTTCATACCTATCAATAGGCACAGTAGTGGGTTCCTCAACCACGAGGGGAGCAGGAGGTAACACTGCAGGAAACGACATCCACACCTGCTTTTCCCTATCTTGGATCCAGACTCTGTACGGGGGATAGGCTTAACAATCATTTTTACCCAACAATGGCTTACCCCTTCTGTTGATGTTTCTCCAAGCATGCTGAAGGTTGGACAGTAGTTCTCCCTTCAAATCACCAGTGAAGTACAGAGATTCCTGTACTTCCTCCTCCTTTGGCGGGCCTTTCAAAGCATACCCGAATTGCCTGATCAACAAAGAAGGATTGTAGTTAATACACCCTTTCCTCCCAATCAGAGGAACGTTAGGATATCCGGCGCAACTGTAGATGATCACGGATCCCAGCAAATCTTTATTAAACCAGACAACTTCTTCTGAAGAGAGTCCCATCAGATGCTCAGACCAATCAACCGCATCTGCAGACTCAGCGAAGATACCCCTCTTGGGCAGATGACTCTCAAACCACATATACAGTAAAGGCCCGCAACAAGAGACGTTCTTGCCCCTCCTGTTCTCGTTCTTATAATGCAGTGAGTGATAGAAATCCCCCATCAAAGTAGGCACAGGGTTGCCTGAAGCAAATATATAGAACGCATCCAGATCAACGAAGTCAGGCAGGTTCGGGAACAGTACAATGCCGTAGATACACAGAGCAAGGATAGCATTAAACACAGTCCAACATCCACTCTTGGCATACTCTTGTGCTTTCCCAACCAAGAACTTGAGAGAAAAACCAGACACTCCATTCCACGAGGTTAACAGCAACTCTGAAGAGTCTAAATGCAAGGCAGCAGCCAAATCCTCCATTTTGGGCTCAGCATCCATATGAATGAAAGGTACCCTGTTCTGGATGGTCAACTCTAAGATCTCAGCATATTCCTCCATAGTCGGAGCCAGAATGAAGTCAGGGAAAGTAAAACACCTCAGCGGGGGATCATAGAACTGCATAAGCGCGTACAATCCGTTATGCTCATGCATGGATGGTTTATAAACCAATCTGAGTAACTTCCCATAGCTCTTCCTGAAGCTTCTCTTCACATCATCATCCGCTAGAGATATCAAACCAAGCAGAGAAGAAACATCTGGAGTAGGCAACCTGTACGCCACAGTCTTCTTCAGGGTATCCATAATATCAGCAGACAGAAATCCGGGCAACTAGAATCAGAAGTATGAAAATGCACCCGCAACACAGACACACGTTAATGATATGCAGGATGAGTATGCAACAATGCAGTATGCAACAATGCAGTATGCAACAGGGATCAAGTGCACATGGCTGAGAAGCCCAATCCACCATGCTGGTCTCAAATAGACCCCCAAATTGCTCAAGACCTGGTCAAAAAGATCAACCGCAATGCTCCAACCTGGTCTCAACAGACCCAACAACACTGTCCTCAAACACCACTGAACCTCAATCAAGAAAACTGGTAATCTGGAGGTCAAGTTACCTGCATGCCCCAACCCCTCTCACAGGTAGGTGTCCTAATAACTGACACAAGGTACGGCATCCTATGCGGTCGTCGGCGTCACAGACTTTCAAGACTGATGATACGATACCCAGAAGGTGTGGCATCATCATATCCTGAAGAGGACTCACTTAGCCAACTTCCAAATGATCGGTCCCCGGAGTCGACAATCCAACTAACCAACAACCCCCTCAACCCAAAGGGTTGAAAAAGAAGTCAACCAGAAGAACCTCGTCCGAGCGTGGATTTTGCGGGACACTGGTACATGCAAAGCATGCACGCGCCCACTACTTTCCACAACTAATTCTAGGTGCACTCAAGCCCAGGTCCGACTTATCTCTCAATAGATCACCCCATCCCCACAACAGCAATAACAATATAAAGCTGACAATAAAATGCGGAAAAGTAAAGGCAGAAATGTAAATCCATACAAAACCCTCGACGGGAAAACAAGCGCTAGGATTGACTCGCATAGGGAACCACTCTCGTCCCCAGCAGAGTCGCCAGCTGTCGCTACTGCGAAAATCGGCGTCGGCTATGACAGAAGAGTCGCCACCGTGCGTTATTTATCCCAAAGGAGGGAAAGGAAACGCTCGAAGTAAACCTAACGCAAAACGGGAAAGGAATGGTCATCACAACCAAATCCTGGATTCGGGAGTTGGTTACGCAAGGGGAAGGTATTAGCACCCCTCACGTCCGTCATACTCGACGGGATCCATGCTTGTTTTCTAGTACAGATTGTTATTCTATCTACTCTAGGGGTCTGGGGTTAAAAGAAAATAAAATAACTCGACAAAGTATCGCACTTTATGCCTACGTATTCCCATCTGGAACAAGAAATCAGAGTCAACGTAGTTCGCCTGCCTACGGGAAAGGAGGGGAAGGTTGCTCGCTAGGATACGGCATCCTATGCCTACGTACTTTCATACAGCATGAAAGATCAGAGCAAACGTAGTTCGGGCTACGGAAGACACAGATCTGTCTGACTATTTTTTAGATCCTTCTGAAAAGGTTTTCTTCTGATTAGGAGTCCAAGCGGACAAAAATGACACTTTGATGTTTGTTTTCAGTCTTTTATGCAAGAACTGTTTTTTAGTTTGTTTACAATCTCTGACGCACTAGAGACTATGATCTGAGAGTGACTACGTCGCGTGTCACCCAAAGGGTACCACACTAAGCGGTCAGACTACTGGAAAGAAACTCTCCAGCAACCCTTTCTCAAATAGCTTAAGGCCCGTAACGTACGACATCGATTAACCTTATTACTGTGTTTTTGAGTTGTTTTGAGATAAGAAGAGAAACGACATTCTAAAAACCTAGGGTTGAAAATGGGAATCAAAACTACCCTAATATTTTCATGCCTGGGTTAAAACCTAAGGTCTGTCATATTTCTCTCTTGCACAGAGGGAAACAGATATCCTAGGGGATAAACGGAAAAGAAACAGATATACAGTAAACAGTAAAATGCATGAGATGCAGCAATACAAGCGAGGCGAGGGAGTCCCACTCAACCTCGAACCTGGGAAAACAATAGGAAAAATGAAACAGCTTCACTTCAAACCTGAGGGGCAAGCTGAACAAGCCAACAAACAATACAGAAAAAGAAATAAAAATCCAACACCAGCTCTGACAGCAACACCAACTCCTACAGTAAGCAGTTCAAACAGCACCAGCTCTGACAGCTACAGTTGATTAACAGCAAAGGGTTGACAACACCAACTTCAAGCTAGATCCCATCTTCACTCTTAAATGATCCCCAAGCTTTAGATAACCTCCTGTCTTCAAAAGTCTCCAAGCTCTGGCAAGCACCGAATCCCAACAAATAGACAGCTTCAAACAGCAGCAAAACCCTAACTCCAACAGATAACTCTCTTTGACAGGCACAAGCTTCCTCTTCACCAATATTCGATGAACTTCATTCTTCAATGGGCTTATATATTCAAGGCAAGCACTCACAGGAGAGAATCACTTAACAGATTAAGTTGAAATGCTAAACAGCTTATTGACAACCAAAGGAAGCCTATAAGTGTTTAACATTATAAGGGAAAGGTTCCCTCAAAGTTCTACTTCCAGAATAAGCCACTTATCCCTCCAAAGGAGGGATGTGGATATCTTAGAAGGACTTTTTTTCATAGGGGGGAATAGAAGCACAAGATGCTTTCTATGTTTGTAAGAAGAAATCATTCTAATCTAAGGCTCTCCCTATTTTTCCTATCTCCTAAGTCTTCACAAACCACCTTCAGGTAGAAGAATCCTCATGCATCAAGCTCTATTCCTTGTCTTCAATCATCATCCAAGGTCTTCATTAGCTCCAACAAGCAAGGCCCAAGCCCAACACCCAATTGAAATGACCAAAACCCAACAAACAAAACAACATCCCAAGAGGGAAACACACAAACATCACCCAATTTGCAAAAATCAAGTAAAAATAGTAATATTCATTATAAAATCCTAGATTAATTTCTAAGGGAACCTAACTATATACCCTATACCCCATATAGATCCCATAACCTAAATCAACTATCAAACCCCAAAACTATGTGTCAAAATACACCTATGTGTCAAACTACCAAAATCATAGAAAGCATCTTAAGTTTAGTAAATAATTCACAATAAATTGAAAAATAAACATGTTTGGATGGGAATTTTTTCCCTAGTTCCCTTAGGACATAAATCAACTATCAAACCCCAAAACTATCAAACGCATGAAATTAATGTTTTTATTATTTCACAATTTTCTAGAGGTCCTAAGGGAACTAGGGAAAAAATTCTCATCCAAAAATGTTTATTTTTCAATTTATTGTGAATTATTTACTAAACTATATGCAAACATGAAAAATAAAGGAAAATCAACAAAAAAATAAAACTGGCGTGGCGAATAGCAATTAGGTTCAGTTCAAAAATGAATTGGGCTCAGGAGGGGGGTGCAATTATCAAGCGCGCTGCTAGGCCCAAACCACTTCAGAAAATACTTGGAAAATGGATGGAAATTGATAAACGTGTGTGTTGAATAGCAAGCAGTTCACGTGTTAGTCTGATTGGGCCCCAGACGGGGGTGTAATTAGCAATCTTGTCTAGGCCCAAACGAAATTCACACTGAGGGGGAGGTTCAATGGGGAAACGGATAGATGATCAGCACAAACACAATGGGCCTAAGGCCCGAATCTAACATCAATCCAACCTTCAGTAGCAAAACCCTAACTCTATCTCACTTTCCCCTCCTCTACTGTTCACTCTGAACCCTAGCGTTGTTCTCCTCCCAAACCTCTCTCTGATTCTCTCAGACCCTTCACCAACCTTGTTCATCAATAATCGCCTCAAACTAAACCCGTTTCAAATCTCTCAGCTCACGAACCTCCCTAACCTAATCTTGTTCTCAACATTCTACCGTTCAAACTCTTAACACCTGGTTCTTCAACTAAACAACAACAAATTAACGAGTTAAAGTTGTTCAAGGCAAAACCTGGAGAAGCGATGAAGAGGATGAGTTCTGGAAGCAACTGATGAAGATGGCGAGATTCAAGATGCGTGAAGATCTGCAAATCTTGGAGCTGGACGAGGAAGATCTACGACTTGATGAACGTCGCCGAAGATCTCCGTTGAAGATTCGAAGGTCTGCAAAGATCTCAACAAGAACTGAAGTTTGGAGTAATCTTAGGGAATTTCTGGGTGAAGACTCTTGAAGATTGATGAAGTTCTTGACGTTTCTGAAAAAAACGATGAACTGGACGAAGATCAACAACTTGCTGATGGATGTTCTTGGCGTTTCTGGAAAAAAAACGATGAACTGGACGAAGATCAATAACTTGCTGATGAATTTCGTATGGGTGTTGTGAACACACGGTGAGAGTTGCTGAAGATCAGCGGTGGTTTATGGAGGAAATGCAGTTTTCCGGTGAGTTTGAGGATTCCGGCGACTGTTGCAGTGGTCCGGTGAGCAGTTACGACTCTCCGGAGGATGGTTGCATGGCCGGCGGGAGGGATGGTCCGGTGGTACGCGTGGCAATCATGCAGCGATGGGAGGGAATGAGTGGGACACGTGGCTTGGTGGTGGAGGAGAGGGGGAGACACGCGTGAGAGGGTGGAATCAGAGAGAGAGACACGTGGGAGAGAGAAAGGAAGTGGGAACTGAGTGGAAAATGAGGTGTCAGAAAATTGTGAGGTGGAAGAGAGAGAAATGGACGCGTGGGACCCCTTTTATATGACAAGTAGCAGACTCTGGGCCCCCAAATTCGGACAACTGGCCCATTAAACTTAATACTCTGATTAATCGGACTTAATGAATTAAAACGTAATTAATCTAACAATTAATAGAAAACGAAAATACTAATTAAACTGCTAATAAAACAAAAAAGAAAAAAAACCCTAATTAACTACACAATTAACTAATCTAATTAATAAAAGCTGACTAATAAGCTAATGATTAAACCAAAATAAATCCTAATTAAAACTAAACCCTAATCTAATTAATGTCTATCTAATTAATATCTATATAAAACCTAAAAAATAAAATCTATCTAAATTCTATTAATCTATTAATATCTATTAAAAACTATTTAAAATTCTATTTAAAACCTAGAAAAATAATAAACCTATTAAAATTCTATATCAAAATTCTTTATCCCTATTTATTAAAACCAAAATCTAACATTATCATACTCTTTTTTTAAAACCATATCAAAAAAACTATTTAAAAAAATCTAAAAAGACTATTTAAAATCTATATAAAAAACTATTCTATTTAATAATAAAAGAACTAATATCTAATATGCTAAAACTCTAATAAAACTAATTTAAAAAAAAAAGAGAATATCTATTTAAAAAATCTAGAAAAATCTATTTAATTCTATAAGAAAATATCTATAAAAAATCTATTAAATTCTATTAAAAAAAATATTAACCTATTTAATATCTACAAACTCAAGTAAATCTATTAAAAATATATTAGAATGCATTAAAAATCTAGAAAATAAAAGAGAAAATTCTAAAAAAAACAGGAAGCCGATTAAATCGATTAGAGAACAATTACGCAACCATAACGAAATAGACGGTAAAAGCCGGACACCGAAATGTCCTTAAAAACAACAGCGCAATCTGGAAATACCGGGACGAGTACAAATTCTCAAAATACACTTATTCGAACCGGCCTGAACTTCCTGAAACGCCAGGGGCTGTAATCCCGATAAAATCAATCTGACTGAGAAAATGCAATGCGTGCAGTATGCGAATGTGAATGTAAAATGCGTCGAAACATAAACCAGATATGGGAACCGGTTGGTCAAATTTTGGGGTGCAACATACAGTCTGAAGAAAATTGTCGCCATTCAGATTCATGGTATTCAGCAACACAAATAGGAAGCTCTAGTTCTGATGATCAGTTACCAAACTTCGAAAGGCCTCCTGTTTATCAAGGTCCCTCACTTAAGGCTGCTGCATTGGATGTTTATCATACCAATGACATTAATGATCTTAAAAGAGCATCTAAATACTGCAAAAGGATCTATCGTACACATGTTTTTGATGATGAAGAAGAAGGGTACAACTTCAGTTATGATATGTCGAGGCATGCTAACCAGCTACCCTGCACCAATTGTGTTTAATCCTGGATTCATGCAACAATCAAGACATTATTAGTTTCAAAAGCCAAAGTCGTTACGATCAAATAATTTACCTAACAAAGGTACAATCAAAGTTGTGTCCCTGTCAATCAACAACAAAAGATGGATAGCAACTTCACCCACTTAAGTCAATTGTATTGGTCCTACGGACAGACGCACCAAAATAGGAGCCTCCATTGATAATTTGCTCCCCATGCTTAACTGAATGGTCCTGCAGAAAAGAAAACTGAAAATCACAGTTTAAGGAAAATGAACAGGAAAAAGCAATATATATTTTAGAAGTAATGAAGTATCTACTCGAGTCGAAAGCCTTACAAAGGAGATGAAGGTATTGTAGCAGGAAGTGGAGTCTCTACAACACCAGAAATCTGACTCGGAAGTTCAGCTCGAGGAGAAAAGCAGAGCAACTCCAGGTGTTTGATTCTAGTTCAAAGTCTGAAAGAGGAGGTTGACAGAAAAACTCTGGAACAAGAATTTACTATGGACCGCACGTTTCTTCCCTGGCCCAAAATAGATTGTTATCCACACCTGCAAAACGCAAATCCCGAATTATCAAAATCGCTAGAGAATATTCCCACAAGAAGATTCGAAAAGATCCCATCCAGTTTTCAGGATATTGAATCTGGACAGATAAAATATTTAACAGATTGATACACAATATCGCAAGATTGGGATTTTCGTTTAATGCATATTAACACAAATTGGACGAAAGAGGAAGTTTTTTCAAATCTAACCTACACCCAAAGGGGAAGGCCCAATCCGGCATTCAAAGCGTTTTAAATCGGGTTTTAAAGCAAAGGATTCCCTGTGAAGCCTATAAAAGGGGGTAGTTTGAGACGAAGAGGGGATCGATTTTTGAAAAATCACTATCAGAAAAAAGCAAAACCTCGTGAACTTAAGAAATTGTAGGAAGAGACTTATCTCTTCAGTTGTCGAAACCATCATCAGCCGCTGCGAATCCAAACCGACGAAACTTCAAGCGCCACCATCATCAACATTCGGTAAACCTTCGGTTTATGCCAAAATTATGTGAACTTTTGACGTTTTGTTTGTGCTTTCAGGTTCAAAATGGGGGACGACGAAGGGATGAATGAGAACGATCGATGGAAGAGATGAACCAAGAGGAGGCCGAGCGATTGATTCCAGGAATTGGGGAGGGATTTGGGCGATTAGGGTTTTCCTAGTGTTTTTTTCTTTTCTTTTTTGTTATTTTGTTGAAATATGGTTCCACACACACCCACTCACTGCAACTGCGGTATGCCCCACACCAACCTATTCGCACCCCCCTTTATTCCATTAATCAACCTTTTTAACTAATCTAATTAAACCCACAAAATAGTAGTATAATTGGTTATTAAGATAATTAACATTTTTATAATAACTAGAAACCTATTACTTGTTTTCTTTCCCAAATTTATTAAAATCTCTTTTATTTAAAAATAATCGAATCATAATCATATTTTATTAATTTCCTCAACCTTTTATAATAAAATTGTTCTTTCTTTTTTATTATTATTAAATCATATCATATATAATTGTTTTTTTTTTAATATAGGATGGTAATGAACTCTTTAGTCATTAAAACCTTTTTCCCAAGGTCTTGTTCATTCACACTTAAGAAAACCTTTTTGCTAATAAAATAAAATTAACATTAACTTCATCCATTAATGTTTTTAGCAAAACTAATCCCTTCTTCATAAATCGGTTCGTTTAATCTAAATCTTTTTTTCCAACTAAATAATATAACTTTCGCCTAAAACCTTAATCAACCCGCTTAAAATCAATCAACATCGCATCCAACTCAATCGTGCACGCTTACGCCTCTCTCGGTTCACGCACCCCACTTACACTCACTTAGCGCTTTCATGCGTATATGTATGCTTTACTTACTTGCCCTTTACTATTTCCGCAATCTATTTTACGAGCAATTTTCATTATCGCATTTACTCTTATTACATTGCATTCCGTCCAAAGGAAAAACCTACACGTAATTCAACAATTGTGTGTAGTGCATATCATTCGCATCATTCTCCCCATGATCCTTGATCCCATTCAAGTTGATCTTTCTAAGTTAGATCCTACCCTATAGGAAGGACCGTTATCTTTTACAACTTAGATACAAACAATACAACTCAATATACAACATTCAAACACAATAGAGAAATAGATGTTAATCATCTTAAGCGAGATAGAATCTCTACCCCACATTAATACAATCAATACCGTAGAGACTTTGCCTTAAGGGAGATAGAGGCGTACCCGTCGATCAATATCCGAGTACTTGAGCCCTTCTCTTAAGACGATGCAAAGACTATTTTCCTAAAACTTGTGGCGGTTAAATCTCCCTTAAAATGACAACTCACATTTTCTCCTAAAATCAATCAATCAACCACCCTAAACCCGTAGGAACTTTGACCACAGTCAAAGAACTCCTCAAACCCTTTAGGGGAACTACAAATACTCTGATTTCACTCCCTTAAGGATATGTAGGCATAAGATGCGACATCTTATCGAGTATACTTAGAAATAAACCCCTAGGTCTTTTAACCCTTAAGCAGATAAACCATAGCAATAAACAACATAAAACAAGAGGTTCCTGTAGAGTACTACAGAAACTTAGGATGCTAGCACCTTCCCTGAGTTTAACCAACCCCCGAACCTATAACTCTCTAAATCTTGCATTTGCATTGCATTGTGGGAATTTCGATCTTTATCCCTTCCTTTGGACAAATCAAAGTTTGGTTGCAAATGAATAAGATTCAAACTAATCAATAGTTTGGTATCCAAATTTCACCGCGACAATTATTATTATTATTATTATTATTATTATTGGAATAAGTATTAAAAGGGGATTTTAGGGAGAAGGAGGAGAAAAACACGATGAAACTAATTTGGGAGAGAGATGGAAGAGAAAGAACAAGGAGGAAGAACAAGAGGAAGAGAAGAAGGCTAGGGCTGTCAGATTTTGGGGATTCTTCAGCAATCGAAGCAATTAATCGAGGTAAGGGGGGAGAAACTGATTGGGATTGGCAATTGCATGAAATTGGGTAGAGGGGATTCTTTAACCCCGTAGGGATTTTAACGAATATGTTTGTTATGTTGATATGTCTTTGATTGTTGTTGATTATGATGAAATTGGTGTCCATGTTGATATGTTTATGATTGTTGCTGCCATAGATGAATGGGTGCACATATGGTGTGATTTTGGTGAGGTTCTGAGTAACTTCTGTAGTTCTGATGATGTACTGTAGATGTGGGTTCTAGAGATAAATTGATAGGATAATGACTAGAGTAGTGTGTACTGGTTGTAGTAATGATAGAATGGGAGATGGAAGTAGAGTGATAGGCTTGGAATTGAGCTTCTGATGAAATTCTGGACAGTGAGGGTTTTGTGAAATCGCAGACGTTCGCCAACACCTTCGCTGAGCGAGCTAGTAGCGAGCATTCGCTAGGCGAGTTGGGTAGCGAACACTTCCTATAGCTACTGTCTGCCTTCGCTAGGGAGTTCACTAGGCGATCAGCTAGCGAGCGTTCGCTAGTGCTTCGCTAAACGAATGAGCCAATGAGCATGACAGCAGATTGTGATTTTGTACGGTGAGGGTGGTTTTGTCGTTTTGTAGTATCCCTTGAGTTGTGACCAGTATAGATATGGTGATTAGTAGTGAAGGGTGTATACTTGACATTAAAAGGTGAAATTATGTAGTGATCAAAGTTAATTGGAATAAGTAGATTGAGTTGTGAGATATGTACGGTGTTTAGGGGTGAAGAGCGTATACTTGGTGTTGAAATGTGAAATTATGAATATTGAATTTAATTGATATGATTAATTGGTGGGTAAGACATATATATATATATATATATATATATATATATATATATATATATATATATATATATATATATATATATATATATATATATATATATATATATATATATATATATATATATATATATATATATATATATATATATATATATATATATATATATATATATATATATATATATATATATATATATATATATATATATATATATATATATATATATATATATATATATATATATATATATATATATATATATATATATATATATATATATATATATATATATATATATATATATATATATATATATATATATATATATATATATATGATGCATAGTGAGGTGATCGGGAGGATCGTGTGTACTCGGTGGTCAAATGTAGATTTCCCTATTATTTAATTTGATTAACATAATTGATTGGCGTGTGATATATGTATGATGTATGGTGATGGGATCAGGGGGATCGTGTGAATTTAATTAAAATAATTAATTGATGAACAATATGTATGTATGATGTATGATGATGTGGTCAGTGGATCGTGTGCACCTTGTGTGCTTGAGTTCATTTGTTGTGCATTTGGTGTTATGCATATCATGGTGTTTGGTGGGACGAATCATTGCTCAAGAGGAGTGTATGTGATTTATCTGTACTCCATTGCGGAGAATGGTGGGGATAGTTCATGGTCAAGGACGGGTGTATGTGATCTATCCGGGGTTCGATTGAATGAACCAATGAGTCGGTACCGCGTGCATGGTATTGAGTTGCATAATTGCATTATGGTGTGTTGTGTTGATGTTGGACAGTAGGTCGTGTTTGATGAATGTTGGATGATGAATTATATGATTATTTCCTTTATTTCATGTACTGTATTACCGATAATTTTGATCATGTTTTCTCACCCCTTTGTTGTTATTGTGGAATGTGCTTCTTCGGAGGTACAGACAATCCAGGTACTTAGCTAGCTTGGTTAGTGGTGTGTGAGTCGAGTCATAGGATGCTTTGATACACACGGGACTTGGGCGTTTAATTGCTTTATGTTGAATTGTTTTATTTCCTGTGACGTATCAAGTTTGGTGAACCTTTTAATGAATATTTTTGTGTAATCTGGCGGATGGCCGTGAATGTTGACTAAGGATAATTTCCATTGTTTTAATTTGAAAACCATCTAATGATGAGTATGTTGAATTATGTGATGTGATATCCCACTTTTGAAAGGAAACTCTGATGTTTAATTGAAATATTTGTATTTTATTTAATTTTGGGAAGTGGGGTGTTACATGAAGTGCATCCAGAGGGTTGCAATCTTTTGAGAAAGGGAATTCAGAGAATGATGGACGAGGGCTGTTTGCAGTTTGATAGAGTTGTGAAAGAAAACAATGATAAAGTGAGTAATGATGGAAGCGAAGTTGCTACGATATCCATTCCATACCGAACAATCAATATTTCAGCGCCTGCTAGGCCAGCTCCGGTTGTCATTATTGTACCTAGACCCGTGCCATACGAGAGCACTAGAGCTATCCCATGGAATTATAGGGGAGAGGTGTTATGTAATGGGAAAAAGTAGGAATGGACAACGTCTACATATGGAAGTTCGTCGGTTGAGAATATCGTTGGGGCCGGTGGTATCACTAGAAGTGGTAGGGTCTTTTCACCACCGGAGGTTAATTCTGATAAGAATGACAAAGGTAAACGTAAGGCCGTGATTGAAGAGAATGTCCAACCACAGGTCGGTGCTAATGACCTTTCGAAGGATGCAGAGGAATTTATGAGGCTTATTCGAAAAAGTGACTACAAGATTGTAGATCATTTAAATCAGACCCCTTCGAAGATTTCTATCATGTCATTATTGTTGTGTTCAGAGGCACACCGCAATGCATTATTGAAGATCTTGAATGCAGCGTATGTACCCCAGGAGATTTCTGTCAATCAGTTGGAGGGGGTAGTAGCCCATGTAAACGCCAGTAATGGTTTCAGCTTCACTGATCTGGATCTGACTCCTGCCCGGAGGAACCATAACCGTGCTTTGCACATATCGTTGGAATGTAGAGGTTCTCTGATGTCGCATTTCCTGGTTGATACATGATCATCCCTCAATGTGCTTCCCAAGAAGGCATTGATGAAGTTAGACATTCAAGGTTTGATATGCACGCCAAGTGATTTGGTCGTGAGGGCTTTCGATGGATCTAAGAGATCAGTGTTTGGGGAAATCACGTTGCCTATTCAGATAGGACCAGAGATCTTTGATGCAACTTTCTACATTATGGATATCCAGCCAGCATACAGTTGTTTGCTCGGCTGACCTTGGATACACGCTGCAGGGGTAGTTACCTCCACGTTGCATTAAAAGTTAAAGTATATGGTGGAAGGGAAGATAGTCACGGTGTGCGATGAAGAGGATATTATGGTTATCCATTTGTCATCCTTCAAGTACGTGGAAGTGGATGGGGAGATTCACGAAACACTCTGCCAAGCATTCGAAACAGTTCAGATTCAGGGGAAGTCTCCTGAAGAAGCGAAGGGCCCAGAGGTT
Organism: Lathyrus sativus; assembly: GCA_963859935.3. NCBI lineage: Eukaryota > Viridiplantae > Streptophyta > Magnoliopsida > Fabales > Fabaceae > Lathyrus > Lathyrus sativus. Next base: position 84,414,127 of record OZ012740.1, on the reverse strand, counting down.
TCGATGTCATCGCTCAAGGAAGCTCGTGCTATCGTAGAATCCGGTTCGTCTCAGAAGTGGGGCCAAGTTCTTAATGTTCCCATCAAGCAGGACAGGTTCGGCCTGGGATACAAACCCTCCAGTTCTTCTCAGAGTACTCCGAGGTACAAGGGACCTGTGCAGTTCACCAGCAGTGGTGTGATATTTGACATGATTAATACCGTCGGAGATGATGAAGGTGACAGTGACTGCGATATGGATGCTTGGGTTTGATCGCGACTTTCTATGTCTAATACAACTAACTACAAGTGCACAGTCTATCGCGTAGTAATAATAGATATCGATCCCACAGGGACTCGTAATCAAACTAGTGTTCTCGGGAGTTACTATGTTTAGCTAGGTAGAATATGTTTAAGGGAATAAGATTGTCACTAAAAAGGGAACTAAGATTTCTATTTAGATTATAATTAATTGAATCGATACGTAGTAATTGTGTTCTTCAGGGATTTGATAAATTACTGGTGTATGAAATAATTTTCAAAGTTTATTTAAGCAGAAAATGGAGATTTGAAGACTCTCGTCTCACGATGGTTATTGACGCTAATCATAATCCTAAGGGCCAAACGTACACTTTCGTATCTCGTTCGGGGTTAAAATTATTTTTTGGAAATCTCTAAGTTCTAATTCATTTTAAAGTGTTTTCGCTGTTATTAAAACAAATGCCTAGTGTTTACTATCTGACCTTACCGCAGCTTTCGCTTGTTGGTTCGTATCTTAATTAATTTCCCACTTTCGTGGCAAAACTACTTTTAAATAAGTTCTCGCTTTCGCGACGAAGTTTATTCCGTGAATCAATTTTAAACACTCAGACCATAGATTACTTTTGTGAAAAGAAAGTTTTCAAACCAGTGGTTATCAAATCCCATTCGAATTATTACTACATACCGATTACCTAAGTTTAGCTAGACATGGATTTGGGAAAAACAAAATATAAATAAGAATAATAAATGATAATTTGCATTATAATAAAACTGAAGTCGATCAAAATGAAAACCTGTAAATATGCCAATTGGCCTTTGGGCAGATCCTCCACAGATGTTGGCAGGATTCTGGTCTTTAGTGCCAATTTGATCGTACAGTACAATAGAAATTACAGAAGAGCGGAAATGGGAATAAGGAAAGGTAAAGAGAAATGAATACAAATATAACTGGAAAGTAATTGCTCTGGAAAGTAAATTCGGCAGCACTTCGTGGTATGAATGCAGCTCCCTTTCTGAAGTCCCCTGCTTCCCTTTTTATAGAAGTGGAATCCCAACGGTTATCTCTGAAGATGATGGACCTTGAGGCAGATAATTTAGGGAGTAGTGGTCCACTCTGTGGGAATTGGAACTGCTCTTTTGACGTGTAATCTGAGTGAGGCGTTTTTGCCTGCATGACGGTCGTCACAAGGTGTGACGGTCGTCATGAAGCTGTGACGGTCGTCACATCAGCAAAAATAGCTTGCTGCGCTTTTCATTGTGTTTTCACTCTTTTTTTCGTCCATATTTCATTTGAGATTGCTTCTTTTCTTCATGTTGCCTTGTTTAGACGTGATCGTTGAATACCTGCAAAAACATCAGACAAATACACGGAAATAATCCGAAATCGGATCGAAAACGGTTAGACTTTAGTTGAATTATGCATGAAAATATCTATATGATTTCGTGTTATCAAACTCCCCTAAGCTTGAATCTTTGCTTGTCCTCAAGTAAAACATGGAAAAGTCGGCAAGTACAAGGTAACTTCTTCGTTCGCAGAGTTTGGAAAAACCGGGATTCTTGGTAGGAACAAGACGAGTATCATGACGACACTGGACTACAAGTCTTCGGAGGTCTCCTTTTTATGCAAATCGGTCTCAGTCATGCTACTGTAGCTTGGTGTCAAGGTTCTCGCGGCAAGTTCACCCTGTTTGTTCTAGCGCAATCACATTAAGCCCGTTGTCCGTACACTTTCATGGCAAGTCGACCTGTTAGTGAATATGATCTCATTTCTGTTTTTGATCTTCTTCATTGATCATAATTTGATGTCATTGATTTTTCAATGAGTTTTTCGTGCCGTTGGGCTAAATGCTCGGGTGAGGAGCACCTAACTTAGAAGGAAACGTATCTTATATTCTTGGGCCTTTTAGCTCTCTTTTTCATGATTTTTCATCTTTTTGGAGATCATACACTTATTTGCATCGGTCGTTTGCTTTGAAGTGTTTTTAGGATGGTGCTGACTGCTAGTATAAACTACTTGGGGTTGGGTTTGCGTAGACACTTGAGACTTTGGTACACGTAGGTGGTGAAACCGACTCGCATAAACTAGAGATCTAAGGTGTCTGGACGATACTGGTTTTGTTAGAACTGTCGTTTCCTCGGAGTTTCAAAACTTGTTTTGAACTCAGGTGCATTCTCGTGATGCTTTTGCTTTTGAGGAACGAATTAAAATTTTTGTTTACGTTGAATAATGTGGGGATTGTTTGCGTAACGTGAAAAATATATAGACGAGCTTTATTTGCTAGAAATAGAAAGTGTAAAAATAGAAATTATGAGAATTCAAAGTGCAGTGAAATGGAAATAAAGGAAATAAAGGGAAATTCAGAGTACAGTGGAATGGAAATAAGGCTCCGCTCCCACACTATCTCGATCAGTGTCCTCACTGATCCTTGAAGCATGCGAGAGGGAGATACAAATGAAAATGAAAATACAAATAACTGAAATATAGTAAACAATGAAGGGAAAAAATGAAAATCTAGTCACGGCCTCTGTCACGTCCGCGCTGGCGTCCTCTGGCTCTAGCAAGGGCTACTCTGTCCTCATAGCTCATAGCTCCGGTGTGGTAGACGGTGTCTCGGAGTCCTTCGACCTGCAGGGTCAGACTCGCTAGGCTCTCAGTGATCGTAGCTTGGCCGGTGTGAAGTTGTTGCATTTGAGTCCGGGGCCAAGCTTCGAACTGGTCAGCTCGCTGATTCTGCTGCTGCAGCATCGTGAGTATCTGTGCCTGCTGGTCTAGGGAGCGACGGAGGTCCTCTTCTGTGTAGTCTGGCACGGGATGATGACGGCGGCGGCGAGAAGATGTACCTACGGGAGGAGGAGGCTGTGATGCCTCTGGCTGCTCGGCCCTGTCCAACTCAGCTTGGATTTCATCGTCGGAATCATGAGTGGGATCCTGAGTAGGAACAGCGGCAGCAGGAGGGGCAGTGAGGTCGAACAACCAGTTGGTACGGTCCTCTGGATGGATGCGGGTGCGGGACGGAAGGATGATGCTTCGGACGGTCTTGCCACGCACAACCGGATGGTATTTGCCGTCAGCTCGGGAGCGGATGAGATGAGAGGCTCTGCAGTGGTCGGTGTCAAGGAACACTGAGGGGATGGAATGGAGGTGCTGGAGGCGGTCGCTAAGGTTCAGCCCAAGTGCAATAGCCATGACAATCCCGCCAAAGTAGAATGGCTTCGAGCCACGGTTGCAGTTGGCCTGAATGTGAGCCAGCAGAAACGGGGCAGCGTTGACAGGTTCATTGTTGAAGACGCAATGAAGAAAGAAGAGCTCCTTGGAGTTCACTTTGTGGTTGCTGTCTCTGGCGAAGATAGTGTTACTCAACGCTCTGTGAAAGTACCTGATGGTTGGGTTATGGATATGAGTGGCATGCAGGGAGTCCCAACCATCGGCATTGAGGCTGGTCAACTGATACCACAACGCGAAGGCTTCGTGCTGGAACTGATCGGTGATGCGGCGATGAGAGTTGTTGCCGCGAGGTAGCTGTAGGATGCCGGCAATCTGGTTTTGGTGCATCTGATAGTTAACGCCAAACATCCGGAAGCAAGCGGCACCTAAATGCTGGTTAAGTTCGCCGCTGCTTGTGACGTAAGTGAACGAACTCAAGAACTCAAGAGTGAGTTGTTCGTAGGTTGGCTGTGGGTTGGTGCAAAGGTTCCAGATGCCTGCTCTTTGAAGCATCCAAGTTACACCTTCGAGGAGTCCGAGCTCCGTAAGCGATGGAAGGTGCGGGTAATGAGTCGGCTGGAGTGACCTCTGATGAAATACAATGTAGTTTGCTCGTTGTCTTTCACCTAATTCGCCTTCACTGAAGGTAATGTTGCTGACATCTGGGGTTTCTGCATTCCTCGCCATTGTTGGAAGATGGAGAGGTTTCTTAGGTTTTGGGTTTTTTTTTTTGCAGAGAGGGAAAAATGACAGAACGGTGGTTTGGAGGTTGAATTTGGAGTTGAAGTTTATAGTTCAATGTGGGGAGGACGAAAATTCGTAGTGGGGTAGGAGTTAGGATGTTTGAAAGTGATAATGGGGGGAGTGGAAGAGAACACGAACCCTGTTTTATCAGATATCAGTTTCTGACTGCGTGACGGTCGTCACGTAGGTGTGACGGTCGTCACCCGCGTGACGCTCGTCATGAGGCTGTGACGGTCGTCACAGCAGCAAAATCTGCAGAACGCAGAATTTTGCTCTGAGGGCGTACTCGTAGTGACTTTAAGGCTTAGTATTGATACGGTGATGTAATATAACAGCCAACAAACAACGATTAATGAGAAAACAGAATAGTTGAATAAAAACTAGAATTGAAATAACATAAAATTGAAACAATTGTATGTAGTACATAATGAAAACTAACAATGCGAAAAATCCAAATGATTAAATGAAACTAAACTAGACTAGACTAAACTGAAACTACTGCTACGAGCTAATAACTAATCTTTTCGTGCCTTCAACTCATCGAATTTCTGTGAATAGTAGTCGAGTTGGTCGCAGACTAGATCCATGAAGCCTACTAATTCGCTGTGCATGCTTGCGATATCAGCTTTTATATTAGTCAGAGCTTTATCAACGTCGTCCAATCTGAGTAACACGGCATCCATTTTGTCGGTGGTCTCCTCAGGGATAGGCTCAGGATAAGTATTGTAGTGTGGAGGAGTCATAGGGTCTACTTCAGTTTTAGAGGCAGCGTCCTCATAGTACATATAGTCGTGTGCCTCAGAGATGTGGTCACTGTCATACATATAGTTCTGTGGTGTTGACTGTGGTGAAGGAGGTCCCATAGGCTCATCCAATTCGTAGAGCCAGTTATCCTTGTTGTGGATGCTTGTCATCAGATGTTCAGGCAGTGTGAATAGCTGTACTGGTTTTTCGTTAATAAGGTACTCAAACGGTCCAGGTCCCATAGTCCCTAAGATGCGCCTGTTAAAGCAGAATTGTATGTTCATGGGTCTGATGGTACCAAAACGAGTGTTGGCATTTAAATGGAATCTAAGGTCAAGCTCGTGGGCAATCATTGTTACTAGGCCTTGTAATACCCCAAATTTTGCCCTAAGATTTGTCGTCGCATTTCATTGCATTTTTATTGCATTTAATCAATTACTAACAAATTTGTGTAGTCGTTTGACTTTTTGCAGGTAAATATCATATGGCATGCATTTTTTTCTAAAAAGTAAAAATGGCATAATTGGCAAGAGGACATGTGTAAGGAGTTGTGAGTGTGAGAGGTTGAGAGTTTGAATCTCACCTTTGTCACTTTTTGTTTTTTTATTATTTTTACTCTAAATTTTTCTATCTTCCATTAAAAAATAACAAAAATAGTTTTTTTATTATTATTTAATTATTATTTTCGTATTTTAATTAAATCATTTTTTAAAATATAATTTTTTTCACCTTTTTCTAAATTATTCATAAAAATATCCAAAAAATCATAAAATAAAAAATATTGAGAAAAATTTTGTTCTTTTTATAATATTTTTGATTTTAGGGATCAATAGGATTATTAGTTTTTATTTTAATTATTTTAAATTATTTAAATTTTATTTTTTTCTTAACTAATTATTTAGTTTGGGCTTTAAAATGGGCTTTAGGGACATTATTGACAATTTGATGTTAACCCTAATTTGTTCCCTATATATACATGTGTTGCCTTGTTGAAAGGGGGTCAGAAGGTTTTCTTCAGAAAAGAGGAGAGAGAAAGGGAGAAACAAATGAGATCCTCAGAGAAGAAAGGCGGTCGTTCCCACAACTCGTCAGAAGGATTGGAGCTCTCCAGTGTTCCCTTATTCAAACCTTTTTCACATTTACCGAAGCAAACCTCCGCTTCGTAGGTTAGATTACTAAACCTTTTGCCTTTTCATGTTTATATGCATATTTTGCCATGTTAATGTGTTTAGGTCCGTTAAATTACTAAACCTTTTGCTTTTTCATATTTATGTGCATATTTTGCCATGTTAATCTCCATGTGTATTTAGGTCCGTAGATTTTAATATCAAAACCTTTTTTTAACAAAACCTTTTTTTAAAAATCAAAACCCTTTTTTTATTTATTATTAAAACCTCTTTTTTAGTAAGACCTTTTTTAAAAACTGAAAAGTCTTTTTGTTCCCAAGAAGAAAAAAAAACATTTTTGTTCCCAAAAACCTTTTCCCAAAAAACTGAAAAGCATTTTCCCAAAAAAAACTGAAAAGCCTTTTTTGGATTGAAAAACCTTTTTTGTTCTAAAAAAAACTGAAAAGACTTTTCCTCCAAAAAAACTTTTTTTTATAATTTAAACTTAATTTTTTTTTATAATTTTAACTTAAATATTTTTTATTAAAAAATTAATTAAAACCTTTTTTTTATAATTAAAATATTAAAAAATTAAAACCTTTTCGTAAGGAACTCCTGATGTTTGATGTTTGTCGTGTCATTTTATGTACCTTTTATTACTTTTCTTTCTTTGGGCATTTCATGTGCATGCTCGAGGTTGAGATGTGCTTGTGGTGGCCACAGCCCCACACTATTTTCCTCCCTCACTTCATTCTAAGTGTCATTACATATTTTCATATTCTTCATGTTTTCAGAAATGTTTCTTTGTTTCTTTATACCCTCTGCCTTTATTACTTTTCTTATTTCTGTACTTTAATTATTCCTCCATATAATGATTTGTCATATTTTCACATTTTTTACAGTTTTATCCTTCTGAAGGATTAGGTCCAGCCTTTTGGCCGCCGAGTCAATAGCCTTACCCCTTTAATGGATCAAACCCTGTTTAGCCTAGGTGTCCCGCCGTGGGTAAAATTGCTTTTATCCTAGTGTTAGGCCAAAAGAGTCGCCGCACTCATTTTAGGGTTTCCCGCCGCGGAATCCCTAACCTAACCCTAATGCACTTAACAATTTATAACATAGAGATCGGAGTTTAAGACTCCATGTAAGCGTGTCCTTAAGATGCGCTTATTCCCCTTGAGACCTTGACCACAGTCAAGAAGTCTCTAACCTCCCTTTTGAGGGGAACTACAGTTACTCTGATTCCATTCCCGTAAGGATATGTAGGCACAAGATGCGATGTCTTGCCGAGTAAACTTAGAATTAACCCCTAGGTCTTTTTTAATTTTCAATCCTTTGTATATACTCTAAAGCAAAATAATTAATGAAATAAATAAAAAAAAAAAAAATAAACAAAAGGTTCCCGTAGAGTACTACGGAAGTTTAGGGTGCTAATACCTTCCCTAAATTTAACCAACCCCCGAACCTTAGATCTCTCCCTTTTAGGTTTTTCCTTTCTTTAACCTTTCCTTCGGATAAATCAAAGACCGGTTGTAAATGAATTAAGATTCAAGTTAATCAATAGCTTGACATCCAAATTTCACCGCAACAGAAAATGGCGACTTCACTGGGGAGTCCTAACTATTGAGGGTTATCCCTATTTTGTTTATTTTTCTTTATATATTTGTTTTATTATATATTTTGCTCACTTGTATGTATATATTGGGGTACCTTACTTGGAGTTACTGTGTTGTGAGATAAGTCCTACACCCGGACTTGAGCGACCTTATGATAGGATGGCTGATATATTCGACGAGGCTTATAGGGAGTGAGTCCCGACTAAGCTAAATCGAGAATCACCGCTCAGTTGAGACACTTTCGAAAATAGTTCGGTTGATCGAGTGTAGTCGTGAAAACTTTTACCGTTATCGATTGGAGTCTGTGATACTGGGAACCGTAGTACCTTTACACCATCTTGACCTTAAATAGGACGTAGTGCGGGAACTATATGGGAGTAGTCCTACAATGGTTGCTACGCGATGCTACACTTAAAAGAGGTTCTCTTGAGAATATTATTGACCCTCGAGTCAGTCGGGAAGTCGATAATATCCGAAAGATGGACTGGTGACTTTGGGCACTGATTTAGAACCCTTGTTCTACAGGTACAATCAACCTATAGTACATACCTCTTTGGGAAGGGTAGACCTTAACTCCATTCACTGTTCCTCTAACTTAGGACCTTTTGTTTGCTTATGTGTATTTGTGCTTCGCATCCATAAAGCATCATATCATTTCTAGTTTCAAGGAATTCAAAAGTCCTTTGCAAATTCAAGAAGTCCTATATTTTAAAGTCTAAAATTTTTCCCACTTTCCTAAAAGGAAATGTTTGCAATCGACCGTTGAAATTCTTGGAACCATTACATGGCATCAGCATCACATTTTTGCATTGTATTTGTCCCCCGGTTTCTCATTCTCGGTTCTCTCGTCTTCCAGTGTACCTTTGAGTCATCAAGCTGATTCCTCGACACAGATATCAGACCAGAAACGGAACAGGAGTCACTTTGATCCTATTCTCATGACTTACACAGAGCTATATCCTGACTTAGTCCGGCAAGGACTGATTACTACAAAGGCTTTACCACCTCCTCTTAATCCTCCGGCTGGATTTAGGGCTGACCTCCATTGTGCTTCCCATGAGGGTGCCCCAGGCCATGACTTGGAGCATTGTTTTGCATTGAAGGCTAGAGTATGTGAATTGGTTAGAACTGGAATACTTGATTTTACAGACAGTCATCCGGATGTTCAGAAAAATCCCTTGCCAGTACATCAGAAATGAAGTTTTGTCACTAGGCCTTTTGTTTCTCGTTGTTTGCACTTTCCTTATTTTGTTTAAGTTGTTTGCTTTTAATTATGTTTGTACTTTCATTAATGAAATAAGCATTGCGACTTTTGATTCAATTCATTTCCGTCCATTTATTCGCATCTTTATGCTTTATTTTTCAAATGTTTACTTCTTGTCCAAAATTTTGATATGCTAAGATTGGAGGGAGGATGATGAAAACGTTATACCCATAATTGCTGTCAGTATGCTTTCAATCAAACCTTGTTGACGATATAAGGCATTGTTTCAATTCCCAAACACTGGAGAAATAAGGAAGTTAATCCCTCGTTACCCCCTTCGAGCCTAGAAGTTGGAGTTTCTTTCGTTACAAAAAACCCACAATTTTAACCTTGGGATGGGTAGTTCTCAGTTAACTTGGTTGTGTGTTCATACGATACACCTTTCATTAACAAATTTTCCTTCGCACACGTCAAACAAGTGTCGAAGATGTTTTCTAATCAAAAGGTCGATGATGGTTCACCGTAATCATTAAAATCAAACAGTCACTTTCCTTCACACAAAAAAAAATACTATAAAAAAATCAAAAGAAGCCCGCTAAGTCAAAACCTATGAAGGAGACTTAGGCAAAACTGGGGCATCCCGCTGACTGTAAACTCTAAAATAAACAGTTCAGGCAAAATTTAGGGATAATACAAAGAGATTTTTAAATCCTTATCTTGAAAATCCTCAATGTCAAAACAATCAAATGTTATAGGGGAGTAGTAGCTGCCTTTTCATAGGTCCCTTTAACTTCTGAGTCATCATTGCTACGATCAATGAAATCCCTAACTTATGGGAACCTGAATGCATAGTATGAGTTAACTGAGCATAGGACTGAAGATCATCACGTAGATTGGGTGGGTACAAATAAATTTTGAGCCTTTATCTTTTGTTTCATAAACCGTGAACCAGGCCACATTACAACCCTCAAAATACCTAATTGAAGCAAGGTTATTTTGAAAGTATACTACAACAAGGTTGCGTAACCTGACTCCTAAAGATCTTTGTGAATCATTTATTTTGGCAGTACACCTTTGTTTTAAACTTTGAGCGTCTTGAACCGTTGTGTTCTGACTAACGACTCATGTATTTTCCATCTTTCAAAAATAATTTTGATTTCAAAAGTCGCATGAACTTTGCATTACCATGTTTGTAGGAATATTTTTGTTTGCAAACCGGCTTTCCTCTAAGGAATTTTCAAACAATGAGAAACTTGGTCAAGTGATCTTATCGGGGGCAAGTTCCTTTTTCATCCTGTCAAAGAATCAGTTCAAGATTTGTTCAAGGAAATATCTTCTCAGATTTGGTTTATCCAGAGAATTGTTCAAGACTCAGACTGGGGCAAGCCCTCCGAGGATACAGCAAAACAGTTGATTCCACGAATCAGACAGCTGAAGCAACTATCAGTTCATTTGACCTGGGGCAGTTTACTCGCATAATCCCTAAGCAGTTATTCATCATTCCTACAGTGACTATCAACTTGATACAGTTTAACAGAATGACAGTGATCTCCGTGTTGAGGAATCAGTCCTCCAGTTTTGTCATCTCACAGAAAGAGTCGAGTCTTGTCGTCGACGTCTGCATTTGCATTTGATCATATGTCATAGCATAATTCCTATACATGTGCACATCTTGGGTGCTTTACTCCCCATTTACATTTCTATCTTGGGTGCTTTACTCCCCATTTACATTTTTATCTTGGGTGCTTTACTCCCCATTTACATTTTTATCTTGGGTGCTTTACTCCCCATTTACATTTCTATCCTAGGTGCTTTACTCCCCATTTACATTTTTATCTTGGGTGCTTTACTCCCCATTTACATTTTTATCTTGGGTGCTTTACTCCCCATTTACATTTCTATCCTGGGTGCTTTACTCCCCATTTACATGTCTATCCTTCGGTGTTTTATCCCCCATGTACCTTTATCCCGGGTGTTTTATTCCCCGTTTACCAGATATTCTTGGGTTTACCTAACATCATGGTGTTTTACCCCCATTTACTTTTTTTTTCCTCCCTGAGGTCGTGTTTTACTCGCGTCTTACCTTAAGGGCAAAATTTATTTACTTGGCATCATGGGTGTTTTATCCCCATTTGCGTTTTTCTCCTGAGCTCGTGTTTTACCCGCGTCTTACCTTGCGGACAATTTCTAATTTACTTGGCACCTATCAACAATTCTGTGTCGTGTCTATCCGACGTTCTTCCAGATATGACATGTCTTCTTCCCTAGTGCAATTCCTCGATGGGTCGTCCCCTGTGACGTTGTTTCGTCTGCGTCTGTGCATTTGTCATTTTCATCATACGCATCATATCAGATTCATATCATATTTAGCATTATAGTTCGTTTTGTTTTGTCCATATCATTGCATAGCACTGCGTCTAAAGGCAAAATTTTCGGTTATCTGTATTTAAATCCCTCCACCATGATTTCTCAAGTCTTCGTTGCTCAAATCACCCGGTGAAGTTATTTAAATAGGGGCAACTGTAATACCCCAAATTTTGCCCTAAGATTTGTCGTCGCATTTCATTGCATTTTTATTGCATTTAATCAATTACTAACAAATTTGTGTAGTCGTTTGACTTTTTGCAGGTAAATATCATATGGCATGCATTTTTTTTCTAAAAAGTAAAAATGCCATAATTGGCAAGAGGACATGTGTAAGGAGTTGTGAGTGTGAGAGGTTGAGAGTTCGAATCTCACCTTTGTCACTTTTTGTTTTTTTTATTATTTTTACTCTAAATTTTTCTATCTTCCATTAAAAAATAACAAAAATAGTTTTTTATTATTATTTAATTATTATTTTCGTATTTTAATTAAATCATTTTTTAAAATATTATTTTTTTCACCTTTTTCTAAATTATTCATAAAAATATCCAAAAAATCATAAAATAAAAAATATTGAGAAAAATTTTGTTCTTTTTATAATATTTTTGATTTTAGGAATCAATAGGATTATTAGTTTTTATTTTAATTATTTTAAATTATTTAAATTTTATTTTTTTCTTAACTAATTATTTAGTTTGGGCTTTAAAATGGGCTTTAGGGACATTATTGACAACTTGGTGTTAATCCTAATTTGTTCCCTATATATACATGTGTTGCCTTGTTGAAAGGGGGTCAGAAGGTTTTCTTCAGAAAAGAGGAGAGAGAAAGGGAGAAACAAAGGAGATCCTCAGAGAAGAAAGGCGGTCGTTCCCACAACTCGTCAGAAGGATTGGAGCTCTCCAGTGTTCCCTTATTCAAACCTTTTTCACATTTACCGAAGCAAACCTCCGCTTCGTAGGTTAGATTACTAAACCTTTTGTCTTTTCATATTTATATGCATATTTTGCCATGTTAATGTGTTTAGGTCCGTTAAATTACTAAACCTTTTGCTTTTTCATATTTATGTGCATATTTTGCCATGTTAATCTCCATGTGTATTTAGGTCCGTAGATTTTAATATCAAAACCTTTTTTTAACAAAACCTTTTTTTAAAAATCAAAACCCTTTTTTTATTTATTATTAAAACCTCTTTTTTAGTAAGACCTTTTTTAAAAACTGAAAAGCCTTTTTGTTCCCAAGAAGAAAAAAAAACCTTTTTGTTCCCAAAAACCTTTTCCCAAAAAACTGAAAAACATTTTCCCAAAAAAAACTGAAAAGCCTTTTTTTGGATTGAAAAGCCTTTTTTGTTCTAAAAAAAACTGAAAAGACTTTTCCTCCAAAAAAACTTTTTTTTATAATTTAAACTTAATTTTTTTTTTATAATTTTAACTTAAATATTTTTTATTAAAAAATTAATTAAAACCTTTTTTTTATAATTAAAATATTAAAAAATTAAAACCTTTTCGTAAGGAACTCCTGATGTTTGATGTTTGTCGTGTCATTTTATGTACCTTTTATTACTTTTCTTTCTTTGGGCATTTCATGTGCATGCTCGAGGTTGAGATGTGCTTGTGGTGGCCACAGTCCCACACTATTTTCCTCCCTCGCTTCATTCTAAGTGTCATTACATATTTTCATATTCTTCATGTTTTCAGAAATGTTTCTTTGTTTCTTTATACCCTCTGCCTTTATTACTTTTCTTATTTCTGTACTTTAATTATTCCTCCATATAATGATTTGTCATATTTTCACATTTTTTACAGTTTTATCCTTCCGAAGGATTAGGTCCAGCCTTTTGGCCGCCGAGTCAATAGCCTTACCCCTTTAATGGATCAAACCCTGTTTAGCCTAGGTGTCCCGCCGTGGGCAAAATTGCTTTTATCCTAGTGTTAGGCCAAAAGAGTCGCCGCACTCATTTTAGGGTTTCCTGCCGCGGAATCCCTAACCTAACCCTAATGCACTTAACAATTTATAACATAGAGATCGGAGTTTAAGACTCCATGTAAGCGTGTCCTTAAGATGCGTTTATTCCCCTTGAGACCTTGACCACAGTCAAGAAGTCTCTAACCTCCCTTTTGAGGGGAACTACAGTTACTCTGATTCCATTCCCGTAAGGATATGTAGGCACAAGATGCGATGTCTTGCCGAGTAAACTTAGAATTAACCCCTAGGTCTTTTTTAATTTTCAATCCTTTGTATATACCCTAAAGCAAAATAATTAATGAAATAAATAAAAAAAATAAACAAAAGGTTCCCGTAGAGTACTACGGAAGTTTAGGGTGCTAATACCTTCCCTAAATTTAACCAACCCCCGAACCTTAGATCTCTCCCTTTTAGGTTTTTCCTTTCTTTAACCTTTCCTTCGGATAAATCAAAGACCGGTTGTAAATGAATTAAGATTCAAGTTAATCAATAGCTTGACATCCAAATTTCACCGCAACAGGCCTCCTATAAGAATAGGTGTCTGAGGTTCCAGCGTGAGGCATTTGAAAGATCTCATCATGAAAGGCACTGCATTTACTGTCCGTCCCTGAGAAGCACAAAACATGATGAACAACTCCTCCTTAGACACTGTAGTAATATTTTCTTCTTTTCCAAACAAGGTGTGAGCTAGTATCTTATGGAAGTATCTGAAGGCTGGGTTATGAATGTCATCATTGTACATTTTGTCTGGTTCAGGGTGATAGTCGCCTGTGATTCTACCCCAGAAGTGATCGAGTTGCAAATCAATATCGTCATCTTCTGCACTGATGAACACATGTGGTCCGCTAGGGAATCCTAGGAGGTTAGCTAGTGACATCCGGCTATGAGTTTGGTCCATTCCAAACAATCTGAAGGTAATCAACTCTGAGCGGGATCCAAAACCATAGTTGGGTGTGTATCTGAAAGAACTAAGGAATTCATAGGTAAGATCCTTGTAGGTAGCGAAACGTGTTTTCAGAGCAGTGTTCTCCCAACCTAGTTGATTGAACAAGTATTGAATGCTATCTGTGATCCCTAGTTTATCCATAGTAGCCTTATCATAATACAGCGTTAAGGCGAATTCTCTTTCGGTCAGTGCTGCAAATCTTGCCTTTTGAGCGAGTCCTCGGAAGTGAACCTTTGTGAAGTCGTACTCGGCCATACTCGCAGGTAATTCGGAGAAAACAGAAGGAATGTTTTGAAGACTTTAAAAATCCTGAAAAGTTTGAAACAAGAAATTGAAGTCAGGATTTTTAGAAACGAAAAGCGGTAGAAACAAAAGACAAAAGAGAGAAAATAAAATAAGAATAGAAGTACGAAAATGAACGAAAGTAGAAAGTAGTAGTAATTTTAGAATTTTTGTTGGATTTTTCAAAGTAAAATTTTAAGGAAAAAATGAAATGCAATAACGAGGGAAATTTGGGTTGCCTCCCAGTAAGCGCTGTTTTTAACGTCTAAAGCCTGACGATAGCTTGGTGAGAAGCTATTCGGGTGTCTGAGCTGGAAGCTCAAGCAATGTTATATTGCTGACTTGAGGACTGTTGTCGTTCTTATTGTAATGTTTTAGACGTTGCCCGTTTACGATAAATGGTGCATTTGTCTTATCGGTAATTTCAACAGCTCCACTCAGAAGTACTTTAGTCACTTCATAGGGTCCAGACCACCTAGATTTTAGTTTTCCTGGGAAGAGTTTTAATCGTGAATTAAAGAGCAATATGATGTCTCCCACACTGAATTGTTTCCTGATTGAACGTTTATCATGCCACTTTTTAGTTCGTTCTTTGTAGATACGGGCATTTTCGTAAGCGTCTAATCGAAGTTCTTCCAACTCGTGTAAGTTCAAGATTCGCTTTTCTCCTGCCTCGGTGTAGTTGAAGTTGAGTGTCTTAATGGCCCAAAAGGCCTTATGCTCTAACTCTACAGGGAGATGGCAGGATTTACCGTAAACTAATTTATAGGGGGTAGTACCTATTGGTGTCTTAAATGCGGTCCTATAAGCCCATAAAGCTTCTTGTAGCTTTGACGACCAATCTTTCCTTGAGGTAGCGACAATCTTTTCCAAGATTTGTTTTATTTCTCTGTTCGAGACCTCTACTTGTCCGCTAGTTTGCGGATGATAGGGTGTAGCTACTCGGTGCCGGACTCCATATCTAGAGAGAAGTTTATCGAATATTCGTGATATGAAGTGAGATCCTCCGTCACTAATGACGAGTCTGGGTACACCGAATCTAGGAAAGATTGTGTTTTTGAAGAGTTTGATTACTACTCGTGCGTCGTTTGTTGGAGCAGCTATGGCTTCTATCCATTTAGACACGTAATCGACAACGACGAGTATGTAGTTATTTCCAAAAGAAGGTGGGAAAGGTCCCATGAAATCTATTCCCCAGACATCGAAGATTTCTACCTCTAAGATTCCTTTCTGAGGCATTTCATCGCGTCGTGAGATGTTGCCAGTTCGTTGGCATCTATCGCACTTTTGCACAGCGATGTGAACGTCTTTCCAGAGATTAGGCCAGAATAGGCCGGCTTGGAGAATCTTAGCGCACGTCTTGGACGTACTAGCATGACCACCATATGGTGCTGAGTGGCATTGGGAAATAATATTCTCTATTTCTTCCTCTGGGACACAACGACGATATATGTTGTCGGCCCCTCTCTTGAAGAGTAGGGGTTCGTCCCAATAATAGTGTTTCAGATCGTGGAAGAATTTCTTCTTTTGCTGATAAGTAAAATCCGGTGGAAGCACGCCCGCAGCGAGATAATTAACGATGTCAGCATACCAAGGTAATGTGACTTGGGCATAGACGGCTTCTACGGCTTTTTCGAATTCTGAATCTTCCGAGATTGAATTGGGCATGTCACTTTCCAATTTGGCTATCAGACGTTCGTACGGGAAATCGTCATTTATCGGTACTGGTTCATGTCTGATGCCATCTATTCGGGATAAGTGATCTGCAACAATGTTCTCGGTTCCTTTTTTATCTTTGATTTCTAAGTCGAACTCTTGTAGTAACAGGATCCATCTCAATAGTCTTGGTTTGGCATCCTTTTTGCTTATTAGGTACCTTATGGCAGCGTGGTCTGTGTATATTATAATTTTTTCTCCTACTAAGTAAGAACGGAATTTGTCAAGCGCAAATATAACTGCTAGAAGTTCCTTTTCTGTGGTAGCGTAGTTCATTTGGGCAGGATCTAAGGTTCTACTGGCATAGTAGATGGCATGGAGTTTCTTGTCCTTCCTTTGTCCTAGAACTGCGCCTACAGCGTAATCACTCTGTTGCACCCCAAAATTTGCCCTCACAATACAAGACTTTGTGTTCCAAGAAGGTTCACAAGGTTCACAAAATTCATAATTGGTCAGAAGAGTTGACAATTCCCTCAGACAATGCACCTCCTAAGCAGTGCATCCAAAACTAGGGTTTTGACTTTAATCAGGCTAAATGGACTTCCAAGACTTCAAGTGAGCTTCATAACATCTTATATGTGTATAAGAACCCCCATGTCAAGTTTCAAGACTTTTCTCAAAAGTTTGCTCAGTCAGATGATCAGATAAGTCAAAAGCAGTCAATGCAGTTAAAAGGTCAAACTGAGGTCAACTGTGGTCAAACCAAAGTCAAACTTCATGATTTTTTTTTGCCAACATCAAAGAGAGGTTGGGTGAGAAATATTATCATAATAACTGTAATACCCCAAATTTTGCCCTAAGATTTGTCGTCGCATTTCATTGCATTTAATCAATTACTAACAAATTTGTGTAGTCGTTTGACTTTTTGCAGGTAAATATCATATGGCATGCATTTTTTTTCTAAAAAGTAAAAATGGCACAATTGGCAGGAGGACATGTGTAAGGAGTTATGAGTGTGAGAGGTTGAGAGTTCGAATCTCACCTTTGTCATTTTTTTTGTTTTTTATTATTTTTACTCTAAATTTTTCTATCTTTCATTAAAAAAATAACAAAAATAGTTTTTTATTATTATTTAATTATTATTTTCGTATTTTAATTAAATCATTTTTTAAAATATTATTTTTTTTCACTTTTTTCTAAATTATTCATAAAAATATCCAAAAAATCATAAAATAAAAAAATATTGAAAAAAATTTTGTTCTTTTTATAATATTTTTTATTTTAGGAATCAATAGGATTATTAGTTTTTATTTTAAGTTTATTTTAATTATTTTAAATTATTTAAATTTTATTTTTTCTTAACTAATTATTTAGTTTGGGCTTTAAAATGGGCTTTAGGGACATTATTGACAATTTGGTGTTAACCCTAATTTGTTCCCTATATATACATGTGTTGCCTTGTTGGAAAAGAGGGGAGATTGAAAAAAACCTAAGAGGAGTGAGTGCCGTTTGCCGTTATTTAGTTTTCTTCTTCATCCATTACTATTGTTTCGTTTTCTTCATCGTTTACCGTTATTTCTTTTCCTTCATCTATTACTGTTGTTTCTTTTTCTTCATCTTTTACCGTTATTTCTTTTTCTTCATCTATTACCGTTATTTCTTTTTCTTTATCTATTACTGTTACGTTTATATATATATAATTTTTAAATTGTTAGAGTTTATATATATAAGATTTTTGATCGAATTATGTCGATACGATGTTTGCACATTTGTGTGCATGACGCGTGACATTTGTGTTAGTTCGATCTGGTTGCGATGATCGCATTTTTGTGTGAGCAATAATACTATTTTTTGCTTAATTTCTTTTTCTTTGCGATAAATTTTGTTTCGTCCGATTTAGATCTGGTTGCGATGAGCGCATTTCTGCGTTAGCAACATTGTTGGGTTATTTGGCACATTTAAAATTCATTATTGCTTTATTATTATTATTATTATTATTATTATTATTATTATTATTATTATTATTATTATTATTATTATCCTTATTTATTATTATTATTATTATCCTTATTATCATTATTATTACCATTATTATTATTATTGTTATCATTAATTTATTAAAATTTGTTATAATATAAAAATCTGTTTTTTTAAAATAAATAACATTAACATCTTTTCCAAATTAATATGAAAACCTATTATTTTTAAGAAAAACTTTTTTTTAGATAAATTTAAAATAATAACTAAAATCTTTTTTTTAAAATAATAACTAGAACCGTTATTTATTTTATTTTATTATTGTTCAATTCAAATTTCATTATCATATTGTATCTGCTCCTCTCATGTAACCTCGCGAACTTAACAATCGCTCTTTAAATTCTGCCTTTAAATTTCTGCTTGCATGGTTTAAATTATGACATTATCTCTCTGTTTGCATGATTCAATTATCTCACGCGTTTACTATTATTTCTGTCACATTGCACACATCCGAAGGTTAGGTCTAACTGTTTGGCCGCCGCGCCAATAGTCCGTAAAACTTCACACATTCAATTTCAAATCCTCAAAACTACAAACTACAAACCCTAATTTTCACAAATGCCTCGCCGCAGGCAAAATTACAATTTTACCCTTAGCATTAGGTCAAAGAGCCGCCGCGCTCATTTTAGGGTTTTCCGCCGTGGAATCCCTAATTTAACCCTAATTACAACTTAACATTTCAACGTAGAGATTTGGAGTTTCTACACTCCACGTAAGCGTGTCCTTAAGATGCGTTTATTCCCCTTGAGACCTTGACCACAGTCAAGAAGTTTCTAACCTCCCTATTGAGGGGAACTACGATTACTCTGATTCCACTCCCGTAAGGATACGTAGGCACAAGATGCGATGTCTTGCCGAGTAAACTTAGAATTAACCCCCTTTATTATTTATTATTGCTTATTTATATTTTATTTATCTTTGCTATTTAATTATTTTGCTTATTATTTTGTAATTGTTTCTTGGATGTAAAGTTGTTTAATTATTTAATTATTATTATGGTTAGTAATTAGGGAGTGTAACAACATGTATGTAATATTAAAATAAATTTAGATCACTTTTAAATAAAGATAATTAAAATAAACACGTCACACACGTAAGTCGATTTTAATCGCCGTCTCACTTCCTAAGGATATCCCTCAAAGTTGCCTACGAATAATGGTTAAGTGGGGTGTATAAAGCAAGTACCTCAAATAAAAAAATCATCAAAGTCCCTTATGGTTGCCTTTACGAATCAAGTCCCTTTCGAAAAATGATGATGGTCCCTTATATGTGCTTATTACACCCCACAATGGCCTTCAAAAATCCAATTGTCCCTCACATGTCCCTTAACATCCAAAGTAAGGACTACCTACTCCATTATAGTAGGGATAGTCTTACTAAGGAAAGGATAAAGAATAAGAAAGACCTTAAAACATTAGGGTAGGCTACTCCTAGATACTTGCTCACTTCAAAACTTTTTCACACTTAAACCAAATTTCCAACAAAATTTTCAAACAAGTTTTTTTTTTCACATCCATACACGGATTATTATTAAACTATTCTGAAATTTTTTTGCTATTCACACACTACACTTTCAAAACAATTCAAAAGTGAGCTTAAGTACCTAAGAGCCCATGGATAACCATGGATGAAAAGGGTGCTAACACCTTCCCTTTTCATAACCTACCCCCCGGACCCAAAATATTCTCTAAGGTCTTTCCTGTTCTTTTATAACCTTTCCTTATGGATAAAATAAAAGTCGGTGGCGACTCTTGCTATCCGCAACATTGCTTAAAGTCAGTTCTCCCACCGTGTTACAGAACTGGCGACTCTGCTGGGGAACTATTTAAGAGGGGTACCCTTAGGAATTAAGATCACTTTAAATTGTTTGCCTTGTTTGCTTTATTATTATATTGTTGGGGTGCTCTTATGTGTGAAAGGTCCTAACCCGGATCTAGTGTACCTTAGGTAAATGGCAATAGACCAAGGAAACTGTACGACGTATATCGATACGGTTA
Source organism: Lathyrus sativus (assembly GCA_963859935.3). Taxonomy (NCBI): domain Eukaryota; kingdom Viridiplantae; phylum Streptophyta; class Magnoliopsida; order Fabales; family Fabaceae; genus Lathyrus; species Lathyrus sativus. The sequence continues at coordinate 84,394,028 of OZ012740.1, read as the reverse complement.
ATCTGGTGGCCATAGTTAGTGCGACTTCTTGGTTGGTGCTTATATTCCTTAAGTCAAGTTGAGGATAATATTGAGGCTGCCATATGTTGTCAATGCACTAACTGACTTTTAGAACCCTAGTTAACTCATCTTGGCCTTTAGAAAGTAGTGAGGTAACCGGCTTTGGTGCAGACTGAAGTTGGTTGACACTCGATACTACGCTCATTGAGATCTTAAACTTGGAGGGTTTTGGTTGGCAAGTAAGTTGCCTTCTGAACAACCACCCTTGTGAAGGATCAATGATATTGAGATCCCTTAGAACCTGGTTACTTTTGTAGGACAGGATGAACCATCTAACTTCAGGGGAGGGTACTTGCCTTTGAACCTCATGCAAGCCTTTAAACCTAGGGCTATGGTGTGACTTGTTTGTGTGTGCCACATGTTTGTGATTGAGCATGACATCATGACATCATCATGCATCATAAGCATATCATTTTCCCTAACCATTTCAAGGACCAAAGGATTTATCTTTGTTCTTTGTTGCAGGTCATGGCTTCTGCTCGTAGAAACACCATCAGGATCAACTTTGCAGGGATACCTGCTAAGCTCAAGGAGTTGGTTTCCCTAGTGCCTGATCATTCCCAGTTCAACAAGAGACATGGTCACTTATTGGATCTAGTTACTTCAGGGTTCAGTGAAGACATGATGAGTGTGCTGTTTCAGTTCTTTGACCCTAAGCACCATTGCTTTACATTTCCTGATTATCAGCTGGTTCCAACCATGGAGGAGTTCTCTAAACTTCTGGGTATACCTGTTCTTGATCAGAAGCCATTCACAGGCTTAGAGAAGGAGCTTAAACCAGAAGTTATTGCTGCAGCTCTACATCTGAAGAAGTCTGACATTGTTCTAGAGACGAGAAGTGGAGTTAAAGGTATTCTTGCCAAGGTATTAGTGGATAAAGCTCAAATGTTCTTGAAGGCTATGAGCTACGAGGCTTTTGAGGAGATCTTAGCCTTATTGATTTATGGCTTAGTGTTGTTCCCCAATCCTGATCAGTTCATAGACGTTCATGCCATCAACATATTCCTGAGTCACAATCCAGTGCCTACCTTACTTGGAGACATCCTACATTCTCTTCACACCCGTACTACAAGGGCAAGAGGAACTTTGATGTGCTGCATACCTTTACTTTCTAGGTGGTTTATTTCTCACCTTCCTCGCTCAGTAATGAAGAATGAGCAAGGGTTCAGATGGTCCAAGAGGATCATGTCACTTTCTCACTCAGACATCCATTGGTGCTCCAGATCTATGGAGAATGTCACCATCATTGACCGTTGTGGGGAGTTTCCTAATGTGCCACTTCTAGGCATAAGAGGAGGCATCACCTACAACCCATCTCTAGCTTTACGACAGTTTGGTTACGCCCGGAGCGATGGTCCACATGACATGTTGATTCAGGGCATTGTGTTTGATTACGACAACGATCTTCAGGGTTACCGTCGGAGATTCATCCGAGCTTGGGGAAAGGTAAACAGGATTGACAGCAAGACACTGGAGCCTAAGTACACTATTCCTATGGAGGCTTATCTCAGATGGGTACGATTTCGTGCTCAGACACTCATGATGCCATATCCTGCCATCCTACCAGTTACCATGGAACCTGTTGCTGAAGGAGACACAGCTTATACCATCCTTCACCCAGACATGCCTACTGATATGGAAGACTTGCAGAGATCATGGATCCAACTGAAAGAGCAAAGGGATACTTTCGAGGCTCATTACAAAGCAAGCCAAGCAAGGATCCTAGAGCTAACAAAGCTACTTCATGAGGAACGAAACCTCAACTCATACCTCAACACAAAGAGGAAACGTCCATGGGAGACTTAAAACCCCATCTTTTATACTTATTTCGTTTTCATTTTTTGTAAGCCTAAAAGGCAAAACAAGTATTACTAATAAAAAGTTACTTTCTTGTTGGTTTAAGCAAATTTAAATCCTGCGGTCCTTGAAAACATTGCATATGCATTCCCATATCATTGCATCACAGGTATAATTGTGCACAGGTTTCTCATCTTCTCGCTGTTTATTTCAGCAATGGCTCTTGAACAATCAGTTAAGGATCTCCAGGCACAGAATGCACAGTTCCAAGAGCTGATCCTGAACCTATCCAAGGGGCAGGATGAATTGAAGACACTGCTGGCCAAGAAGACTAAGAAGGCTAGAAGGTCTGCTGGGCTGCTCAACATGGGAAGAAGGTTCAAAGGTCCTGTCAAGACCAAGGAACATGTTGAAGACTATGAATCTGAAGAATCTGAGCAGGAGAGAGGCAGTCTCCACAACACTATGGGGGACTCTGATTCTGAGACTAACTACTACCATGAGCCTAACGAAGACAAATTCAAGATGCTGGTGGATAGAATGGATGCTATGGAATTACAGAAATCATCTGGGCTGGATTTTGAGGATTTGAGCTTGATATCTGGGGTGGTCATACCCATTGGGTTCAAAGTTCCTACATTTGTTGTCTATGATGGGGTCTCTTGTCCCAAATTGCATCTGAGGTCTTATGTCCGAAGAATTCAACCCCACACTGCTGATAAAAAGTTGTGGATCCATTTCTTTCAAGAGAGTTTATCTGGAGCTCAGCTAGAGTGGTATTATCAGTTGGAGAGTGTCAACATCAGAGATTGGAATGACCTTGCTGAAGCTTTCTACAAGCAGTATCAATACAATGCTGACTTAGCCCCCACTCGCATGCAGCTTCAAAGCATGTCTATGGGTGCCAAAGAAAGCTTTAAGGAGTATGCTCAGAAGTGGAGAGACTTAGCTGGAAGAGTTCAACCCCCTTTGACTGATAGGGAGTTGGTTGATATGTTCATGTGTACGCTGAATGGTCCGTTTTACAGTCATCTCATGGGAAGCTCATCATCTGGCTTCACTGAGTTGATCATGACAGGAGAGCGAGTAGAGAATGGTATCAAGAGTGGTAAGATCCAAGTGGGCACTTCTTCATCAGGTGCTGCAAAGAAGCCTCCCACTGGGAAGAAAGAATCTAATGCTGTGTATGGTCAGCCTGATCGTAACAGAAGGCATCAGTCTGTTAGTGCAGTTCATATTTCAAATCCAACTCCTGCAACAACAGAGCAGCCTCAGGGCAACCAACAGAGGGCTAGAAGACAGTTCACGAAGATCAACATGTCAATGGCTCAGGCATTACAACATTTGTTGAAGGCTGAACTTATTACCCTGAGGGAGGCTCCTCAGAATCCCAATGTTACATCTCCCAAGTACAATCCCAATGCACGATGTGCATATCATTCAAACTGTCCAGGACATGATACTAATAACTGCTGGGTCTTGAAGAACAAAATTCAAGATATGATTGATGCTGGAGAAATTGAGTTTGATCCACCAGGTACTCCAAATGTGATTACAGCTCCAATGCCAAATCACGAGAAGACTGTCAACGCCATTGATGAAGATATTGATGAAGATCTGCATGTCTATTCGGTTATGGAGTTGAGCACACCATTGTCTGTTATCAAAAAGAGGTTAGTACAAGCTGGGATCTTTCCAGGTTGTCGTGAAGATTGTTTGTATTGTACCTATAAGCCGGATAGTTGCTTCATTTTGAGAGATGGGATTCAACGTCTCATGGATAAATATACTATAGTGTTTGAAAGAAGACCAGCATCTGTAGAAAGTATGGTGGATCATCTAACTCAGGGTAAGAAGATTGAAGAGGTTGACATGGTTGACAAAGTACCACTAAGAATCACTTCAAAGGGTCCCATTAAAATCACTCATCAGGGCCCAATCAAGATTACTGCTGAAGGTCCTGTGAAAGTTGTTGCTGAAGCCAGAGTAGCTCCTCTGATCATTACCACTCCTGGTCCTATTCCTTACACATCTGACAAAGCTGTGCCTTGGAACTATGGGTCTGATGTTTACATCCATGGTGTCAAGCAGGAGCCTTTACCTGATATGCCTGTTGACATTGATAATATTGCTGGATCTAGCAAGATCACTCGTAGTGGAAGAGTCTTCTCTCCTCCAGTTGCTTCTAAGAGTGCAGTTACTCCTGCTGTTACTTCCACCACTGATGCTCGGGGCAAGGGTCCTGTTATTGAGCCTGTATCTACTGATGTGCCAGCTGCTGATGACCTCTCTAAGCAGATGGAAGAAGTATTGAAAATCATTCGCAAGAGTGATTATGATATTGTTGATCAGCTGGGGCATACTCCCTCAAAGATTTCTATGCTCTCCCTGTTATTATGTTCTGAGGCTCATGCCAAGTCATTGATCAAGTTTCTAAAGATGGCTCATGTACCCAGTGCCATTTCTGTGGACCAGTTTGAGAATTGTGTTGCTCACCTGACCTATGACAACGGGTTAGGATTTTCTGATGCTGACTTGACCCCTGCCAAGAGGGATCATAACAGGGCCTTGCATATTTCAATTGAATGCAGGGGCACTACCCTGTCTCATGTGCTGATAGACAATGGTTCCTCTCTGAATGTGTTGCCTAAGGAAGTCCTGAACAAGCTGAGTCCTGAAGATACGGTATTGAAGCCCAGTAATATTGTGGTAAAGGCTTTTGATGGTTCTAGAAGAGTAGTGCATGGGGAAATTGATCTTCCAATCAAGGTTGGCTCTCAGGTGTTTACTGCTACATTCTATGTGATGGATATTCGTCCTTCGTACTCATGTCTGCTTGGTCGTCCCTGGATCCATGGGGCAGGTGCTGTGACCTCCACATTACATCAAAAGTTGAGACATCCGGTGAATGGAAAAGTTGTTACTGTCTTTGGAGAGGAAGAATACTTTGTCAGCCATGTAAACACTTTCAAGTATCTGGAAGAAGAAGGTGAATACATTGAAACTCCATGTCAGTCATTTGAAGTGGTTCCCTGGGCTGTTAAGGATTGTGTGACTCCTCCTGCTGTGAAGAAGGTTCCTGTGGTCATCAGAAACCCTCCAACAATGGCAATGGCCTCCCTCAATGATGCAAAAGCTGTGGTGGAAGAAGGTGGTTGTACTATTTGGGGTCAGCTTCCTGATATTCCATACAAGTCTGACAAGTTTGGTTTGGGTTTCACTGCAGAGTCCCAGAAGGCTGTCCGTCGTGCCCGTGCTGTTCGTATCACCAATCAAGGGGTTATCAATGCTGTGGGAGATCAAGATGAAGACCACAACTTGGAGGCATGGATTTTTCCTACTGCGGGTGCTGGACTCAATAATTGGAAAGCTGAAGATGTTATCCCTATCTCCTTTAGTCAGGAGTAAATACTATTACTGTGTTATGTTTTTAAATTTATAATTTCCGGAACAATTAAAACTTTCAAGCCATGTGCCTTACCCGGGGCACAATGGTGTGCTTGTTACGGGTTGTCATTTCATTTGCATACTTCATTCAATAAAATCAGTGGACGTTTCGTTTTCGTAAATATTGTGTTCCTTGTCTTTCTTTTTCTTTTATTTTTGCTTTATCAGCTATGTGTTCTTACACACACCCACGTCACTAAAATGCAGATCCTCATCCACTCTGGATCCAGTTGATAACAGTTCTACTATTGCCAATTACAATTTCGAGAATCCGATCTATCAAACTGAAGACGGAAACGAGGACGATTGTGAAATACCTGTAGGGCTTGCTAGGTTGTTACAACAAGAAGAGAAAGCTATACAGCCACATGAAGAGCCAGTCGAAGTTGTGAATCTGGGAACTGAAGAAAACAGAAAAGAGGTCCAGATAGGGGCTGATTTAGAGGACAATGTCAAGAGCAGGTTGATTCAGATGCTACGTGACTATGCGGAGATCTTTGCTTGGTCTTATGAAGATATGCCAGGGTTGGATACAGACATTGTGGTTCACCGTTTGCCAGTGAAAGAAGATTGTCGTCCAAAGAAGCAGAAGGTTCGTCGTATGCGTCCTGAAATGTCAGAAAAGATCAAAGCAGAGGTAATGAAACAGTTCAATGCAGGGTTCTTGGCCGTAACTTCTTATCCTCAGTGGGTTGCAAATGTGATACCAGTTCCTAAGAAAGATGGTAAGGTACGTATGTGTGTAGACTACAGAGATCTGAACAAGGCTAGCCCTAAAGATGACTTTCCACTTCCTCATATTGATATTCTGGTAGACAACACTGCTCAGCATAAGGTATTCTCTTTTATGGATGGTTTCTCTGGTTACAATCAAATCAAGATGGCACCTGAAGATATGGAGAAGACTACATTTGTGACACAGTGGGGCACCTTTTGCTATAAGGTAATGCCATTTGGTTTGAAGAATGCAGGGGCAACATATCAGCGTGCTATGGTGGCTTTGTTTCATGATATGATTCATCATGAGATAGAGGTATATGTGGATGGTATGATAGCCAGGTCTCAGAATGAAGAACAACATCTTGATCATCTGCACAAGTTGTTTGAGAGGTTGAAGAAATACAGGTTGAGATTAAATCCAAACAAGTGTACTTTTGGAGTTAGATCTGGAAAGCTCCTGGGTTTCATTGTCAGTGGAAAAGGTATTGAAGTGGATCCTGCAAAAGTGAAAGCTATACGAGAGATGCCAGCTCCCCGTACTGAGAAGGAGGTTAGAGGTTTCTTGGGACGATTGAACTACATTGCAAGATTTATTTCCCAATTAACTACCATCTGTGAGCCAATCTTCAAGTTGTTGAAGAAAGATCAGGTGATGGAATGGAATGATGAGTGCCAGACTGCCTTTGATGAAATCAAGAGATATTTGCTAGAACCTCCAATTTTAATGCCACCAGTTGATGGAAGACCCTTGATTATGTATTTAACAGTATTAGACAACTCAATGGGGTGTGTATTGGGGCAACATGACGAGTCTGGTCGAAAAGAGCAGGCAATATACTACCTTAGCAAAAAGTTTACCGACTGTGAAACAAGATACTCACTGCTCGAGAAAACTTGCTGCGCTTTGGCATGGGCTGCTCGCCGACTAAGACAGTATATGTTGACCCATACTACCTTGTTGATTTCGAAGATGGATCCAATCAAGTACATATTTGAGAAACCTGCTCTCTCCGGAAGAATTGCAAGATGGCAAATGATCTTGACGGAATATGATATACAGTATACCACTCAGAAGGCCATTAAGGGGAGTGTTGTTGCTGATCATTTGGCTCATCAAGCAGTAGATGATTACCAGTCAATGAATTTTGAGTTCCCTGATGAAGACATTATGTCTGTTACCAAAGAACCTGGACAATATGACGGACCTGAACAAGGATCCCGATGGACTATGGTTTTTGATGGTGCCTCCAATGCACATGGTAATGGTGTTGGTGTTGTGATTAGTTCCCCTGAAGGTTGTCATACCCCGATTACTGCCAGACTTTGTTTCTATTGTACCAATAACATGGCTGAGTATGAGGCATGTATCATGGGTATGCAAGTTGCTATTGATATGAAGATTCAGTTCCTTGAGGTGTATGGAGATTCAGCTCTGGTAGTAAGTCAGATTAAAGGAGATTGGGATACAAAGCATGATAATCTCATTCCTTACAGAGAACATGTGTTGTCTTTGATCCCACATTTCAAAGAGATTACTTTTGGACATATTCCACGAAGAGAGAATCAGTTGGCAGACGCATTGGCCACCATGGCATCTATGTTTGAGATCAGCTGGGATGATGAAGCTCCCAAGATTACCATTGATAGATTTGAGAAGCCTGCATACTGCAATGAGATTGACACTGAAGGGGCAGAGGAGAAGCCTTGGTTCTATGAAGTGAAAAACTATCTTGAAGCTCAGGAGTTCCCTGAAGGGGCATCTGTCAAAGATAGGAAGTTCCTGAGAAGGTTTTCTGCTAAGTTCTTTCTGAGTAATGGCATTCTGTATAAGCGTAATCATGATTCAACTATGCTTCGTTGTGTGGATAAGAAGGAAGCTACAGAAATTATGGAAGAGATGCATGATGGGACCTTTGGCACTCATTCTAGTGGTCATACCATGGCAAAGAAGATTTTGAGAGCAGGTTACTATTGGTCTACCATGGAAGCTGATTGCTATCAACACTCCAGAACATGTCACAAATGTCAAATCTATGCTGATAAAGTACATGTACCTCCATCTCCATTGAATGTGTTGACTGCTCCTTGGCCCTTTGCCATGTGGGGCATTGATATGATTGGTGAGATCAAGCCTACTGCTTCTAATGGGCATCGTTTCATCCTGGTTGCTATTGATTACTTCACGAAGTGGGTAGAGGCAGCTTCATTTGCATCTGTGACTAAGAATGTTGTGGCTCGGTTCATTAAGAATAATCTCATATGTAGGTATGGTATCCCTGAAAGGATTATCACTGACAATGGCTCTAATCTGAACAACACTATGATTACTGATCTTTGTACGCAGTTCAAGATTAAGCATCACAACTCTTCTCCGTATCGTCCAAAGATGAATGGGGCAGTTGAAGCTGCTAATAAGAACATTAAGAAGATTGTACAGAAGATGACTGTTACTTACAAGGATTGGCACGAGATGTTACCATTTGCTCTGCATGGTTATCGTACTACAATACGTACTTCAACAGGGGCAACCCCATTCTCCTTAGTCTATGGTATGGAAGCAGTTCTGCCTATTGAAGTTCAGATCCCCTCCTTGAGAATTATGAAGGATGCAGGCTTGGATGAAGATGAGTGGATTCAGACTCGACTTGACCAGATAAATTTGATTGATGAGAAAAGGTTAGCAGCAGTTTGTCATGGCCAGATGTACCAGAAACGGATGATCAAAGCTTTTAACAAGAAGGTTAAGCCAAAGGTATATCAGGCTGGTGACTTGGTAATCAAGCGTATCATATTACCACAGGGTGATCCTAGGGGCAAGTGGACTCCAACATATGAGGGACCATTTGTAGTCAAGACAGTGTTCTCAGGAGGTGCCATGATACTGACTACAATGGATGGTGAAGACTTCCCACAACCTGTAAACGCAGACATAGTTAAAAAATACTACGCATAAAAAGAGACCCGCTAGGTTGACAGGCCTAGGCAAAAATAAGGGCATCCCGGCAAACCAAAAGGGTTTGGGCAAAAATTAGGGATATATATATAAAAAGATGTACACCCGGCAAGTCGAAAACCTGAAAAGGCGGCTTGGGCAAAAAAGGGTATCCCGGTGGATTGAAAACCTGAAAGGGCAATCCAGGCAAAAGTTAGGGATTAAAGCGTATGACTATGTCTCGTTTGGATCACTCATGAAACCGCAACCAGTTGTACTACTTACTCAAGCTCAAACAGATAAAGCTCAATCCAATCGTTTCCGTCTCAACAGCAAGAAGATGAGATACTTGAGTGGCAATAGTAGAATTGAAACTCAATAGGATTATTTCCCACATAGCTGATTCTTTTTGTAAAACTTCATGACAAAATTCTCTTACTAGGGTTTATGTCTCCTTGTACAAACTTACCCGTGTATGGGTCACTTTTGATATAAATAAATTCCATCTTTTGAATCCAGATTTACTTTTACCCCATTTACATAAGCGAAACGTCCATTGGTTGTGTTTGAATGTATGTATGCCTTTGAATATGATTGATGTTTACCAGAAATGCATGTATGCTTTTAATATGATTGATGTTTACCAGAAATGCATGAAAATGCAGTAATAGTATTTACTAAGGACGAACGAGGGAAGGATTTCAACGAAGCTTCGCAGGTTCATCTTTACAAGACAGTTACAAACCATCAGTAGGACTAAGCCATTTTCACAAAGTCTAATCTCCCCTGGAATTTATATCCATCTCTTTTATCCTCATACGGATATACGGGAAATTACTTTCCAATAAGGGCACGATGAACGAAGACGGGATGTTATACTTATCCTACTATCATACGAAAACGAAGGTTATCTATACCCTACTATCCCCAACAACGGGAGGTTATCTATACCTTGTTATCCCCAACAACGGGAGGTTATCTATACCTTGTTATCCCCAGCAGACGGAGGGTTATATATTCTTCAACAACGAATCGGGATTTATTTTCCTTGGCCAGCAGTTGTTATGCAAGGATATCCAGACACTTCCAGCAGTGTCATAGCATACATACATCATTTACATCATACCATAACATATATGTCTATAGTACATTACCTAAGTGCATCATGTCATACATGCATACATAAAGCATAAACTAATGTTGTTATACAGAATGCTACCTTGTTTTCAGGTTAATTATCCAACAAACAATCTTATGATCTTTGGGACTGCTTTATTGTAACCTCAGGGTTACTTTATCCTCCTGATGAGCTTCTTATTACTTTGGGACTGCTTTATTGTAACCTCAGGGTTATTTTATCCTCCTGATAGCCTCTCATGACTTCAAGACTGCTTTAGAGCTACTGATTGCTCTATCCTCCTGAAATCATCCTATTACTTCAAGACTGCTTTAGAGCTATTCATTGCTCTATCCTCATGAGGTCATATTACTACTTCAAGACTGCTTTAGAGCTATTCATTGCTCTATCCTCCTGAAGCCATCTAATTATTTCAAGACTGCTTTAGAGTTCTCCATTGCTCTATCCTCCTGAAATTACATTATTATTTCAAGACTGCTTTAGAGCTATCCATTGCTCTATCCTCCTGAAATCATTACTTCAAGACTGCTTTAGAGCTATTGATTGCTCTATCCTCCTGAAGACATATCACATTATTACTTCAAGACTGCTTTAGAGCTATTGATTGCTCTATCCTCCTGAAGACATATCACATTATTATTTCAAGACTGCTTTAGAGCTGTTGATTGCTCTATCCTACTGAAGCCATTCTATTACTTCAAGACTGCTTTAGAGCTATTGATTGCTCTATCCTCCTGAAGCCATTATTACTTCAAGACTGCTTTAGAGCTATTGATTGCTCTATCCTCCTGAGGTCAGATTTATCACTTCAAGACTGCTTTAGGGTTATCATTATTGATTGCTCTATCCTCATGAAGACATGCTGTTACATCAGTATTACTCCAGACTCCTGACAGTTCTCATTATACTACTGAAGAACTTTCCCCTAGTGGCATCTTTAAGCCCACTCAATCATGTTCAACCAACCATCAATATCACTCCATGCACTGGTGAGTGCAAATTTTTGGGCTTTTGTGTTCAATCCCCTTCAACCTTCCAGGTTACGACTGGCAAATATACCAATCTAACCCCTCAGGTTTCAGAAAATTGAACAGGGGCAGCTGTTGCACCCCAAAATTTGCCCTCACAATACAAGACTTTGTGTTCCAAGAAGGTTCACAAGGTTCACAAAATTCATAATTGGTCAGAAGAGTTGACAATTCCCTCAGACAATGCACCTCCTAAGCAGTGCATCCAAAACTAGGGTTTTGACTTTAATCAGGCTAAATGGACTTCCAAGACTTCAAGTGAGCTTCATAACATCTTATATGTGTATAAGAACCCCCATGTCAAGTTTCAAGACTTTTCTCAAAAGTTTGCTCAGTCAGATGATCAGATAAGTCAAAAGCAGTCAATGCAGTTAAAAGGTCAAACTGAGGTCAACTGTGGTCAAACCAAAGTCAAACTTCATGATTTTTTTTTGCCAACATCAAAGAGAGGTTGGGTGAGAAATATTATCATAATAACTGTAATACCCCAAATTTTGCCCTAAGATTTGTCGTCGCATTTCATTGCATTTAATCAATTACTAACAAATTTGTGTAGTCGTTTGACTTTTTGCAGGTAAATATCATATGGCATGCATTTTTTTTCTAAAAAGTAAAAATGGCACAATTGGCAGGAGGACATGTGTAAGGAGTTATGAGTGTGAGAGGTTGAGAGTTCGAATCTCACCTTTGTCATTTTTTTTGTTTTTTATTATTTTTACTCTAAATTTTTCTATCTTTCATTAAAAAAATAACAAAAATAGTTTTTTATTATTATTTAATTATTATTTTCGTATTTTAATTAAATCATTTTTTAAAATATTATTTTTTTCACTTTTTTCTAAATTATTCATAAAAATATCCAAAAAATCATAAAATAAAAAATATTGAAAAAAATTTTGTTCTTTTTATAATATTTTTTATTTTAGGAATCAATAGGATTATTAGTTTTTATTTTAAGTTTATTTTAATTATTTTAAATTATTTAAATTTTATTTTTTCTTAACTAATTATTTAGTTTGGGCTTTAAAATGGGCTTTAGGGACATTATTGACAATTTGGTGTTAACCCTAATTTGTTCCCTATATATACATGTGTTGCCTTGTTGGAAAAGAGGGGAGAATGAAAAAAACCTAAGAGGAGTGAGTGGCGTTTGCCGTTATTTAGTTTTCTTCTTCATCCATTACTATTGTTTCGTTTTCTTCATCGTTTACCGTTATTTCTTTTCCTTCATCTATTACTGTTGTTTCTTTTTCTTCATCTTTTACCGTTATTTCTTTTTCTTCATCTATTACCGTTATTTCTTTTTCTTTATCTATTACTGTTACGTTTATATATATATATAATTTTTAAATTGTTAGAGTTTATATATATAAGATTTTTGATCGAATTATGTCGATACGATGTTTGCACATTTGTGTGCATGACGCGTGACATTTGTGTTAGTTCGATCTGGTTGCGATGATCGCATTTTTGTGTGAGCAATAATACTATTTTTTGCTTAATTTCTTTTTCTTTGCGATAAATTTTGTTTCGTCCGATTTAGATCTGGTTGCGATGAGCGCATTTCTGCGTTAGCAACATTGTTGGGTTATTTGGCACATTTAAAATTCATTATTGCTTTATTATTATTATTATTATTATTATTATTATTATTATTATTATTATCATTATTTATTATTATTATCCTTATTATCATTATTATTACCATTATTATTATTATTGTTATCATTAATTTATTAAAATTTGTTATAATATAAAAATCTGTTTTTTTAAAATAAATAACATTAACATCTTTTCCAAATTAATATGAAAACCTATTATTTTTAAGAAAAACTTTTTTTTAGATAAATTTAAAATAATAACTAAAATCTTTTTTTTAAAATAATAACTAGAACCGTTATTTATTTTATTTTATTATTGTTCAATTCAAATTTCATTATCATATTGTATCTGCTCCTCTCATGTAACCTCGCGAACTTAACAATCGCTCTTTAAATTCTGCCTTTAAATTTCTGCTTGCATGGTTTAAATTATGACATTATCTCTCTGTTTGCATGATTCAATTATCTCACGCGTTTACTATTATTTCTGTCACATTGCACACATCCGAAGGTTAGGTCTAACTGTTTGGCCGCCGCGCCAATAGTCCGTAAAACTTCACACATTCAATTTCAAATCCTCAAAACTACAAACTACAAACCCTAATTTTCACAAATGCCTCGCCGCAGGCAAAATTACAATTTTACCCTTAGCATTAGGTCAAAGAGCCGCCGCGCTCATTTTAGGGTTTCCCGCCGTGGAATCCCTAATTTAACCCTAATTACAACTTAACATTTCAACGTAGAGATTTGGAGTTTCTACACTCCACGTAAGCGTGTCCTTAAGATGCGTTTATTCCCCTTGAGACCTTGACCACAGTCAAGAAGTTTCTAACCTCCCTATTGAGGGGAACTACGATTACTCTGATTCCACTCCCGTAAGGATACGTAGGCACAAGATGCGATGTCTTGCCGAGTAAACTTAGAATTAACCCCCTTTATTATTTATTATTGCTTATTTATATTTTATTTATCTTTGCTATTTAATTATTTTGCTTATTATTTTGTAATTGTTTCTTGGATGTAAAGTTGTTTAATTATTTAATTATTATTATGGTTAGTAATTAGGGAGTGTAACAACATGTATGTAATATTAAAATAAATTTAGATCACTTTTAAATAAAGATAATTAAAATAAACACGTCACACACGTAAGTCGATTTTAATCGCCGTCTCACTTCCTAAGGATATCCCTCAAAGTTGCCTACGAATAATGGTTAAGTGGGGTGTATAAAGCAAGTCCCTCAAATAAAAAAATCATCAAAGTCCCTTATGGTTGCCTTTACGAATCAAGTCCCTTTCGAAAAATGATGATGGTCCCTTATATGTGCTTATTACACCCCACAATGGCCTTCAAAAATCCAATTGTCCCTCACATGTCCCTTAACATCCAAAGTAAGGACTACCTACTCCATTATAGTAGGGATAGTCTTACTAAGGAAAGGATAAAGAATAAGAAAGACCTTAAAACATTAGGGTAGGCTACTCCTAGATACTTGCTCACTTCAAAACTTTTTCACACTTAAACCAAATTTCCAACAAAATTTTCAAACAAGTTTTTTTTTTCACATCCATACACGGATTATTATTAAACTATTCTGAAATTTTTTTGCTATTCACACACTACACTTTCAAAACAATTCAAAAGTGAGCTTAAGTACCTAAGAGCCCATGGATAACCATGGATGAAAAGGGTGCTAACACCTTCCCTTTTCATAACCTACCCCCCGGACCCAAAATATTCTCTAAGGTCTTTCCTGTTCTTTTATAACCTTTCCTTATGGATAAAATAAAAGTCGGTGGCGACTCTTGCTATCCGCAACATTGCTTAAAGTCAGTTCTCCCACCGTGTTACTGATGGGCTAAAGACGTGTCTACTTATGCGTCTAGCGGTATCTTACTGCAAGTGCACAGCCTATCGAAGTAATATTTAAGATTATCGATCCACAGGGATTCTATCGTTACGTAGTGCTAGATGAACTTCTAGTTTAGCTAAGGCGAATAGTTGTCACGATTTTTGTTGGTTTCCTAAGACTATTGAAGGCGGAATAAAAATTAAGTTTTCAATAAAATAATACTAAAACGGTCGGTATGTAATTATACTAACTTAGGTGGGTCAATCTAACCTAGGCTTATAAAGATGTTCACTTAATCTACTCGGTAGAGATTACTAGTTCGAATACCCTCAACTCACACTCTCGTGGTCTTGAATCAGATCTTATCCCTAAAGCCCTATGCCTGCTCTCGCTAGCCCATAAGTGTTTAGAAATAATTTTTGGAAACTAAATAATTCTAATTTATCTTAAAGCGCTCTCGCTGTATTTAATTTAAATGCCTAACTTTAGCTATCTGGTTAAAATCTCACACTCTCGTGGTCTTGACCCAACCTAGTACCCTTTTCTTACTCTCGTAACGAAAAGGTCAAATTTAATTAAAAAGTATCAGCCAGAATGTTAAGCGATTAATTATTTTAGCCCATGGTTATATCTTACCGGTTAAGTTAGTTATAACTACATACCGCCCTAAGGTATTTAGCTACTCATCGAGGTTAAATCAGACTCAGAGTTATTTATTAACTTACTAATGGCAGAGAAATAATTGGACATTATAAATAAATTAAATAAATTAAATTGTAATAACTGAAAAAACCTGATTAACAATATCTGGGTAGACTCCTTCTTCCACAGACCGGAAAGCTTGGAGTAGGCGGAAATAAAATTTAAAACGAAATGCTGAAGGCTGGAAACAAATAAAGGTATAACAATTCCCTAATGTTGGAAATTGTTACACGGTTGGTTTGGATACGAATAAAATAAGGCAGAAAATAAAATGCTGGAATAATAAAATGATGGTAAGGTAATTCGGCAGAGCTTCCGCAGGAAATTTGGATACTGAAGTCTGTCCCTAAATTCTTCTGAGCTGGTCCTATTTATAGAGTTCCCATGGGCTGGTCCTGGATCTCTTGCTTCTTGGGCTTTGCTGAAGTGGTTGAGAAAATGTTGGAAAGTGGCAGCAGAAAGTGGGAGAAACTTCCCTCACGTGAGAATTTCTAGGAGGAGTGGCTTCACTGGTGACTTTGACGTAGTCTGGGTCAAAAGAATCACGTTATATCCTTGTCACGGGCGTGACAAGGTCTTCACGCTCGTTGCCTTATGTTTCCAAGTGTCACGGTCGTCACCCATTCCTCACGGTCGTGAGGTCCCAAAGCAAGGTGTCACGGTCGTGACTCCCTTGTAACGACCGTGGTCGTAACAAATTATGCAGAGTTTTATGCAGGCTTCTGTCTTGCTTCATTTCTTGTGGTTTCTTTGTTCTTTTCTTCTTAATTCTTGATTTGGCCTCACATATCGATGTACCTGCAAAATAGTAAGAAAAAACTCGAGGAATCGAGCGTTAAAACGGTGAATGCGCGGTAAAAGTCAATGAAATCTAGCGATATAACCGATGCGTTTTCTCGTCATCAAACTTCCCCAAACTTAAACCTTTGCTTGTCCTCAAGCAAATAGTCGGTTGAAAATCGGCGGACAAGATTTTACTCGCGCATACTCATAGCAAACCGTCCGGTGGGTCGTTCTGTCGGATAGTCCGGTACTTTGATAGAACACTACCGATACACTGATGACATAAGCAACAGGCTATGTCGTCTACTTCCCGTCAAGCGAAACAATCGACAATCACATTGCGATTTCACCTAGAGTTTTTCGATCGTATTTCACCCGGTTCGTTCTGGCGCAGTCACATTAAGCCCTTTGCCTTCGCACGCACGTAGTGGAGTAGCCGGTTAGCGATTTTGATCCTTTTTTTGCACGGGGTCTGGTACACGAGTGTGGTAACCCTTCATGTTTTATCCGATGCGGAGGTTGTGGGGGATCGAGCCGTGGCACGCCCTACCGAGTTCAGAACCAGTACCTCTGAACCAACCCGAAACGGAGTCCTTCTCATATTTCTCGTTTATTGTCTGCGACCGTGTACTTTGGTGCAATCTCTTTTCATTTTGCATTGAGATACGAAGGATCATTATTGATTAGGCATCAAACGCTTATATTCATCGGCTCCCCACGTGGTTTGTGTTCAGACGGTGCTGACTGCTAGTATAAACTACTGGGGTTACTTTTTGAACTGAAACTAAAGGTGCATTCGCAATGGTGATCGGATGGAATTTCTTAAGCAGGGGGTCGAAGATGTCAAGATTGTATTGGTCCTGTTTAATCGTTCCCGGCTTCGTAATTACGAACCGTTCGGTGGTCAGTCGGGTAATGCGAGTAATTTAAGGATTTTTCTAGTATGGCTTAATAATCAGGGAAAATTCGATATTCAAAATAACGCACAGAATTGCTCATTTCATTGATTTTCTAAAAGGAATACAACAGAATTGAAAGTACATTGAAATGAAATGAAATGGAAAGTACCTCTCCCACACTATATCAGACATTGTCCTCAATGTTCTGATATAATAGCGGTATAGATACAGTTACAAGACTAAAACTGAAAACAACATAAAAGCAAACTACTGCTGCTGGTGATCGCGGGCTCGGCCTCTGGTGCGAGCGCGGCGTCTGGAGGGAGTCGCGTCGGGGTCAGAGCCGGTACCGGAGGTAGCAGTAATGCTGAGGCGGAGTGCCTCAAGATCGCCGCGGACTTCGCCAAAGAGTACGCTAATCCGCTCGTTAGTGGCCGCATGGTTGGCAGCAATAGTGCCGAGCAGAGCGTCGTACTGGGCCTTCTGCTGACGCTCCAGTTCTGCGTTCATCAGGTTCTGCTGGTGGATCGCAAATAGGACGTCCTCTAGTGTGGCAGCGGGGGCTGCCTGCTGTCGGGTGGAGGTCTCGGGGATGTCCTGGGCATGCTCAGCCGCATCCATGGCGTCCTGCATCTCGTCTACTGCGGCGTTTGGCTGATCATCATGTACCGGCACGTGATCCGCGGCTGCTGGTAAGGCAAAGAGCCAGTTGGCTCGG
The DNA here is from genome assembly GCA_963859935.3 of Lathyrus sativus. Classification (NCBI taxonomy): domain Eukaryota; kingdom Viridiplantae; phylum Streptophyta; class Magnoliopsida; order Fabales; family Fabaceae; genus Lathyrus; species Lathyrus sativus. Next base: position 84,376,350 of record OZ012740.1, on the reverse strand, counting down.
TTTGCTGGGTCGATGCGTGTGCGTGACGGCAGAGTGATGTGGTGGAAGACGGTGCCATTGACGACAGGGCTGTACCTGCCATCCTCCCGCTGTGCGATCAGGTGGGCGGACCGGCAGTAGCTCATGGTCAGGAAATCGGGGGCGAGGTGCGGCAGATCAGCGAGCGCGTCACCAAGCCCCAGCTGAATGGCGAGGGTGGTGACAATGCCTCCAATGAAAAACGGGGATGAGCCGCGGTGCGCGATGGCCTGGATGTGGTAGAGCATAAAGGGGGCAGCATTGATTGGCTCATCATGCAGGGCACAGTACAGAAACAGGAGCTCCTTTGAGTTGAGCTTGTGGTTGCTCTCCCGAGCAAAGATGGTGTTGCAGAGGACCCGGTGAAAGTAGCGGATAGCCGGGTTGTGAATATGAGTGGCGTTGAGGCTCTGGAAAGTGGTCGCTTGGGTGTTGGTGAGGTCGCGCCACAGTGTGAATGCTTGTTCACTGAAGTTGTCCGGCACGCGACGGTGGGCTTCGGTGCCGTGGTGGAAGCCTAACAGCTCTGCAATCCTGTTTTGTGTGAGGTTGAACTCCCGGCCAAGCAGTCTGAATGATACGTTGCCGGTAAGCTGGCTTTGCGAACCATGAGGGGTGATGTAGCAGTAGGAACTGAGGAACTCCAGCGTCAGGAGTTCGAAGGTAGGCTGTGGCTGGTGACAGAGGTCCCACAGGCCAACCGTCTGCAATAGGTTTTGGACGCTGGGCAGCATACCGAGCTCTTGCAGACAGTCGGTAGAAATGTACCGGGTGGGCTGCAGACCGCGGTTCTCGAAGCGGACGAAACGGTCTCGCTGGGTTTCTCCTGCTTCTCCTTCTCTGAAGACGATAGAATCCATAACATGCAAATGTGAAGGGAGAGGGTGGAAGGATTTTTTTTTTCTGTGAAGTTTTTGGAAGAGGAGTGGTAGAATGAGGGAGTTGTTGTTCGGATTAAATACGGGACAGTGGAGTTGGAACAGTCACTGGTAGTGGTGGATTAATGGGGGTAGTGGAAAGGTTTTGACGGTTTGGGAATGAGTGGGGGAAATGTAAGATAGGTTATGGAGGGAGAAGAGGGGTGGACACGATGAAGAAACAGTTCTGTTTCTCACGACCTCTGGTATAGAGGTAGTCACGGTCGTGACTAGATCGTGACGGTCGTGACGCGCTAAATGGGCACGTCACGATCGTAAGGGGGCGTGACGACCGTGAGACTATGTAGCGTTGAATATTTTCAGAAAAGCACCTTGCCTCGTGTTTTTATTTTTTTGTTTTTAATTAATAATAATGTATTTTATTTATCCACTATAGTAACACACCATGATATACAGCAATTTTAAAACAGTAGTACACGAATCTGAGATAGAATATTGCAGTCATACAGTATACGGTAATATAGTGTATAAAATAAATTATTTAAGCTGCTAAAATGAAGAATCAATTAAAAATAAAAAGTGCATGGTAGTAAGAAAATTGAAATTACATAAACTCAAATTATGGTAAGAAATCGTTGCGAAAAATAAATTCAACTGGAATTGAAAATAACGATAAAGAGTAATGAGAAAAAATTGATAAACTAAATCACTGATAGCCGGTTCAAAGGCGTTTCTTCAGATCTTCGATGGCGGAGTCCAGATGATAGAACTGTTCGCATGCCATGTCAGTCAATCCCACGATGTCCAATCGCATACTCTTAATGTCTTCTCTGAATAGATTAATGTCAGCTTGATAGGCATTGAGAGTGTGCATGATGTTCTGCAAGTTGTTAGCGTACTCTCCGTGATTCGCTCCAGGGGTTTCATGATCTTTGTCAGTTGGGTCAATGTCATAGTATCCAGGAGGTGTCTCGGGGTCGGTTTCAACAGCGGTCATTACATCATCTGTTATCCTGTGAGACCGAGGTGTTTCAGGAGTGGCTGGATAAACAGGTGGGTTTAACTCATAAAGCCAATTATCCTTATTATGAACACCTACTTTTGCATGATTGGGCAGTGTGAACAGGGTGACTACTGTGTTCCGGATCAGGTACTCAAAAGGTGGGCGTCCTAAATTCCTTATAATATGTCTATTGAAGCAGAATTTAAGGTTCATCAGGCGTACTGTTCCCAGACGGGTACACCTGTCCAGTTGGTACCTAAGTCCTAAGGCATCAGCAATCATGGTTACAAGGCCTCCTACCACTATAGGTAATTCAGGTTCATCTTGGATGCGGGTGAAGGTTTGCATCATGAAAGGGACACCATTAACACACTGTCCAGTATTGAAACATGACATAATAAATAATTCATCCTTAGAGACTCCGGTAATATTTTCTTCTTTTCCAAAGAAGGTATGGGCTAGGAATTTGTGGAAGTAGCGAAGGGCAGGGTTATGGATTTCATCATTGTTCATATCATTTGGTTCAGGGTGGTAGTTTCCGGTCAGAGTTCCCCAAAAGAAATTTAGCTCCACATCCATCAACTCTACCTGTGTGGTAGTAAAGGCGAAAGGTCCACTAGGGAATCCTAGTAGGTCAGCTAGTTCTTTGTGGTTAAAGTCGTATTCTATTCCGAATAGGCGGAAACTAATGAATCCTTTCCTAGAACCAAAACCGCGCTCGGGTAGGTAAAGTAGGGAACTAAGGAACTCAAGGGTGAGCTCTCGGTAAGTCGCAAACTTCTGCTGGATCATTGCATTTTCCCATCCGAGTCGGTTGAACAGGTATATCATGCTCTCATGTATACCTAAGGTTTCCATAGTCTTTTCATTTGGGTACAGGGTCAAATCCATTTGCCTCTGTGATAACTCTTCGAACTTTATTCTCTGATTCCTACCTCTAAATTGGGTTTCCATATAGTTAATAGGTTGGTTAGCCATAGTCAGTGAAAATACGGTGGAAACAATTCAGTGGAAAAGACTTTAGAAAATCTGTAAAAAGTGATTTAGGAAAAGAAAAATAAGAAAAATGAAATGCTAAAATGTGGCTATAAATGTAATGTAAAATAAAACTAATAAAACAATTTAAACAAATAGTAATAACAATAATTAAAAATGCTCAAAAAGGAAAAGGATAGTTTAAAATAGGTAACTAAGGAAATGGGTTGCCTCCCACTAAGCGCTGTTTTTATTGTCAAAAGCCTGACGTAACGCTGAAGTTTAGACTAATCAGGGGAATCATCGGACAATCTCAAAAGTTTTAGATCATTCGTATAGGCTCTATTTTCAACTTTATGATAATGTTTTAGGCGCTGTCCGTTTACTATGAATGGTTCATTGTTCCTACCCTTGATTTCTATTGCTCCACTTGGGAATACTTTAGTTATATCAAAGGGTCCCGACCATCTAGACTTTAGTTTTCCAGGAAAGAGCCTAAGTCTTGAATTAAAGAGGAGTACAACGTCTCCCACACTGAATTCTTTCTTAGATAGGCGTTTATCATGCCATCGCTTGGTTCTTTCCTTATATAGCTTAGCATTTTCATATGCATCTAACCTTAGTTCTTCTAATTCGTTAGTGTCTAGGATTCGCTTTTCTCCTGCAGCACTATAGTTCATATTGAGAGTTTTGATCGCCCAATAAGCTTTGTGTTCTAGTTCTACTGGGAGGTGGCAAGACTTTCCATAAACTAGTTTGAAAGGTGTAGTACCTATGGGAGTCTTGTAAGCGGTCCGATAAGCCCATAGAGCTTCATTAAGTTTAGATGACCAATCTTTCCGAGATATGGCGACAGTCTTTTCTAGGATTTGTTTAATCTCTCGGTTTGAGACTTCGACCTGTCCACTTGTTTGTGGGTGATACGGTGTGGCCACACGGTGTCTCACTCCATATTTAGATAGTAATTTGTCAAAGATTTTCGAAATGAAGTGTGAGCCACCGTCACTTATGACGAGTCGAGGTACACCAAATCTGGGAAAGATTATGTTTTTGAAAAGCTTTATTACTACTCGTGCATCATTTGTAGGAGAAGCTATGGCTTCGATCCATTTTGAGACATAGTCAACGGCTACGAGTATGTAATTATTACCGAAAGATGATGGGAACGGTCCCATGAAATCTATTCCCCAGACGTCGAAGATTTCTACTTCCAAAATTCCCTTTTGGGGCATTTCATCTCTTCTTGAAATATTGCCGGTGCGTTGACACCGATCGCAACTTATAACAGCGATGTGGACATCCTTCCATAGACTAGGCCAGTATAAGCCGGCTTGCAAGATTTTTGCACAGGTTTTGGAAGTGCTCGCATGTCCACCATAAGGAGATGAATGACATTGAGTAATGACGTCTTCTATTTCTTCTTCGGGAATACATCGGCGAAAGATTCCATCCGGTCCTCGTTTGAACAATAATGGTTCATCCCAATAGTACTGTTTCAGGTTATGAAAGAACTTCTTTTTCTGCTGATAGGTTAGATCTGGTGGAAGAGCTCCTGCGGCTAGGTAGTTGACAATGTCAGCGTACCATGGCAGTCCTACAGTTGTCTGTATTATTTCCACGGGTTCTGGTTCATTTATATCTAACTGCGCTAGGTCGCTTCCTATTTGTGCTATCAGCTGTTCATACGGAAAATCATCGTTAATCGGCACTCGTTCGGGTTTAATACCTTCTATTCTAGATAAATGGTCCGCTACGACGTTTTCAGTACCCTTTTTATCTTTTATTTCTAGATCAAACTCTTGTAGAAGTAAAATCCATCTTAAGAGTCTTGGCTTAGCATCCTTCTTAGTTAATAGATATCGGATGGCAGCGTGGTCTGTGTAAATGATTATTTTCGCTCCAACTAGGTAAGAGCGGAATTTGTCAAGCGCAAAGACAACTGCCAGCAATTCTTTCTCTGTAGTGGCGTAGTTCATCTGGGCAGAATCCAAGGTTCTACTTGCATAGTAAATCGCATGGAGTTTCTTTTCTTTTCTCTGACCCAGGACTGCGCCCACAGCATAGTCACTCGCATCGCACATGATTTCAAAAGGTAATCTCCAGTCAGGGGGTTGCATGATTGGTGCGGTGATGAGGGCTGTTTTTAGAGTTTCGAATGCTTTAAGACAATCTTCATTGAATATGAAGTCAGCGTCTTTCATTAATAAACCAGTAAGAGGTTTAGTGATTTTCGAGAAATCTTTAATGAATCGTCGGTAAAAACCGGCGTGTCCTAAAAAGCTTCGTATTTCTCGAACGGTTTTAGGAGGTTGAAGATCTTTTATTACTTCAATCTTAGCTTTATCGACTTCAATTCCCTTATCTGATATCACATGACCTAATACTATTCCTTCGTTGACCATAAAATGACATTTCTCCCAGTTAAGCACGAGATTCACTTTTACACATCTTTCTAACACCATTTCTAAGTTTGATAGACATCCTTCAAAGCTTTGCCCGCACACAGAGAAGTCGTCCATGAACACTTCCATGATGTTGTCTATAAAATCTGCGAAGATTGACATCATACATCTTTGAAAGGTTGCAGGGGCGTTGCATAATCCAAAGGGCATTCGCCTATAAGCGAACGTTCCATAAGGACATGTGAATGTAGTCTTCTCTTGATCATCAGGATGGATAGGGATTTGGAAAAATCCTGAGTAACCATCAAGGTAACAGAAGTAAGAATGCTTGGCTAATCGTTCTAACATTTGATCTATGAAAGGTAGTGGGAAATGATCTTTTCGAGTGGCTTTGTTTAGTTTACGATAATCTATGCACACTCTATATCCCGTCACTACTCTTTGCGATATCGATTCGCCTTGAGCGTTTTTCACAACAGTGATACCTCCTTTCTTTGGCACTACATGTATTGGACTAACCCATTCACTATCAGAGATTGGATATATTATCCCGGCATCTAATAATTTCTTGACTTCTTCCTTTACTACAGTGCTAAGGGTTGGGTTTATTCTTCTTTGAGCTTCTCTGGAGGTTCTGCAGTCTTCTTCTAGCAAAATGCGATGCATGCAAACTGAAGGACATATTCCTTTGAGATCAGATATGTTATATCCTAATGCAGTTGGATATTTCTTCAAGACATCTAAAAGTTTCTTTGTCTCTATAGTTCCTAAACTGGAATTCACTATAACTGGTCTTTTACATTCAACGTCTAAGAATTCGTACCTTAGGTTTTTAGGTAGAGTTTTTAATCCTAATGTAGGTTTATCTTTACTTGGCATGGGATCCGGTGTAAGTGCTAAGCTTTCGCTCAGACTATTATCCTGATACGGTGTTTGCCAATTATCATCTTCGAGAATTGGAGGGATTTGAATTTTCATTATTTCAGAATAAGTGGTCTCCTCCAGTTCCATTTCTCTTACACATTCGTCAATTACGTCCATTAGATAGCATGTATCCTCTATAGCTGGTGATTGTAAGAATTGTGTTAAAACAAATTCAACTTTCTCTTCACCTACTTCAAAGGTTAGCTTTCCTCTTTTTACGTCTATTATAGCTCCGGCGGTAGCTAAGAATGGTCTTCCTAGTATGATAGGTGTAGTGGAGTCTTCAGAGATGTCCATGATTATAAAATCAGTAGGAATGTAGAATTGTCCTATACGTACTGGGACGTTTTCTAGTATGCCTACAGGATATTTAACAGAGCGATCGGCTAGTTGAACAGACATTTTTGTTGGTCTTAGTTCTCCCATATCTAGCCTTTTGCAAATCGTTAAGGGCATAACACTGATACTGGCTCCTAAATCGCAAAGGGCTTTGTCAATGACGAATTTTCCTATTACACAGGGTATAGAGAAACTTCCTGGATCTTTTAGCTTAGGAGGCATGTTATTCTGGATTATGGCGCTACACTCGGCAGTGAGTGTAACTGTTCCGTTATCCTCTATCTTTTTCTTATTGGATAAGATTTCTTTTAGAAACTTGGCATACGAGGGTATTTGGGTAATTGCTTCTGTAAACGTAATAGTAATATTCAACTGTTTCAGAAGTTCTACAAATTTCTTAAATTGACCCGTCGTCTTAGAACTTATTAATCTTTGAGGGTACGGAATTGGTGGTTTATAGGGTGGTGGAGGCACATAAGGTTGTTCTTTCTCCACTACCTCTTGACTTTCATCTTCCTTTTCTTCTGGATCATTCACCACTTCAGTCGGTTTATCCGGTTTTTGGTACATGGCTGGATTGTCAAGTCTCGGATCAGTAGGTCCGTCAAGTTCCTTGCCACTTCTTAATATTACAGCGTTAGCATGTCCTTTCGGATTAGGTTGAGGTTGTCCAGGGAATACTCCAGCTGGTGCAGCGGTAGGCGCTTGTTGTTGAGCTACTTGTGAAATCTGAGTTTCAAGCATTTTGTTATGTGTAGCTAATGCATCTACTTTGCTCACTAATTGTTTAATCTGCTCACTAGTGTGAATGTTTTGGTTTAAGAAGTCCTTGTTCGTCTGAGATTGGCTAGCTATAAAGCTCTCCATCATCAGTTCAAGGTTCGACTTTCTAGGGACATTAGGAGCAGTCTTTTGATATCCTGGTGATGTAGCTGGTGCTTGACCTGGTGCGTAATAAGCATTGTTACTCTTATAAGAGAAATTCGGATGATTCTTCCAACCTGGGTTGTATGTGTTTGAGTAAGGGTTTCCTTGAGCATAATTCACTTGATCAGTGGGAGTTCCTGTCAATAGTTGACAATCAGAGACTTCGTGTCCCGGGACTCCACATAACTCACAGTTGGGTGTTACTGCAGCCACGGTGGCTGCAGGTGTTATGGCCAAGTTATCGATCTTTTGGCTTAGTTGGTCAAACTTCGCATTGACTTGGTCCATACTACTTACTTCGTACATACCTCCCTTTGTTGGTTTCTCAGTTGCGACTCTTTCGCTTCCCCAAAGGTAATGATTCTGAGCCATACTTTCGATAAGTGCATAGGCATCACT
>OZ012740.1:84317141-84367985 GCA_963859935.3 Lathyrus sativus | reverse complement strand
CCACCTGTGAGAGGGGTTTGGGGTTATGCAGGTAACTAGACCTTCAGACTACCGGTTATTTCTTGATCAGAGATCCTGGGTATTTATGGAGAGTTAGGAGGTCTACCAGAGACCAGTTGGAGTGTTCTGAGGTCTGTCAGAGACCAGTTGGAGAGTTCTGAGGTCTGTCAGAGACCAATTGGAGATGTGATTTGAGGTCTACCAGAGACCAGGTGGAGTTATGGTTTGAGGTCCATCAGAGACCAGTAATGGAGCTTTGTTTTAGGTCTATCTGAGACCAGGGTTTGAGGACTTCTGGAGGGTCTATCTGAGATTTCTTGATTGGGTTCAGGCTATTCAGCTACAGCTTTGGTCCTGTTGCATGTTACTTGCATTGCATTGCCTGCATATCCATTACCATTTGCATTTCACTAACGTGTGTCTGTGCTGCAGGTGCATTTGCATTTCCCTAGTTCTAGTGCCCGGACTTCTGAGTATTGATTATGGCTGGTTTGAGGAAAACAGTTGCGTATAAGCTGCCTGCACCTGACATTACCCCTTTACTCGGTCTGATGAAGAGGTTAGAAGAAGCTTCCGAAGGAGTCATGGAAGATTACTGAGATTAGTCTGCAAGCCCACTGCTGATGAGATGAACGGGCTGTACACCTTGATGCAGTTCTATGGCCCCGCATTGAGATGCTTTACGTTTGCTGACTTTATTCTAGGGCCTACCATTGAGGAGTATGTGGAGTTTACTGAGCTTCCCGTGCAGAACAAGGTTCCCTTTATTCACTCTGCTGCTGAGCCCAAGTTGGAGGACTTAGCCAAAGCCTTGCACATGAACGCTGCTGAGTTGTTAGTGACTTCTTGGCTTGGGGTTTCAGGTTTCTCTTTGGATTTTCTGGTTGGCCAGGCTCAAGAGTACGCCAAGAACGGTTGTTGGGTGGTTTTCAATGCTATTCTGGCTCTATGCATTTATGGAATCGTGCTGTTTCCTAACTTGCCCAACTTTGTGGATTTGGATGCTTTCTATCTGTTTGCTGCAGGCAACCCAGTGCCAACTTTGATTGGAGACTTCTATCATTCATTGCACTATAAGAATGAGAATCGAAGAGGAAAGGCTGTGTACTGCTGTGCTCCTCTGTTGAATATGTGGTTCAAGAGTCACCTTCCCATGAAGGGACCATTTGTGGACAGTGCAACCTCAACCAGTTGGTCAGAACGCCTGATGAGGCTATCTTCCGAAGACGTTGTATGGTTTGATCGAGATTTGTTGGGATCCGAGCTCATCTTCAGCTGTTCTGGGTACCCTAATGTGCCGCTGATAGGAAGAAAAGGGTGTATCAATTACAACCCTTCTCTATTCATTCGCCAGTTCAGATATGCACTGAAGAATCCACCTCAGGAGGAAGAAGTACAGGAATCTCTGTACTTCACCGGTGACGTGAAGGGGGAGTTATTAGCCAAGTTGCAACATGCCTGGACACGTATTAACCGCAAAGGGAAGCCACTGTTAGGTAAGAACGATTGCCAGGCTTATGAACCTTACAGGGTTTGGATCCAGGAACGAGCAAGTCAGTTATTAATGCCATTTCCAGCTGCACCCGTCATTGTTCCCGTCCCGGCAGAAGAGCCAACTACTGTTTCTAGGGAGGCCTACGAGCAAGTTGTGAAGGAAAAAGAAGCCTTGATGAAGGTCAACGAAGGGTTAGAGCAAGAGCTAGCTCAAGTACGCAGTGAGAAAAACAAGGTTGTATATGCTTTCCAACAACAGATCAAGCTGTTAAACAGGTTAGGGGCCGAGTTGACTGAGGAGAAGAAAAAGCGCGAACGTCTGGGGCAAGAGTTCAGAAGTTCCCATGACATGCTGGAATCAAAAAAGAAGGCGCTCGACGCAGCACACCGAGAAATCTCCTCTTGCAATAAGACTTGGAATGCTACTCTCACCAACAATAAGATGAGGGAAGATAAGCTGAAGCAGCAAATCTCCGACCTCGAAGAGAAGTTGAAGTCTAGCATCAAGAAGTGCGAGGAAGAAGTGATGACCCGGTATAGTGTCCAGCATGCACTGAACAAGGCAATCAAATCCAGAGATGAAGCGGTGTCTCAGAAGCGAAAGCTAGAAGATTGCTTCGGAGAAGCAACGTGGGAAGAAACTGCTGAAGACGTGCGCCGTGTTCTTAAGAAGAGAAACCAACTTGTTGAAGGGCTGCTTGATCGACCAAGCCATCCGGAGACCAAGAAGTTGATAGAAGAGTACCAGACTTTTGGGAGGATTTGATCATTTCATATAGTAACTTGTATGCTTTATTTGCATAGTGCTGACCATCACCAGGATTGTTGGTTGAGGTCATGCCTTCTTATTGTACTCTCAGTGATATTGTACTCTCGGCTTATTGATTTTCCCTGCAATATATGAGGCTTTCTATGATTCAGCTCCGATATTCCTATTGTCAGCACTGTCACTGCACTGGCACCTTCACACTAGAACTGGGGGAATAAATTTCCCTAATGCACAGGCACACACATTGCATTGCATTCATATTCATATTGCATTACAGGTAATTATTAAATTGTATCTCATCTCTTGTGTCTCTCAGGTCCTCCAAGATTAGCGACCGGAGAATTCCCTGGCGTTCAACCAGAAGCAGCAGCAAGGAAGTCATGAGTCAGGATCCGACTGAGATGCAAGAGGTGCACGACAACATAATGAGGCTTATACGGGTAATGGAGGCCATGGCCGAGAGTCAGAAGCAGTTGCAGGATACGGTGCAGCCTCTGATGGCACGGGCTAATGATAGAGCTGCCGACTTTGCTCAGCTAGAGAATCATGGTTTTCTCCCAGGCCGCATACGCCAACTTGTGGAGGTAGCCATCAAACAGGTTCAAGCAGAATTAACGGATGTTCGAGGCCAGCTGGGGCAGTTCACGAAAGATGTGCAAGAGTTGCGCTCGAATCAAGAGACGCTAGAAGAAGAGAACTGCCGACTGAAGGCACAGATAGGGTTGATGGCTGAAGTATTAAGGAACGTACTCAGGAGAGAAGGAGGGCAAATGTTGGAAGACGCGGCTGGATTATCTGTTCCTCAGGGGTCTGAAGAACCATTACCCACGCAGGATAGGCTTAAGAGACCTTCCCCAGGATTCGAAGCTCAGAATTCTCCTCGTCAGCAGTCGCAATTGATTTTGCAGGATAACTCAAGAAGGTGTGGTAAGAGGATGAGGTCTTCTAACAGAGTATTTGATGAGATCCCTGTGGATTATGATCAGCTGGTGCAACTCTTGTTCCAACTCCAACTGGTTGAGCCCCGCATTTTGGTTCCACTGACAGGGCAGCCGCCCACCCCCAGACTATGACTTGAACGCCCATTGCGCCTTCCACTCCGGAGCACCGGGCATAACATTGCAACATGCAAAGCTTTTAAGCATAAGATCCAAGATTTGCTGGATGGGAAAATAATTGAGTTTGTACCGGAGGGCATAAAAGTTTCAGGGACTAATATTCCCCTTTCTCCGCCAGAGGTTGCAGACGAATCGAGATATATCCCAGAGCCGCTGGAAGCTAAGTCTCCATGTCCACAACAGTTGCCGATGCCAGGGTTGAACTTAAGGATGATAACGCGTGAGCCCAAGGAATCGCCCGAGCAAAGCCAGCAGCATACAAGATGCCAGTATACGACTCAGCAAAGAATTCGGGGAAAGAAGCCGAGGAGGGTGTTTGAGAAGCCTCCCTCAACGTACGCAGATTTGTTACAGACACTACTAAGATTGAACTTGGTGGAGAAAAGAACTCTGGCGCCAATAACCGGCACTCTGCCGGATGGCTATGATGCGAGCAGGCACTGTGAATTCCACTCCGGGGCTCCCGGACATGATATTGAAGGTTGCCACGCGTTCAAGCATAATGTCCAAGATTTAATCGACAGCAGGGTCGTTAATTTCTCTGACATGGTTCCCAAGGCGGTGCAAGGCCATCGACAAGCGAAAACCGGGGTGATGAAAAAGTTTCCCAGATTTGATCGGGCCAGTGAAAGAAGATCGAGACAGCAGTAGACTACCCCTGATGATAGCTTCTGAGGATGGTTGACTCGCCAATAAGTCAGAGTGCGGGAAGTCCAGTTCCGAGACGCCGACATTTTTCATGTTATCTTGTTCATGTCCTCACATTTGTAGTTTCTTTTCTGTGTAATTGCAAATTTCGCTCTTAAAACTTGTTGTTTTTCAATTGATATTAATAAACGAAATGAATATGCATGTTTTGAATTAATCCAGTCGTGTTCACTCTTTGTTTTTCTTTAATGCTTAATGCTTGTTTTAGCAGGAATCTGGGGAGGATGACGAAAACAGATGACGAATAATATTCCGATCATATGCTTTTGGATAAAGAACCTGTTGATGAGATACAGGCATTGTTTCAATCCATAAACACCGGAGATATAAGGAAGATAATCCCTTGATAACCCCTTTGAGCCGGTAGTAGGAGTTTCTTTTGAAAATGAAAAAACCTAAATCTTAACCCGGGGCAGGGTAGGCGGCAGTTAGTTTGGCCAAGCGTTCGAATCGTGAAAGGAGTGTCCGGTTGAGGATAAATCACACTTGTATAGGTCGTGCCTAAAAAGCCACAATGGTTAAGCGACAAGAGTGAAACAGTCACATTATTCCACAAAAAAGTCAGACAAACCAGTGTCACGCGACTTGTTCAAAAAAAAAAAGGAACGAAAAGCAAAAAGAATCAAAAGCCCGCTAAGTCAAAACTTGAAAACAAGCGACTTAGGCAAAAATTAGGGCATCCCGCTGGACTAAAAAAAAAAAACAAAAGATACTCAGTCCAGGAAAAGTTAGGGAACGAAAAAACGAAAGGCGAAAAGGATTGTCAAAGAAAAGAACAAATCCTCGAAAAGGACAAAAGTCGTGTGATTCTAGGTACCCAAAGACGAAAAGCAAATGACTGTCACTCAAAAACAAAAAATGTGTGGTATCCTGAACCATCACTCCTATCATTCCACCTCTAATAGGTGAACGCTGAAGTCAGATTAGCTGAACATAGGATTGGAGAACATCACGAAGAATGGGTGGGTCGAAATAAATTTTGAGCCTATATCTTTCCTTGTTAACCGCGAACCTGACCACGTTACAACCCGCAAAAGTCCTAATTGAAACAGGTTTTGTCCGAGGGCATACGTCAGTAAAGATCTCGTCGATTCTGACTCCTAAAAGGGTTCCTCTTACCAGCTTTCATATTGACATTTTGATAATTGATTCATTACATGTCACAAAATTTTCAAGTGAACAGGCTTGGATTTTGAAACTGTCATATGTATTGCGTTTAATATATCTTTTATGCAGAACAACTTGTGTTACTTGCGAGTAAGCGCATGCCGACAGGAAAGATTCCTACAGTGGAAGGTATGATCGGGATAAAATGCAGAAATGCCCAAATGTTTCGTGAACTGGGGCAAGCTATACTGATTAATTCAGGTAGAGTCAGTCATCCTAGAATCAGTAAATCTGGGGCAGTCAGGTCAAGGTGTGAAATGTAGAAGCCGTCCATGTCTAGTTGTCAAGATACGAAGACTGAAGGGTCCATTCCAAAATGGTCGCAGATTCAGGGGCAAGCTATACAAAATACAGACTGGGGGCATGTTAGTATCCCCGAAGCGGAGTTCTCTCTTTTCAGCAAGTGTTCTTTCCTTCCAGTGGAACTCGAAGATCAAGACTCTCCCCAGCAGAGTTGGTGGTGGGTCCTGGCATTTATTTTGTCAGGGATACTGTGTAATATCAGTTCACTCGCCAGCAGAAGTTCAATCATACCAGGCACATCCGCTACTCCCCAGTAGAGTTATATTCCCCAGCAGGATGTTACTTCAACAAGGTGCTCGGTTTAAGTTCCCAATTTCCCAGCAGGGTTGACTTCACCCTTCCAGCATTTATTTTGCTGGAATAATTCTGTAGCATCTGGCTATCCCCGGCGGAGTCGGCATTATCTTCAGCATTTATTTTGCTGAAGCAGTTTCTGTACTCTAGCAGTTCAGGTGGAGAGAACTCTTGCTCAAATGAACTACCAAACATTCAAGATCTCGGCATGAGACATCCAATGATAATGTCAGTTTCGGCAGTATTCCCCACAGAGTTATCAGGATAAGTTTCTCTTTTGTCATCAGGGGTTCCATGAATCAGAATTTCAGAGGCCACCGCCGGTTATCAGAACAGGCGTCCGGTAGTTTGGTTTCCAAATATCCCCAGTAGAGTCCATCTCAAAGTCGCTGTCACGTCAGTGCTAAGAAGTTTGTGGGTTGGGATCAATGGAGAACTAAGTCCTGACATGGACAAGATTTATTCTCTCAGCAGAAAAGATGTAGTCCTTACGTGGACAAATCAAGACGAGATCAGTGTCCTGACGTGGACAAATCAAAGAGATTATTATTCCTAACATGGAGAAGTGGGTCCTAACGTGGACGATGTAGTCCTTACGCGGACATATCAAGTTGGATTCCTTACGTGAAAAGAGATGATTCCTTACGTGGAAAAAGATAGTTTCCTTACGTGGAAATGACAGCATTCCTGACGTGGAAAGATTGGAGTCCTTACGTGGACAGATTAAGATGGTGTTCCTGACGTGGAAAGGTGGGTCCTAACGTGGACGATGTTCTCCTTACGTGGAAAGACAATGTTTCCTTACGTGGAAAGAAGATGGTTTCCTTACGTGGAAAGACGAATTTATTCCTTACGTGGAAAAAAGTTGGTATTCCTTACGCGGAAAGATGTAGTCCTTACGCGGACATATCGAAATGGATTCCTTACGGGGAAACAAGTGCATTCCTAACATGGAAGAGTTTAGTCCTGACGCGGACAGATCCAGACGAAGTCTTATTCCTTACGTGGAAAAATGGTGATTCCTTACGTGGAAAATAGATTGATTCCTTACGTGGACAGATCAAAGTTCGATCAGAGTCCTTACGTGGACATATCAAGAGCATTCCTTACGTGGAAGAAAAATGATTCCTTACGTGGAAAGACGAGTTTATTCCTTACGTGGAAAGATTGAGTCCTTACGCGGACATATCAAGAATGATTCCTGACGTGGAAAGAAAGTGATGACTCCTTACGTGGAAAGATTGAGTCCATACGCGGACATATCAAAAGTTATTCCTTACGTGGATAAGAGCATTCCTTACGTGGAAAAGAAGTTATTCCTAACGTGGAAAAATGGTGATTCCTTACGTGGAAAAATGGTGATTCCTTACGTGGAAAGATTGGAGTCCTTACGGGGACAGAGAAAGAGTGCATTCCTAACATGGAAGAGTTTAGTCCTTACGCGAACAGATCAAAGAAGTTATTCCTAACGTGGAAGAAGAAGATAGATTCCTTACGTGGAGAGTTTAGTCCTGACGTGGACGGAAAGAAGAAACGGTATTCCTTACGTGGAAAGAAGAAGCATTCCTAACGTGGAAAGAAAGATCGATATAGTATTCCTCACGTGGAAAGATTGGGGTTCCTTACGTGGAAAATTTGTGATTCCTAACGTGGAAAAAGAAAGAGTCCTTACGTGGACAAAGCAAAAGAAGACGTATTCCTTACGTGGAAGAGTTTGACAAAGCAGAGAAAAGTCACCCCTGACGGGGAAAAGCGATGTATTCCTTACGTGGAAAGGTGAGTCCTAACGTGGACAGTATTATTCCTAACGTGGAACGGTTATTCCTTACGTGAAAAGGTGAGTCCTAACGTGGACGGTGGTATTCCTAATGTGGAAGAGTTTATTCCTAACGTGGACGATTTATCTCTGACGAGAAGGCAGACGAGTCGTCCCCAGCAAAGTTGTTGAAGTTTTTTCCGAGTTGACAGCAGATAGAGTCCTGACGTGGACAAGCAAAGGACGAAGTTTCCGATGATTCAATCTTTTTCAGGATGATGAGAAGAATCCCCAGCACGGTCGCACGAGATCAGTGGGTTGCCGTAACAGTTAAATTCAGCTGATGAATGTCGTTCCCCAAGCAGTGGCGCAGTTTATTTCTGCGGTTGGCAAATTTCTGGGTTCCTAGTATTCAACCGTCTCGTACCGCGAATGTCTGAAGGCTCCGGGCTCTTCACCCAATCGGGTCCAAGCCGCTTGAATAGGGGCAACTGTTGCACCCTAAAATTTGCCCAACCTTATTCACTTGGTTTATGTTTCAATGTCATTAGCATTTGCATATAGAGTCATGTACATAGGTTACTCATCGGCATAGCATAAGCATAGCAAGTCATACAACAGGGGGACCAATCATTATTCTCATCTCTAGAGGCCTATAAAGAGGTTATTATCCTGATTCAATCTCATTCAAGTCATCAGAAAAGAATTTGAAAGCTATCAAGTCAATGGGTCAAGCAGTTCATCTATCTCCTGGCTGAGGGTATCTGGGGATCATCAAGGAAAGTATGAGCCGTGAATTGAAGGCACGGGGAGTATCTAGACATCTTGGAGGACTTAGAAAGTCATTTGGAGAAGGAGACAAGTCATTGGTGAAGTCACAAGAATTACAGTTGAAGACAGTCAACTAGGGTTTCATCTGGGTCAACCCTGGGTCAACTCTAGGTCAATTGACTGGTTGAAAGGCATTAAAGTCTATTGGAGAGATGTGGGGTTCATCATTTGACATATAAAGAAGGATATGGAGATATGCCAAGAAGAAATCAAGAGAAATCAAGGAGAAGAGGAGTTTCTAAATTAGGGTTTCTGTGTAAAATCCCCTAGTTTAGGTCAAACTTCCAAGCAAAATAAGTCAAAATGCAAGCTTCAAATGGATCCTTGGCCAACATGAAACTTGTAGAGGATCTCAAGACCTTTAATTTGAGTGGTGGAAGACATCAAGGAGATTTCTAGAACTCAAGTTATAGCTCTTGCAAGTTAGGGGTCACCAGATGGCACTGAAATTTGTCTGTGCAAGTTGACTGTCTTCTGACAAACTTTTGGCCCTCAAGGATAATTCAAATGGACTTTGAACAAGCAAGATAGGTGTTCCTCATTGTCTCCCCTTTCCAAAAAGGTATGGTATGCCTTCATATGATTTAGGAAACTCTACTTATGGCTTGTGCAAGACAGGGGTATTTTGGTAATTTGGTGATTACAGGTCATTCATAGCATATGCTTAAAACTCATACAAGGAAGCTTCAAATGGAAAACTTCCCAACATCAAAGTTGCTCAAAATGGGATTTTAAGGCTAGATAAGATGTTGTGAGAGTTTGAAAATGCATGGAGCATGGATATTTTAAAATGGTCAAAATGGCTTGTAAATGGCTTATAAGTTGAAAAAGTTGGAATTGAATTTTGGTTTGAGAGATCTACAAATCCAAAATGGGGCATATGATAGATTATTTTGATTGGAAACATCATTTTGAGAACAATGGTTTAGCCACATTTTTGAGTTTAGGCTTAAAAATTGGAGTTTCTTTGTAAATTTGTTATTTGCACTTTAAGGCATCAAAAGGAAAGATGAGAAAATGCTACATAAAGGTTTGTAAGACCTTATTTTCATGTCATAATACCATATGAAGAGAATTTAAGTAAGATTGCATGGTTTATCATGAGATGGCATGAGATTCACTCAAGATGACAAATTCAAAATCTCATTACGTGATACATTCTAGAAACTTCATGGAAGGTTCTACAAACTTCCACACATTTCTATTCTCATCTATATAAGCCCTAGAGTGACTCCATGCATTGGTTGATGATTCTAAAAGCTTGCATGCTACACTTTGATTCCTTCACTCCAAAATTGCATTTTCATTCCAAACTCCATTAAAACACCATCAATCACTACAACTCTGATCATCATCATCATCTATAATCAACATTGAGCATTTGGCAAAGGAAAGGCTCAAGAATTCGTGGCTGGATTATGAGATCTCCAACTTCACTCCAACTTGCATGAAGAGTTGAATAGGTTGATTCAAGAAGATAGAACAAGAACTACTGCAACCAGAGGCTTCAACATTCATCAAAGACCATACAAAGCAATTGGCAAGGTCTGAATTGGAGGAGAACCATCATCACCATCATCACTTGCAAGGTATGCATTTTCTCATGAAACTCTCTATTTATCCATAGTTCAAGCATGTTGTTAGGAGAAATCTAATAGAGACCAATTAGGGATGTTGTATGATGAGTTTAAGGGCTGTTTGTGAGGTTTGCTTCCATGGTGTCAATTCTTTAATGATCAAGAACTCACGATTTAGTGTACTATAATCTTAGGTATTAGGCTTAGGATAATCCCCATAAGATGTAGTACATGATAGGTTAATATGAGACCATTTGATTACCATGCAAACTAAGGTGCGAAAATGGTGACCACCCCTTGTAGCCTTCGTATTTCTTTCTTGAGGGAGAGTTAGAGAATTCTAGTACCATGGCTGTGTAGAGGGAGAAGAGTAGATGAGTTTTCATCTTTGGATCGTGAAAAATGGTGGAGAAATGAGAGAGTTAGAGAGGGTGGAAGTTGCTTGCATGAGTTCTTTTTTTTAGAAACCCTAAGTGTCCAAGGTAGAAGAGATAATCTCTACCATTGATTCATGTTGGGATATTTGACTTTGTCCCTCAATCCAGCGACCTAGATTTTATTAAATTTCAAAAATTCATAACTAAATGGAAAATGCATATTTTTAACTCATTCTTTTTTTAATATTTTCCTTAACATGTCTAGAAAATTAAAAAAATATAAAAATTGCATTTTATATTTTTTTTGCATTTTCCACATATTTTACAAATAAATGCATATTTTGAAGGTTTTATTTCATACATGATCTTGTAGATTTTTGTTCTTACACTTAGAAATAGATTTTTTGCCCATTCTTTTTTGTGGTGATTAATATTGAATTGTAGTATTCCCAGAATTTATTACTAGATTTTTTAGAATAAAATTTGATTAGTTTAGATAATTGAACTTAGGATAGTTTAATTAGGGTTTTTAAGTAGTATACTTGAACTTCAACATTTCATTTTTGAAAATTCATAACAAATTAGAAATTGCATATTTTTAATTCATTCTTTTTGCATCATTTTCTTTAAAAGAGTCTAGAAAATTATAAAAAATAAAAATTGCATTTTATTTTTTATTTGATATTTTCCCCATATTTTCTAAATAAATAGCATTTTAAATAGTTTCATTTCATGCATGATTTTGTTAATTTTTGTTCTATTAGATGCTTTAATATTTTTTGTCCATTCTTTTTAGGTTGTTTAGTTTAGACATTAAAATTGTAGATTCAATTTAGTTCCCATTTTTAGAAATTAATTTTAGGTGTTTAGTTTAGGTGTGAACAACATGAACAAACTAGGGTTTTAGGTGATTACTTAGGAGAATCAATTCATTTCCCTTAGGACTTAGGGTTTGAATAGTTTAGCTATGGGACTATAGGGGCTATGGGTAGTTATTAGATCCCCTTAGAAAAGTCAGGATTCCCCTACTGCTATTACTGTACTGTATATATCTGATTGACTGGTGTGGTGTGCCCTCTGGGGTTTATTGCTTGTTTGTGTGGGTATTGGGATTGTCTGGGGACTTGGGAGAGCTGAAGACTTGAGGAGATGAAGACCATTGGAGAGCCAGAGATTGAAGATCAACTGCCAGAGTTGGAAAGGAGGTTCTTGCTAGCAGCTGCTGAGGAGACTAGGGTTTAGGAGCTAGGCAGAGCTCTAGATTAGAAAGCTTGTTTCTCAAACATGGAATGCCTTGTCTGCATCCATCCTTTCTCTATGATTCAAAGTCTATTTCAAATATCCACCTCCTTCCTTTGGAAGGATCAGTGAATGTATTTGGAAGATAGAACTTTTGAGAGAAACCTGTCTGTATAATGTTAACAGTTAATGAGCCACCCTTGGTAGGCAATTTACTGTTTAACATTCCTCTCCTCTTGTTGACTGATGTTCATCCCTGAAGATTGGAGACTTGAAGAAAAGCCATGGCAGATAGAAGACTGATGATCAAAGCCCTTGCCTGAAGGCCATGAAGATGGAGATTGATGCTTGTTGAGGCCTATAGCTGATTGGAGATTACTTGAAGCCAGATGTTGATTCAGAGCTGCTGAAGATGTTTGTTTTATTGCTGTATTTCATTTCTGATGTATTGATTGGTTTTCTGGGTTGTATTGTTTGTTGTTTACCCTGTTGGGTTGAAAGTGAAGCCTGTTCACTTTCGCCTATTGTTTTCTAGGTTCGAGGTTGAGTGGGACTCCCTTGCCTCGCTTGTACTGTTGCATCCATGCATTTTACCGCTTTATTATATCTGTTATTGTTTCTGTTTCTGCCTATCCCGTAGGATCTCTGTTTCTCTCTGTGCAAGAGAGGAACATGATAGACACTAGGTCTTAACCCATGCATGATAACATTAGGTTAGTTTGATTCCCTTCGCAACCGTAGGTTAGAGTTCTGTCTCTTCTCTCTCAAAACAAACAGAAAAACACATAAAGATTTCAAACACAATAAAAGACACTTCTTCCGTAAAAGAATGTGAACTCATCAAGACGTCATTTTTGTCCGCCGGGACTGCTAATAAAAAAAAAAAACCTTTTTCAGAAGGAATAAAAACAATTAACACTGACTTGTGTCGTACGTGGCCCGAACTACGTTTGCTCTGATCTTTCATGCCGTATGAAAGTACGTAGGCATAGGATGCGATATCCTAGCGAGCAACCTTCCCCTCCTTTCCCGTAGGTAGGCGAACTACGTTGACTCTGATTTCTCGTTCCAGGCGAGAATACGTAGGCATAAAGTGCGATACTTTGCCGAGTCATTTTTATTTTCATTTTATTTTCTTTTTAACCCTCGACCCATAGTTTAGATAGAATAACAATCCATACCCGGAAATAAGCGTGGATCCCGTCGAGTACGACGGACGTGAGGGGTGCTAATACCTTCCCCTTGCGTAACCGACTCCCGAACCCAGGTTTTGGTTGCGACGACCATACCTTTCCCGTGTTGTGCGAGGTTTACTCTGAGCGTTTCCTTTCCCTCCCGTGGGATAAATAACGCACGGTGGCGACTCTTCTGTTCAGCCGGCGCCGATTTTCGCAGTAGCGACAATATGGTATGGAGGTTGTCCTACCATTGGAGGTTGAGATTCCTTCTTTGAGGGTTTTGCGCGATGTCCAATTTGATGAGGCGCAATGGGTAAAAGATAGACTAAATCAGCTCAGTTTAATGGATGAGAAGAGATTGGCTTCTCTAGCATACGGTCGGCTGTATCAAAGCCGGATGAAGAAAGCTTATGATAAGAAGGTGTGCCCTCGAAGCTTTCAGACGGGCGATCTTGTGCTGAAAAAGATTCTCCCACCACAATCAGATCACAGGGGCAAATGGACTCCCAACTATGAAGGTCTATATGTCGTTAGAAAGGCTTTCTCTGGAGGTGCCTTATTGTTATCCACCATGGATGGTGAGGATTTTACATCCCTTGTGAACTCGGACGCAGTTAAAAAATACTTTGCTTAAAATGACCCACTGGAAAGAAAAAGAATATCCAGGCAAAAATGGGGCATCCCGGCGAACCATAAAAAAGAAATAAAAAGGTTCGGGCAAAAGTTAGGGATAAAATTGAAAAAAAGATGTACACCCGCGAAGTTGAAAACCTGAAAAGGGCGACTTCGGCAAAAAAAGGGTATCCCGGTGAATTGAAAACCCGTACAGGGCGGTTCACGCAAAAGTTAGGGATTTGAAAAAAGCAAATGACTACGGTCCGAGTTTGATACTGTGTTGCTTAGTGGTTTGGGAGTACTTGAGGGTTGTATATCCAAAGCAATCTCTTTCGAAGATCGAGTATAGGGAAAGCGTCAGAGTCAAGCGAGTCATAGGAGGATCAACTTATGGTGTTCGTTTGTACCACGTTGCCGACATGTATACAAATTTTCGTTGTACTTCGGTGATATTTGTATTTTGCTTGTGCGTAACTTCCTCTTTTCAGGAGTTGCATCCAATGTACAAAATTTTGCCTATTTACAGGCTCGTTGTCAATAAAGCATGTTATTCAGTACTTGATGCTTGTTGTTTACTGTTTTGTTTGTGAAGTTATTCAGTACTTGATGCTTGGTCGTTACTGTTTTGTTTGTGAAAAACGCCGATGTTTTTGATGAACTTGCATGTACATAAACTTGCTGGCCCTTGCCAATAATTGCTAAAACTTCGAATTGACTGAATGAATGTCACAGATACTAACCGGGATAGGTCTTGTTGTGTAGATTTGTTCTGTCTCGTTTGTGTTTTGCAGGGTTCTCCCCTTTGAAGCAAATAGTCAGGGAATTTGTGTTTCCCCAACCAGAGTCCCGTAACATAGTGATTGTATCACTCCTCAGCAGATGGAAGTCACGTCTTATCCCAGAGAGAGTTGAGATGGAACTCTTCCCTACTGGATGTAGGGTTGTCCTCCCCAAAAGGGTATCCCCAAGAAAGTTGCCAAGAGAGTATCCTCAGTGGATCTTGATGTCCCCAACAGAAGGTGCATTCCCAGCAATGAGTATATACGCAATTAATCCCCAGCATGGGTAACTCCCGCAGAATATAACCAAGTCGTCTTTGGTTTAGAAAGATTATCCTCGCGCATGACTGTTTTTTTCCTTCTCCCCAGCAGGTTGTCATTCTTTCGTCAGGATGATCATCCTTAGCAGAGTTCGTAACTCCGAGTTTGTGAGCTTTTCCCAGCAGGGTTTATTTTCTTCCTTCCAGTGGAAGTTTTTCTCACCTTTTCAGCATTTATTTTGCTGGAATAATTCTGTGATGTTTGGTTTCTCCCCGACAGAGTTGACTTGGATCCCGACATTTATTTTGCTGGAATACTTTGTGATACCCGTTTATCCCCAGCGGATTTGGTTTTGTCTTCAGCATTTATTTTGCTGAAGCGCCTCTTGGCATCTTTGCATTGTTCATATATAATCATATTTGCATCTACCCAAACGCGTAGCATTTCCATGCCGTATGGAGCATTACGCCATTGTCAAACATACGCATTTTGAAACATAAGCCAGGTTGGTTACCTCTTTGTCTTCAGGTGTTATTCCCTGTAGAGGAGTGAGATTCTTGCTCGGAAGGATTTCTAGATATTCAAGTTCTCGGCGTGAGATAGGTGATGATAACGTTCGTCCCATCGCATGTTCCCCTAACAAAGTTGCTTGGTTAAGTTTCCCTTCTTCCCCAGCGGAATTCTTCTCAGGTTGCTGTTACGTCAGCGTTATAAGATTTCATGGTTTAAACTTTTGGAGTTATCACTAGTGATTTCCCCAGTAGAGTTTTTCCCCACAGAGTTGTTTGGTTAGGTTTCTCGTATTCCCCAACAAAGCATTCTTCATACTGCCGTACAACGGTTTTGAAAATCTTGAAGATTGTTATCCGTGTTGACGGAGTTATTACCTGTGTTGACAGTGAGTGTTATCCGTGTTGACGGAATTGTTACCTGTGTTGACAGTGATTGTTATCCGTGTTAACGGAATTGTTACCTGTGTTAACAGGGATTGTTATCCGTGTTGACGGAGTCGTTACCTGTGTTGACAGTGATTGTTATCCGTGTTGACGAAATTGTTACCTGTGTTGACAGGGATTCTTATCCGTTGTTGACGGAGTTGTTACCTGTGTTGACAGTGATTGTTATCCGTGTTGACGAAGTTGTTACCTGTGTTGACATTGATTGTTATCCGTGTTGACGGAGTTGTTACCTGTGTTGACAGTGATTGTTATCAGTGTTGACGGAATTGTTACCTGTGTTGACAGAGATTGTTATCCGTGTTAACGGAGTCGTTACCTGTGTTGACAATGATTGTTATCCGTGTTGACGGAGTCGCTACCTGTGTTGACAATGATTGTTATCCGTGTTGACGGAATTGTTACCTGTGTTGACAGGGATTGTTATCCGTGTTGACGGAGTTGTTACCTGTGTTGACAGTGATTGTTATCCGTGTTGACGAAGTTGTTACCTGTGTTGACAGTGATTGTTATCCGTGTTGACGGAGTTGTTACCTGTGTTGACAGTGATTGTTATCCGTGTTGACGGAATTGTTACCTGTGTTGACAGTGATTGTTATCCGTGTTGACGGAGTTGTTACCTGTGTTGACAGTGATTGTTATCCGTGTTGACAGAGTTGTTACCTGTGTTGACAGTGATTGTTATCCGTGTTGACGGAGTTGTTACCTGTGATTGACAGAGATTGTTATCCGTGTTGACGGATTTAGTCCAGTTGTGGACAGAGTTGTACCCGTGGTGATGGAGTCTCTCCTCGTGTTGACGAATTTAGTCTAGTTGTGGACAGAGTTGTACCCGTGATGATGGAGTCTCTCCTCGTGTTGACGAAATTTGTCTAGTTGTGGACGAAGTTGTTTCTTGCAAGGTTAATTCGGTGCCTGTGGCGTCACACAGGGGGTTGAAGTTGAAATCAAAAGTTTTATCAGATGATTGATCAGTTGTTGCCGTAACAACTGGGTTTAGTGGAACGGATGTTGTTCCCCCCAAGCAGTTTTCACAGCTTATTTATGTGGTTGGAAAATTTTCGGGTTTCTTGGTATTCAACTGTTTTCTACCTCGATTGTTTGAAATTTGTTCGCTCTTCACCCGGTCGGGTCCAAGCCGTTTGAATAGGGGCTGCTGTTGCACCCCAAAATTTTCCCAACCTCTTTTCATACTTGGTTTATGTTTCATTGCATTAACATTTGCATAGTTATATCATATGCATATCATGATATCATTCATATAGGAGGGGATCAAGTGTGATTCTTATCAAGAGGAGTCTAGCTAGAGATCTTATTTAAGCTTGAGAAGTTATCAAGGTCATCAGGAGGTGGTTTGAGTGCCTAAGAGTTTAGATTCTTGCATGTGGATTTACTCCTAACTTGAGGATCAATTGAAGACCACCAGAAGGATGTGAAGTGTTGAATATGAGTAGAGGATGTGTATGGAGCTCATAGAATGCCTAGAGGGCCATGGGAGAGCTCAATCAAGTCATTGTGTCAAATGCAAGAGCCACAATTGAAGTGCAAGCAATTAGGGTTTCATCTGGGCCAATCCTAGGTCAACTGTGCAATTGAAGAGTATCAAAGCCTACTTTTAGGCCATGGAGTTCATGAAATGATATGATGAGACATTTGTGGTGTTGTGGCAAGATCAAGTCAAGAAGAGTCAAGAGTGTGGGAAGTTGCTAAATTAGGATTTCAGTGTAAAATCCCCTGTTTAGTGCATAACTTCAAGACCACATAAGTCAAGATACAAGTTTCAAATGGATCTTTGTCCAACATGGAACTTGTAGAGCATCTCAATACCTTTAATTTGAGTACTATAACTCCTCCATTGGATCTATAGAACTCAAGTTATGGTCCAGACAAGTTACAAGCCCTCAGATGCCTCTGAAATTTGTCTGTAAACATCATCTGACTTCCAAGCTAATTTTGACCTAGGAGGCTGTTTCACCTGAACTTTTGGCCAACATGAAAGTTGTTCCTCATGATCTTAGCTTTCCAAATTGTATTAGAAGTCTTCCATCTGATTTGTAGAACTCAAGTTATGTGGTTTACAAGTCAGGGGTATTTTGGGAAAGTGAGATTATAGGCCATTTTCAATCATAGGTTAAAACCTCCAACTTGCACTTGTCAAATGGATTTTTGTTCAACATGGAACTTGTTCAAAATGTGGTTTTTAGGCTAACCAAGAACTCATGGTGAATTGATTTGGCTCATGTCAAGATTTGGTTTGAAATGGCTTAAAAAAGAAGATTTTAAAAGGGATTAAAGTTGAAAAATTCAAACTAATGGTTAAGTGACCAAAACATGTCAAGTAAATACTCATTTTGAATGGAAATATCATTTCAAACACAATGACATTGGTATATTTTTGAGTTAGGGCAGAATTTCACAAGTTATCATTTGGTTTCTTCATATGCAAGTTACATGACCAAATCACTCACCAAGGCAATTCAAGTGGTCTTTTTGGTCCAATTTCGTTCATAAGGTATTTTGCAGTTGAAAAGGAAGCTTCTAGAGCAAGCTCCATGGCCAAATTCACAACTGTCACATGGAAATTTTGAAGAGAAAACAGAAAATTGGAACTACTGATTTGGGCTTGAATTGGACTCAAAAAGCCCATGGACACACTCTATATAAGTCATTTGATGATTTCAGACTCAGGTTGGAGCTCATTTCGTGGTGGAATCAGAGATAGCAGTTGGAATTGCAAGGGAGCAAATTGAAATCGTGATTTCATTTCCAAGCCAATTCAGATCAAATTGAAGCTTATAACATCTTTCTCTTGTGTCACTGGTCGTTTCTGGAGAGTTTTGAAGCAAGAATCAAGCTCTAGCTACCTCTGTTAGTAGATCTACATCAGGTATGTACTTGCCAAATTTCCATGGATTCTAGCATGAGTTAGTTAGAAATGAATATGTGGTTAGGATCTAGATGAAGTATAGATCGTTTCTGGTTAAGAATTGGAGCAATTAGAGACAAACTTAGGTGACATGTGAATTCTGTTTGAGCACGAGTTGATCTGATTATGAGGATTCAACATGATTTGGATAGATCAGAGTGATGTAGGAGGAGTGAGGATCATTTCTATGGTTTTAGATTTGAATTTGGTGATGATTAATTTGGATCTGATCTCTGAACCTTGGATCGTGTTTTAAAACATGTTGAGAGTTAGAGGATTTGGATAGGATATCTGAGATTCTTGTGAATTTCTGATGAATTTGGTATAAGATTTGACATTATTTGGATGCCTGCAACCACCACTCCGCCGGAGAAGACGACCGGAGGTCTTCTCCAGCCACCACACCTGGCTTCCCTCCATCTGAGGATTCAAATTGTGACGATGACGAGTAGCCGTTGGATCAAGTCTGAGAGGAGACTTTTTATATGCATCACATGGCTGTGTTATGTTGGAAAGTCTGAAGACTTTGACTTAGTGAAACGCAGAGTTTCACTAATGTGCTGGCATGATGGGGACCTTTGGATGGCTTGACTAGTAAACGCATCCTGCGCTCCACGTTTTTTTTCTGACTTTGGATTATTTTTATTCATTTTAGTTTTATTATAAATGCATATTGATTCCAAAAATCATAATAATTTCATCTTTGATCAGAAAAATATTTTAAAAATATGTCCATGTTCCTCTTTCAATTTATGATTTTATAGAATCAATAAATTGCATTTTCTTGCATTTTTCAATTTAATTTGCATTTTTCTCTTTTATGTTTTTTCTTTTATTTTGCATAATTGCCTATCTGCCTTGTTGATTTTGGTTTGATTATTTGGTTTGGTTTCTGAATTTGAATTTTGAGTATCTTGTAGGTTAGATGTGCATGCTCCCTTAGGATTTTTATTATATTTTTTTAATACTTGTAGGTTCTGTTTTAGGTGAGATGTTTAGAGCCTTCCCAACTTATGGTTTATCTTGACACATTTCAACTTAGGATTTATCTAGTGGACCTAGAAGTTGATTTAGGCTTTGATATTTGAACCTTAGAATGTTAAAACATGCATGTTCCCTTAGGAAATTTCTTAGATTTTTACAACTTAGTTTTCTATTTTAGATATAATTCACAATTAGGTGTTGCTTTTGGTGTTCCTTCTTTGGTGCCTTGCCTTGTTTGATCTTGTTGGTGGCTTTGGAGCTTGAAGAGCTTGGTTTCCTTTTTGGAGGAGGTGCTGGACATCTTGTAGCTGCTGTGGATTGGCTTGGGGAGCTTAGTTTGGAGTTTTCTTTCTCTTTTAGGAGCTTTTTAGAAGCTTATAGGATTAAGGTTTTAGGAAGAACCATTAGAACTAGTTCTTTTCCTTTCATAAAAAATAGAATGCATTGTTTGCTTCTATCCTCATCCTATGGTGCAAAGTCCTCTTATGGAAGCCCCATCTCTCCTTTGGAGAGATGAGTGGCATGCCTTAATGAGTAGAACTTTTGAGGATGCACTTTCTTTCCATGTTGGTTCCTGATGAATTCCTTTGGTCTTCATCAGGTTTCCTAGCATTGTATTTTGATCTCAATGATGATTTCTCTTCTTGTGGAGCTTGCTAGAGTTTGAAGATGAAGAATTGAAGAAGCTTGAATATAGGAGCTAACTTGAAGATGAAGACTCTTTGTTGTCAACTTTGCTGTTAATTCAACTTTGCTGACAAGAGTTGTTGTTAAAGGTTGAAGTTGCTGTCTGTAGAAGATTGTTGCTGTTGCTTGGGCTGCTTCCTCTGTTTTTTTCTTTTGTTGTAGTGTCTGTTTGCTTGTATTAATTACCTTTAGGTTTGAGGTGGAGCTTGTCTCCCCTTGCCTGTTGTTTTCCTAGGTTTGAGGTTGAGCAGGACTCCCTTGCCTCGCTTGTACTGTTGCATAGCATGCATTTTACTGTTTACTGTTTACTGCTTGCTTTCTTTTGCTGTTTCCCCTAGGACCTCTGATTTCCTCTGTGCAAGAGGGAATTATGACAGACATTAGGTTTCTAAACCATGCATGATAAATGTAGGTAGATTCCCTTTCAACCATAGTTTTAGGGTGTCTTTCTCTTCTCATCTCAAAACAATTCAAAAATACAGTAATAAGGTTAATTGAAGTCGTATGTTATGAGCCTTAAGCTATCTGGGAAAAGGTTGGTGGAGGGTCTCTCTACAGTAATCTGGATGTTTAGTGTGGTACCCTTTGGGTGACATGCGAAGCATTCACTCCTAGGTCATAGTCTCTAGTGCGACGGAGATTGCGAACATCTTAAAAAACAGTTCTCTCGTAAAAGATTCAAACAAACATTCAAACTCTGTTTTTGTCCTCCTGGACCCTTAATTTGGAAAACCCTTTCATAAGGAGATAAAAAACTGTCAGACAAACTTGTGTCTTCCGTAGCCCGAACTACGTTTGCTCTTATCTTTCATGTCGTATGAAAGTACGTAGGCACAAGATGCGATATCTTGGCGAGCAACCTTCCCCCATAACCCGTAGTTAGGCGAACTACGTTGACTCTGATTTCTCGTTCTAGACGGGAATACGTAGGCATAAAGTGCGATACTTTGCCGAGTCATTTTCTTTTCTTTTTAGACCAGACCCTTTAGAGTAGATATATAAACACACCCTTAGATAGAAAACAAGCGTGGATCCCATCGAGTACGATGGACGCGAGGGGTGTTAATACCTTCCCCTTGCGTAACCGACTCCCGAATCTAGGATTTGGTTGCAATGACCATTCCTTTTCCATTTTTGCGTTAGGTTTTCTCTGAGCGTTTCCTTTCCCTCTGTTGGGATAAATAACGCACGGTGGCGACTCTTCTTTCATGGTCGGCGCCGATTTTCGCAGTAGCGACAGCTGGCGACTCTGCTGGGGACTTCAACGGTTCCCTATGCGAGTCAATCCTAGCGCTTGTTTTCCCGTCTGGGGTTTTGTATGTATTTATCTTTCTGTCTTTACTTTCAGTACTATATATTATTGTTGTTGTGCTGTGGGTAGAGGGTTAGTTTGAGAGATAAGTCGGACCTGGGCTCGAGTGCACATAGACATAGAAGTAGAAAGTAGTGGTTAGCCTGCTTGCTTTGCTCGCACCAGCTAGCTATGAAATCTGCACTTAGACGAGATTATCTTTGATGGCATCTTGCCTGGCCCTTTGGGCTCGACAGGTTGTTGGATTTGAGGGTTGTCGACTCTGGGGACCTATCATTTTGGATTCGGCTAAGTGAGGCCTCTTCAAGGGACGATGATGCCACACCTTCTGGGTATCGTATCATTGCTCTTGAAAGTCTGTGATGCTGATGACCGCATAGGATGCCATACCTCGTCTGCGAGTTAAGTACATACCTGTGAGGGGTGGGTGGGTCTTTTTGCAGGAAAACTCTGGCCTCAGAACACCTAGTTTGTCTCTGTCAGTGAGAATTGGTTGTGAGGGTTCTTTTGTGGTTGGTTTGGTTTGAGGAAGAGATCTGATGGTTCTCAAGCCGTAGTACAGCACAACACAGTTCTTTAGCAATGCACTTGATCCCCTGTTTGCATATGCATCTGCATTTTCATGTTTGCATTTCATTAACGTGTATTTATGTTTCAGGTGTGCTTTTTCCCCTCAAATTCTAGTATTCTTCTTGTCAGACATGGAGTCCATGAAGAGAACAGTTGCTTACAAGTTGCCTTCTCCAGATATCAGTTCCTTGTTGCGGTTGGTTGCTCTAGCAGATTAGAGAGTGAGGGCTGAGTTTAGAGAGTCTTATGGGAAACTGCTCAGTTTGGTGTGCAGACCTTCTGTGTTTGAGATGACTGGATTGTATACCTTGATGCAGTTTTACGAGCCTCAATTGAGATGCTTCTTGTTTCATGAGTATATTTTGGCCCCTACTTTGGAGGAGTATTCTGATATGCTAGGAGTTCCTGTGTTAGATCAGATTCCTTTTAATCACGAGGATACTGAGCATGAGTTAGCTAAACTTGCTGAGATTGTCAGTTTAGATGCTTCTGAGTTACCCGGAGGTTTGGTCAAGCTGAATGGATTTTATGGTTTTCATCTTTCTTGCTTGGTTGAGAAGGCTACGCAGTGTGCGAAGGATGGATGTTGGATTGTCTTCAATGCTATTCCGGCTGTTTGCATTTATGGGATTGTGTTGTTCCCCAACTTGCCTGATTTTGTTGACTCAGATGCTTTCTTTATTCTTGCCTCGAAGAATCTGGTGCCTACTCTCTTGGGTGACGTTTATCATTCTATTCACTATAAGAATGAGAAGCGTCGGGGAAAGAATGTTTCTTGCTGTGTACCTCTTCTATCCAAGTGGTTTCAGGAACATCTTCTTAAGACGGGACCTTTTGTGGATACTGCTGGTACTTTAGATTGGTCTTCCCAATTGATGGGATTGTGTGCTGAGAATATTGTTTGGTTTGATCGGAACCTGCTCGGAGTGAATATTATATATAGTTGCAGTGGCTTTCCGAACGTTCCTTTGATTGGACAGAAAGGTTGTATTAACTACAACTCTTCTCTGCTTGTGAGACAGTTTGGCTATGCTTTGAGGGATTCTCCGGTTGAGGACGAGATATAAGAATCTCTGTATCTCACGGGTTTATTAGACGAAGATGTTTTGGTCAAATTGAGGCATGCTTGGGGTAATATTCACAGAAGAGGAAAGACATTGCTTGGCAAGAGTGACAGTCGAGCTTATAATCCTTATCGGCTCTGGATCCATGAAAGAGTTGAAAAGTCTTTGATGCCATATCCTGCTGCAGAATCTTTATATCCTCCGGTGATTGAGAAACCTACTTCAGTAGAGATTCAGAAGTATAACAAGCTGCTGGCTGAAAAGGAAGAGTTGCAAAGAGCAAATGAAGAGTTAGAGAAAGAGATTTTCCAGCTTCGGCATGAGAAGAGAAATTTGCCCAACCTTTTTATCACTTGGTTTATGTTTCACTGCATAGCATAACATTGTTCTAGCATAGTGTAACACGGTGGGAGAACTGACTTTAAACAATGTTGCGGATAGCAAGAGTCGCCACCGACTTTTATTTTATCCATAAGGAAAGGTTATAAAAGAACAGGAAAGACCTTAGAGAATATTTTGGGTCCGGGGGGTAGGTTATGAAAAGGGAAGGTGTTAGCACCCTTTTCATCCATGGTTATCCATGGGCTCTTAGGTACTTAAGCTCACTTTTGAATTGTTTTGAAAGTGTAGTGTGTGAATAGAAAATTTTCAGAATAGTTAATAAATAATCCATGTAAGGATGTGTTAAGAACTTGTTTGAAAACTTGTTGAAAATTTGTTTAAGTGTGAAACAGTTTTGAAGTGAGCAAGTATCTAGGAGTAGCCTACCCTAATGTTTTAAGGTCTTTCTTATTCTTTATCCTTTCCTTAGTAAGACTATCCCTACTAAATGGAGTAGGTAGTCCTTACTTTGGATGTTAAGGGACATGTGAGGGACAATTGGATTTTTGAAGGCCATTGTGGGGTGTAATAAGCAAACTGGAGGGACTATCATCATTTTTCGAAAGGGACTCGATTCGTAAAGGCAACCATAAGGGACTTTGATGATTTTTTTATTTGAGGGACTTGCTTTATACACCCCACCTAACCATTATTCGTAGGCAACTTGAGGGATATCCTTAGGAAGTGAGACGGCGATTAAAATCGACTTACGTGTGTGACGTGTTTATTTTAATTATCTTTATTTAAAAGTGATCTAAATTTATTTTAATATTACATACATGTTGTTACACTCCCTAATTACTAACCATAATAATAATTAAATAATTAAACAACTTTACATCCAAGAAACAATTACAAAATAATAAGCAAAATAATTAAATAAAATATAAATAAGCAATAATAAATAATAAAGGGGGTTAATTCTAAGTTTACTCGGCAAGACATCGCATCTTGTGCCTACGTATCCTTACGGGAGCGGAATCAGAGTAATCGTAGTTCCCCTCAATAGGGAGGTTAGAAACTTCTTGACTGTGGTCAAGATCTCAAGGGGAATAAACGCATCTTAAGGACACGCTTACGTGGAGTGTAGAAACTCCAAATCTCTACGTTGAAATGTTAAGTTGTAATTAGGGTTAAATTAGGGATTCCACGGCGGGAAACCCTAAAATGAGCGCGGCGGCTCTTTGACCTAATGCTAAGGGTAAAATTGTAATTTTGCCTGCGGCGAGGCATTTGTGAAAATTAGGGTTTGTAGTTTGTAGTTTTGAGGATTTGAAATTGAATGTGTGAAGTTTTACGGACTATTGGCGCGGCGGCCAAACAGTTAGACCTAACCTTCGGATGTGTGCAATGTGACAGAAATAATAGTAAACGCGTGAGATAATTGAATCATGCAAACAGAGAGATAATGTCATAATTTAAACCATGCAAGCAGAAATTTAAAGGCAGAATTTAAAGAGCGATTGTTAAGTTCGCGAGGTTACATGAGAGGAGCAGATACAATATGATAATGAAATTTGAATTGAACAATAATAAAATAAAATAAATAACGGTTCTAGTTATTATTTTAAAAAAAGATTTTAGTTATTATTTTAAATTTATCTAAAAAAAAGTTTTTTCTTAAAAATAATAGGTTTTCATATTAATTTGGAAAAGATGTTAATGTTATTTATTTTAAAAAAACATATTTTTATATTATAACAAATTTTAATAAATTAATGATAACAATAATAATAATAATGGTAATAATAATGATAATAATGATAATAATAATAAATAATGATAATAATAATAATAATAATAATAATAATAATAATAATAATAATAATAATAATAATAATAATAATAATAATAATAATAATAATAAAGCAATAATGAATTTTAAATGTGCCAAATAACCCAACAATGTTGCTAACGCAGAAATGCGCTCATCGCAACCAGATCTAAATCGGACGAAACAAAAATTATCGCAAAGAAAAAGAAATTAAGCAAAAAATAGTATTATTGCTCACACAAAAATGCGATCATCGCAACCAGATCGAACTAACACAAATGTCACGCGTCATGCACACAAATGTGCAAACATCGTATTGACATAATTCGATCAAAAATCTTATATATATAAACTCTAACAATTTAAAAATTATATATATATATAAACGTAACAGTAATAGATAAAGAAAAAGAAATAACGGTAATAGATGAAGAAAAAGAAATAACGGTAAAAGATGAAGAAAAAGAAACAACAGTAATAGATGAAGGAAAAGAAATAACGGTAAACGATGAAGAAAAAGAAACAATAGTAATGGATGAAGAAGAAAACTAAATAACGGCAAACGGCACTCACTCCTCTTAGGTTTTTTTCATTCTCCTCTCTTTTTTCCAAAAAGGCAACACATGTATATATAGGGAACAAATTAGGGTTAACACCAAATTGTCAATAATGTCCCTAAAGCCCATTTTAAAGCCCAAACTAAATAATTAGTTAAAAAATAAAATTTAAATAATTTAAAATAATTAAAATAAACTTAAAATAAAAACTAATAATCCTATTGATTCCTAAAATAAAAAATATTATAAAAAGAACAAAATTTTTTTCAATATTTTTTTTATTTTATGATTTTTTGGATATTTTTATGAATAATTTAGAAAAAAGTGAAAAAAATAATATTTTAAAAAATGATTTAATTAAAATACGAAAATAATAATTAAATAATAATAAAAAACTATTTTTGTTATTTTTTTAATGAAAGATAGAAAAATTTAGAGTAAAAATAATAAAAAACAAAAAAAATGACAAAGGTGAGATTCGAACTCTCAACCTCTCACACTCATAACTCCTTACACATGTCCTCCTGCCAATTGTGCCATTTTTACTTTTTAGAAAAAAAATGCATGCCATATGATATTTACCTGCAAAAAGTCAAACGACTACACAAATTTGTTAGTAATTGATTAAATGCAATGAAATGCGACGACAAATCTTAGGGCAAAATTTGGGGTATTACAGTTATTATGATAATATTTCTCACCCAACCTCTCTTTGATGTTGGCAAAAAAAAATCATGAAGTTTGACTTTGGTTTGACCACAGTTGACCTCAGTTTGACCTTTTAACTGCATTGACTGCTTTTGACTTATCTGATCATCTGACTGAGCAAACTTTTGAGAAAAGTCTTGAAACTTGACATGGGGGTTCTTATACACATATAAGATGTTATGAAGCTCACTTGAAGTCTTGGAAGTCCATTTAGCCTGATTAAAGTCAAAACCCTAGTTTTGGATGCACTGCTTAGGAGGTGCATTGTCTGAGGGAATTGTCAACTCTTCTGACCAATTGTGAATTTTGTGAACCTTGTGAACCTTCTTGGAACACAAAGTCTTGTATTGTGAGGGCAAATTTTGGGGTGCAACAGCTGCCCCTGTTCAATTTTCTGAAACCTGAGGGGTTAGATTGGTATATTTGCCAGTCGTAACCTGGAAGGTTGAAGGGGATTGAACACAAAAGCCCAAAAATTTGCACTCACCAGTGCATGGAGTGATATTGATGGTTGGTTGAACATGATTGAGTGGGCTTAAAGATGCCACTAGGGGAAAGTTCTTCAGTAGTATAATGAGAACTGTCAGGAGTCTGGAGTAATACTGATGTAACAGCATGTCTTCATGAGGATAGAGCAATCAATAATGATAACCCTAAAGCAGTCTTGAAGTGATAAATCTGACCTCAGGAGGATAGAGCAATCAATAGCTCTAAAGCAGTCTTGAAGTAATAATGGCTTCAGGAGGATAGAGCAATCAATAGCTCTAAAGCAGTCTTGAAGTAATAGAATGGCTTCAGTAGGATAGAGCAATCAACAGCTCTAAAGCAGTCTTGAGATAATAATGTGATATGTCTTCAGGAGGATAGAGCAATCAATAGCTCTAAAGCAGTCTTGAAGTAATGATTTCAGGAGGATAGAGCAATGGATAGCTCTAAAGCAGTCTTGAAATAATAATGTAATTTCAGGAGGATAGAGCAATGGATAACTCTAAAGCAGTCTTGAAATAATTAGATGGCTTCAGGAGGATAGAGCAATGAATAGCTCTAAAGCAGTCTTGAAGTAGTAATATGACCTCATGAGGATAGAGTAATGAATAGCTCTAAAGCAGTCTTGAAGTAATAGGATGATTTCAGGAGGATAGAGCAATCAGTAGCTCTAAAGCAGTCTTGAAGTCATGAGAGGCTATCAGGAGGATAAAATAACCCTGAGGTTACAATAAAGCAGTCCCAAAGTAATAAGAAGCTCATCAGGAGGATAAAGTAACCCTGAGGTTACAATAAAGCAGTCCCAAAGATCATAAGCTTGTTTGTTGGATAATTAACCTGAAAACAAGGTAGCATTCTGTATAACAACATTAGTTTACGCTTTATGTATGCATGTATGACATGATGCGCTTAGGTAATGTACTATAGACATATATGTTATGGTATGATGTAAATGATGTATGTATGCTATGACACTGCTGGAAGTGTCTGGATATCTTTGTATAACAACTGCTGGCCAAGGAAAATAAATCCCGATTCGTTGTTGAAGAATATATAACCCTCCGTCTGCTGGGGATAACAAGGTATAGATAACCTCCTGTTGTTGGGGATAGTAGGGTATAGATAACCTTCGTTTTCGTTTGATAGTAGGATAAGTATAACATCCCGTCTTCGTTCATCGTGCCCTTATTGGAAAGTAATTTCCCGTATATCCGTATGAGGATAAAAGAGATGGATATAAATTCCAGGGGAGATTAGACTTTGTGAAAATGGATTAGTCCTACTGATGGTTTGTAACTGTCTTGTAAAGATGAACCGGCGAAGTTTCGTTGAAATCCTTCCCTCGTTCGTCCTTAGTAAATACTATTACTGCATTTTCATGCATTTCTGGTAAACATCAATCATATTAAAAGCATACATGCATTTCTGGTAAACATCAATCATATTCAAAGGCATACATACATTCAAACACAACCAATGGACGTTTCGCTTATGTAAATAGGGTAAAAGTAAATCTGGATTCAAAAGATGGAATTTATTTATATCAAAAGTGACCCATGCACGGGTAAGTTTGTACAAGGAGACATAAACCCTAGTAAGAGAATTTTGTCATGAAGTTTTACAAAAAGAATCATCTATGTGGGAAATAATCCTATTGAGTTTCAATTCTACTATTGCCACTCAAGTATCTCATCTTCTTGCTGTTGAGACGGAAACGATTGGATTGAGCTTTATCTGTTTGAGCTTGAGTAAGTAGTACAACTGGTTGCAGTTTCATGAGTGATCCAAACGAGACATAGTCATACGCTTTAATCCCTAACTTTTGCCTGGATTGCCCTTTCAGGTTTTCAATCCACCGGGATACCCTTTTTAGCCCAAGCCGCCTTTTCAGGTTTTCGACTTGCCGGGTGTACATCTTTTTATATATATATCCCTAATTTTTGCCCAAACCCTTTTGGTTTGCCGGGATGCCCTTATTTTTGCCTAGGCCTGTCAACCTAGCGGGTCTCTTTTTATGCGTAGTATTTTTTAACTATGTCTGCGTTTACAGGTTGTGGGAAGTCTTCACCATCCATTGTAGTCAGTATCATGGCACCTCCTGAGAACACTGTCTTGACTACAAATGGTCCCTCATATGTTGGAGTCCACTTGCCCCTTCAGTGTCAATCTCATTGCAGTATGCAGGCTTCTCAAATCTATCAATGGTAATCTTGGGAGCTTCATCATCCCAGCTTATCTCAAACATAGATGCCATGGTGGCCAATGCGTCTGCCAACTGATTCTCTCTTCGTGGAATATGTCCAAAAGTAATCTCTTTGAAATGTGGGATCAAAGACAACACATGTTCTCTGTAAGGAATGAGATTATCATGCTTTGTATCCCAATCTCCTTTAATCTGACTTACTACCAGAGCTGAATCTCCATACACCTCAAGGAACTGAATCTTCATATCAATAGCAACTTGCATACCCATGATACATGCCTCATACTCAGCCATGTTATTGGTACAATAGAAACAAAGTCTGGCAGTAATTGGGGTATGACAACCTTCAGGGGAACTAATCACAACACCAACACCATTACCATGTGCATTGGAGGCACCATCAAAAACCATAGTCCATCGGGATCCTTGTTCAGGTCCGTCATATTGTCCAGGTTCTTTGGTAACAGACATAATGTCTTCATCAGGGAACTCAAAATTCATTGACTGGTAATCATCTACTGCTTGATGAGCCAAATGATCAGCAACAACACTCCCCTTAATGGCCTTCTGAGTAGTATACTGTATATCATATTCCGTCAAGATCATTTGCCATCTTGCAATTCTTCCGGAGAGAGCAGGTTTCTCAAATATGTACTTGATTGGATCCATCTTCGAAATCAACAAGGTAGTATGGGTCAACATATACTGTCTTAGTCGGCGAGCAGCCCATGCCAAAGCGCAGCAAGTTTTCTCGAGCAGTGAGTATCTTGTTTCACAGTCGGTAAACTTTTTGCTAAGGTAGTATATTGCCTGCTCTTTTCGACCAGACTCGTCATGTTGCCCCAATACACACCCCATTGAGTTGTCTAATACTGTTAAATACATAATCAAGGGTCTCCCATCAACTGGTGGCATTAAAATTGGAGGTTCTAGCAAATATCTCTTGATTTCATCAAAGGCAGTCTGGCACTCATCATTCCATTCCATCACCTGATCTTTCTTCAACAACTTGAAGATTGGCTCACAGATGGTAGTTAATTGGGAAATAAATCTTGCAATGTAGTTCAATCGTCCCAAGAAACCTCTAACCTCCTTCTCAGTACGGGGAGCTGGCATCTCTCGTATAGCTTTCACTTTTGCAGGATCCACTTCAATACCTTTTCCACTGACAATGAAACCCAGGAGCTTTCCAGATCTAACTCCAAAAGTACACTTGTTTGGATTCAGTCTCAACCTGTATTTCTTCAACCTCTCAAACAACTTGTGCAGATGATCAAGATGTTGTTCTTCATTCTGAGACCTGGCTATCATATCATCCACATATACCTCTATCTCATGATGAATCATATCATGAAACAAAGCCACCATAGCACGCTGATATGTTGCCCCTGCATTCTTCAAACCAAATGGCATTACCTTATAGCAAAAGGTGCCCCACTGTGTCACAAATGTAGTCTTCTCCATATCTTCAGGTGCCATCTTGATTTGATTGTAACCAGAGAAACCATCCATAAAAGAGAACACCTTATGCTGAGCAGTGTTGTCTACCAGAATATCAATATGAGGAAGTGGAAAGTCATCTTTAGGGCTAGCCTTGTTCAGATCTCTGTAGTCTACACACATACGTACCTTACCATCTTTCTTAGGAACTGGTACCACATTTGCAACCCACTGAGGATAAGAAGTTACGGCCAAGAACCCTGCATTGAACTGTTTCATTACCTCTGCTTTGATCTTTTCTGACATTTCAGGACGCATACGACGAACCTTTTGCTTCTTTGGACGACAATCTTCTTTCACTGGCAAACGGTGAACCACAATGTCTGTATCCAACCCTGGCATATCTTCATAAGACCAAGCAAAGATATCCACATAGTCACGTAGCATCTGAATCAACCTGCTCTTGACACTGTCCTCTAAATCAGCCCCTATCTTGACCTCTTTTCTGTTTTCTTCAGTTCCCAGATTCACAACTTCGACTGGCTCTTCATGTGGCTGTATAGCTTTCTCTTCCTGTTGTAACAACCTAGCAAGCTCTACAGGTATTTCACAATCGTCCTCGTTTCCGTCTTCAGCTTGATAGATCGGATTCTCGAAATTGTAATTGGCAATAGTAGAACTGTTATCAACTGGATCCAGAGTGGATGAGGATCTGTATTTTAGTGACGTGGGTGTGTGTAAGAACACATAGCTGATAAAGCAAAAATAAAAGAAAAAGAAAGACAAGGAACACAATATCTACGAAAACGAAACGTCCACTGATTTTATTGAATGAAGTATGCAAATGAAATGACAACCCGTAACAAGCACACCATTGTGCCCCGGGTAAGGCACATGGCTTGAAAGTTTTAATTGTTCCAGAAATTTTAAAAACATAACACAGTAATAGTATTTACTCCTGACTAAAGGAGATAGGGATAACATCTTCAGCTGTCCAATTATTGAGTCCAGCACCCACAGTAGGAAAAATCCATGCCTCCAAGTTGTAGTATTCATCTTGATCTCCCACAACATTGATAACCCCTTGATTGGTGATACGAACAGCACGGGCACGACAGACAGCCTTCTGGGACTCTGCAGTGAAACCCAAACCAAACTTGTCAGTCTTGTATGGAATATCAGGAAGCTGACCCCAAATAGTACAACCACCTTCTTCCACCACAGCTTTTGCATCATTGAGGGAGGCCATTGCCAATGTTGGAGGGTTTCTGATGACCACAGGAACCTTCTTCACAGCAGGAGGAGTCACACAATCCTTAACAGCCCAGGGAACCACTTCAAATGACTGACATGGAGTTTCAATGTATTCACCTTCTACTTCCAGATACTTAAAAGTGTTTACATGGCTGACAAAGTATTCTTCCTCTCCAAAGACAGTAACAACTTTTCCATTCACCGGATATCTCAACTTTTGATGTAATGTGGAGGTCACAGCACCTGCCCCATGGATCCAGGGACGACCAAGCAGACATGAATACGAAGGACGAATATCCATCACATAGAATGTAACAGTGAACACCTGAGAGCCAACCTTGATTGGAAGATCAATTTCCCCATGCACTACTCTTCTAGAACCATCAAAAGCCTTTACCACAATATTACTGGGCTTCAATACCGTATCTTCAGGACTCAGCTTGTTCAGGACTTCCTTAGGCAACACATTCAGAGAGGAACCATTGTCTATCAGCACATGAGACAGGGTAGTGCCCCTGCATTCAATTGAAATATGCAAGGCCCTGTTATGATCCCTCTTGGCAGGGGTCAAGTCAGCATCAGAAAATCCTAACCCGTTGTCATAGGTCAGGTGAGCAACACAATTCTCAAACTGGTCCACAGAAATTGCACTGGGTACATGAGCCATCTTTAGAAACTTGATCAATGACTTGGCATGAGCCTCAGAACATAATAACAGGGAGAGCATAGAAATCTTTGAGGGAGTATGCCCCAGCTGATCAACAATATCATAATCACTCTTGCGAATGATTTTCAATACTTCTTCCATCTGCTTAGAGAGGTCATCAGCAGCTGGCACATCAGTAGATACAGGCTCAATAACAGGACCCTTGCCCCGAGCATCAGTGGTGGAAGTAACAGCAGGAGTAATTGCACTCTTAGAAGCAACTGGGGGAGAGAAGACTCTTCCACTACGAGTGATCTTGCTAGATCCAGCAATATTATCAATGTCAACAGGCATATCAGGTAAAGGCTCCTGCTTGACACCATGGATGTAAACATCAGACCCATAGTGCCAAGGCACAGCTTTGTCAGATGTATAAGGAATAGGACCAGGAGTGGTAATGATCAGAGGAGCTACTCTGGCTTCAGCAACAACTTTCACAGGACCTTCAGCAGTAATCTTGATTGGGCCCTGATGAGTGATTTTAATGGGACCCTTTGAAGTGATTCTTAGTGGTACTTTGTCGACCATGTCAACCTCTTCAATCTTCTTACCCTGAGTCAGATGATCCACCATACTTTCTACAGATGCTGGTCTTCTTTCAAACACTATAGTATATTTATCCATGAGACGTTGAATCCCATCTCTCAAAATGAAGCAACTATCCGGCTTATAGGTACAATATAGACAATCTTCATGACAACCTGGAAAGATCCCAGCTTGTACTAACCTCTTTTTGATAAGAGACAATGGTGTGCTCAACTCCATAACTGAATAGACATGCAGATCTTCATCAATATCTTCATCAATGGCGTTGACAGTCTTCTCGTGATTTGGCATTGGAGCTGTAATCACATTTGGAGTACCTGGTGGATCAAACTCAATTTCTCCAGCATCAATCATATCCTGAATTTTGTTCTTCAAGACCCAGCAGTTATTAGTATCATGTCCTGGACAGTTTGAATGATATGCACATCGTGCATTGGGATTGTACTTGGGAGAGGTAACATTGGGATTCTGAGGGGCCTCCCTCAGGGTAATAAGTTCAGCTTTCAACAAGTGTTGCAATGCCTGAGCCATTGACATGTTGATCTTCGTGAACTGTCTTCTAGCCCTCTGTTGGTTGCCTTGAGGCTGCTCTGTTGTTGCAGGAGTTGGATTTGAAATATGAACTGCACTAACAGACTGATGCCTTCTGTTACGATCAGGCTGACCATACACAGCATTAGATTCTTTCTTCCCAGTGGGAGGCTTCTTTGCAGCACCTGATGAAGAAGTGCCCACTTGGATCTTACCACTCTTGATACCATTCTCTACTCGCTCTCCTGTCATGATCAACTCAGTGAAGCCAGATGATGAGCTTCCAATGAGATGACTGTAAAACGGACCATTCAGCGTACACATGAACATATCAACCAACTCCCTATCAGTCAAAGGGGGTTGAACTCTTCCAGCTAAGTCTCTCCACTTCTGAGCATACTCCTTAAAGCCTTCTTTGGCACCCATAGACATGCTTTGAAGCTGCATGCGAGTGGGGGCTAAGTCAGCATTGTATTGATACTGCTTGTAGAAAGCTTCAGCAAGGTCATTCCAATCTCTGATGTTGACACTCTCCAACTGATAATACCACTCTAGCTGAGCTCCAGATAAACTTTCTTGAAAGAAATGGATCCACAACTTTTTATCAGCAGTGTGGGGTTGCATTCTTCTGACATAAGACCTCAGATGCAATTTGGGACAAGAGACCCCATCATAGATAACAAATGTAGGAACTTTGAACCCAATGGGTATGACCACCCCAGATATCAAACTCAAATCCTCAAAATCCAGCCCAGATGATTTCTGTAACTCCATAGCATCCATTCTATCCACCAGCATCTTGAATTTGTCTTCGTTAGGCTCATGGTAGTAGTTAGCCTCAGAATCAGAGTCCCCCATAGTGTTGTGGAGACTGCCTCTCTCTTTCTCAGATTCCTCAGATTCATAGTCTTCAACCTTTTCCTTGGTCTTGACAGGACCTTTGAACCTTCTTCCCATGTTGAGCAACCCAGCAGACCTTCTAGTCTTCTTTGTCTTCTTGGCCAGCAGTGCCTTCAGATCATCTTGCCCCTTGGATAGGTTCAAGATCAGCTCTTGGAACTGTGCATTCTGTGCCTGAAGATCCTTAACTGATTGTTCAAGAGCCATTGCTGAAATAAACAGCGAGAAGATGAGAAACCTGTGCACAATTATAACCCTGTGATGCAATGATATGGGAATGCATATGCAATGTTTTCAAGGACCGCAGGATTTAAATTTGCTTAAACAAACAAGAAAGTAACTTTTTATTAGTAATAACTTGTTTTGCCTTTTAGGCTTACAAAAAATGAAAACGAAATAAGTACAAAAGATGGGGTTTTAAGTCTCCCATGGACGTTTCCTCTTTGTGTTGAGGTATGAGTTGAGGTTTCGTTCCTCATGAAGTTGCTTTGTTAGCTCTAGGATCCTTGCTTGGCTTGCTTTGTAATGAGCCTCGAAAGTATCCCTTTGCTCTTTCAGTTGGATCCATGATCTCTGCAAGTCTTCCATATCAGTAGGCATGTCTGGGTGAAGGATGGTATAAGCTGTGTCTCCTTCAGCAACAGGTTCCATGGTAACTGGTAGGATGGCAGGATATGGCATCATGAGTGTCTGAGCACGAAATCGTACCCATCTGAGATAAGCCTCCATAGGAATGGTGTACTTAGGCTCCAGTGTCTTGCTGTCAATCCTGTTTACCTTTCCCCAAGCTCGGATGAATCTCTGACGGTAACCCTGAAGATCGTTGTCGTAGTCAAACACAATGCCTTGAATCAACATGTCATGTGGACCATCGCTCCGGGCGTAACCAAACTGTCGTAAAGCTAGAGATGGGTTGTAGGTGATGCCTCCTCTTATGCCTAGAAGTGGCACATTAGGAAACTCCCCACAACGGTCAATGATGGTGACATTCTCCATAGATCTAGAGCACCAATGGATGTCTGAGTGAGAAAGTGACATGATCCTCTTGGACCATCTGAACCCTTGCTCATTCTTCATTACTGAGCGAGGAAGGTGAGAAATAAACCACCTAGAAAGTAAAGGTATGCAGCACATCAAAGTTCCTCTTGCCCTTGTAGTACGGGTGTGAAGAGAATGTAGGATGTCTCCAAGTAAGGTAGGCACTGGATTGTGACTCAGGAATATGTTGATGGCATGAACGTCTATGAACTGATCAGGATTGGGGAACAACACTAAGCCATAAATCAATAAGGCTAAGATCTCCTCAAAAGCATCGTAGCTCATAGCCTTCAAGAACATTTGAGCTTTATCCACTAATACCTTGGCAAGAATACCTTTAACTCCACTTCTCGTCTCTAGAACAATGTCAGACTTCTTCAGATGTAGAGCTGCAGCAATAACTTCTGGTTTAAGCTCCTTCTCTAAGCCTGTGAATGGCTTCTGATCAAGAACAGGTATACCCAGAAGTTTAGAGAACTCCTCCATGGTTGGAACCAGCTGATAATCAGGAAATGTGAAGCAATGGTGCTTAGGGTCAAAGAACTGAAACAGCACACTCATCATGTCTTCACTGAACCCTGAAGTAACTAGATCCAATAAGTGACCATGTCTCTTGTTGAACTGGGAATGATCAGGCACTAGGGAAACTAACTCCTTGAGCTTAACAGGTATCCCTACAAAGTTGATCCTGATGGTGTTTCTACGAGCAGAAGCCATGACCTGTAACAAAGAACAAAGATAAATCCTTTGGTCCTTGAAATGGTTAGGGAAAATGATATGCTTATGATGCATGATGATGTCATGATGTCATGCTCAATCACAAACATGTGGCACACACAAACAAGTCACACCATAGCCCTAGGTTTAAAGGCTTGCATGAGGTTCAAAGGCAAGTACCCTCCCCTGAAGTTAGATGGTTCATCCTGTCCTACAAAAGTAACCAGGTTCTAAGGGATCTCAATATCATTGATCCTTCACAAGGGTGGTTGTTCAGAAGGCAACTTACTTGCCAACCAAAACCCTCCAAGTTTAAGATCTCAATGAGCGTAGTATCGAGTGTCAACCAACTTCAGTCTGCACCAAAGCCGGTTACCTCACTACTTTCTAAAGGCCAAGATGAGTTAACTAGGGTTCTAAAAGTCAGTTAGTGCATTGACAACATATGGCAGCCTCAATATTATCCTCAACTTGACTTAAGGAATATAAGCACCAACCAAGAAGTCGCACTAACTATGGCCACCAGATCAACCGTATCGATATACGTCGTACAGTTTCCTTGGTCTATTGCCATTTACCTAAGGTACACTAGATCCGGGTTAGGACCTTTCACACATAAGAGCACCCCAACAATATAATAATAAAGCAAACAAGGCAAACAATTTAAAGTGATCTTAATTCCTAAGGGTACCCCTCTTAAATAAATCCCCAGCAGAGTCGCCAGTTCTGTAACACGGTGGGAGAACTGACTTTAAAC
The DNA here is from genome assembly GCA_963859935.3 of Lathyrus sativus. Taxonomy (NCBI): domain Eukaryota; kingdom Viridiplantae; phylum Streptophyta; class Magnoliopsida; order Fabales; family Fabaceae; genus Lathyrus; species Lathyrus sativus. The sequence goes on along the minus strand of OZ012740.1, from coordinate 84,331,022 downwards.
AATGTTGCGGATAGCAAGAGTCGCCACCGACTTTTATTTTATCCATAAGGAAAGGTTATAAAAGAACAGGAAAGACCTTAGAGAATATTTTGGGTCCGGGGGGTAGGTTATGAAAAGGGAAGGTGTTAGCACCCTTTTCATCCATGGTTATCCATGGGCTCTTAGGTACTTAAGCTCACTTTTGAATTGTTTTGAAAGTGTAGTGTGTGAATAGAAAATTTTCAGAATAGTTAATAAATAATCCATGTAAGGATGTGTTAAGAACTTGTTTGAAAACTTGTTGAAAATTTGTTTAAGTGTGAAACAGTTTTGAAGTGAGCAAGTATCTAGGAGTAGCCTACCCTAATGTTTTAAGGTCTTTCTTATTCTTTATCCTTTCCTTAGTAAGACTATCCCTACTAAATGGAGTAGGTAGTCCTTACTTTGGATGTTAAGGGACATGTGAGGGACAATTGGATTTTTGAAGGCCATTGTGGGGTGTAATAAGCAAACTGGAGGGACTATCATCATTTTTCGAAAGGGACTCGATTCGTAAAGGCAACCATAAGGGACTTTGATGATTTTTTTATTTGAGGGACTTGCTTTATACACCCCACCTAACCATTATTCGTAGGCAACTTGAGGGATATCCTTAGGAAGTGAGACGGCGATTAAAATCGACTTACGTGTGTGACGTGTTTATTTTAATTATCTTTATTTAAAAGTGATCTAAATTTATTTTAATATTACATACATGTTGTTACACTCCCTAATTACTAACCATAATAATAATTAAATAATTAAACAACTTTACATCCAAGAAACAATTACAAAATAATAAGCAAAATAATTAAATAAAATATAAATAAGCAATAATAAATAATAAAGGGGGTTAATTCTAAGTTTACTCGGCAAGACATCGCATCTTGTGCCTACGTATCCTTACGGGAGCGGAATCAGAGTAATCGTAGTTCCCCTCAATAGGGAGGTTAGAAACTTCTTGACTGTGGTCAAGATCTCAAGGGGAATAAACGCATCTTAAGGACACGCTTACGTGGAGTGTAGAAACTCCAAATCTCTACGTTGAAATGTTAAGTTGTAATTAGGGTTAAATTAGGGATTCCACGGCGGGAAACCCTAAAATGAGCGCGGCGGCTCTTTGACCTAATGCTAAGGGTAAAATTGTAATTTTGCCTGCGGCGAGGCATTTGTGAAAATTAGGGTTTGTAGTTTGTAGTTTTGAGGATTTGAAATTGAATGTGTGAAGTTTTACGGACTATTGGCGCGGCGGCCAAACAGTTAGACCTAACCTTCGGATGTGTGCAATGTGACAGAAATAATAGTAAACGCGTGAGATAATTGAATCATGCAAACAGAGAGATAATGTCATAATTTAAACCATGCAAGCAGAAATTTAAAGGCAGAATTTAAAGAGCGATTGTTAAGTTCGCGAGGTTACATGAGAGGAGCAGATACAATATGATAATGAAATTTGAATTGAACAATAATAAAATAAAATAAATAACGGTTCTAGTTATTATTTTAAAAAAAGATTTTAGTTATTATTTTAAATTTATCTAAAAAAAAGTTTTTTCTTAAAAATAATAGGTTTTCATATTAATTTGGAAAAGATGTTAATGTTATTTATTTTAAAAAAACATATTTTTATATTATAACAAATTTTAATAAATTAATGATAACAATAATAATAATAATGGTAATAATAATGATAATAATGATAATAATAATAAATAATGATAATAATAATAATAATAATAATAATAATAATAATAATAATAATAATAATAATAATAATAATAATAATAAAGCAATAATGAATTTTAAATGTGCCAAATAACCCAACAATGTTGCTAACGCAGAAATGCGCTCATCGCAACCAGATCTAAATCGGACGAAACAAAAATTATCGCAAAGAAAAAGAAATTAAGCAAAAAATAGTATTATTGCTCACACAAAAATGCGATCATCGCAACCAGATCGAACTAACACAAATGTCACGCGTCATGCACACAAATGTGCAAACATCGTATTGACATAATTCGATCAAAAATCTTATATATATAAACTCTAACAATTTAAAAATTATATATATATATAAACGTAACAGTAATAGATAAAGAAAAAGAAATAACGGTAATAGATGAAGAAAAAGAAATAACGGTAAAAGATGAAGAAAAAGAAACAACAGTAATAGATGAAGGAAAAGAAATAACGGTAAACGATGAAGAAAAAGAAACAATAGTAATGGATGAAGAAGAAAACTAAATAACGGCAAACGACACTCACTCCTCTTAGGTTTTTTTCATTCTCCTCTCTTTTTTCCAACAAGGCAACACATGTATATATAGGGAACAAATTAGGGTTAACACCAAATTGTCAATAATGTCCCTAAAGCCCATTTTAAAGCCCAAACTAAATAATTAGTTAAAAAATAAAATTTAAATAATTTAAAATAATTAAAATAAACTTAAAATAAAAACTAATAATCCTATTGATTCCTAAAATAAAAAATATTATAAAAAGAACAAAATTTTTTTCAATATTTTTTTTATTTTATGATTTTTTGGATATTTTTATGAATAATTTAGAAAAAAGTGAAAAAAATAATATTTTAAAAAATGATTTAATTAAAATACGAAAATAATAATTAAATAATAATAAAAAACTATTTTTGTTATTTTTTTAATGAAAGATAGAAAAATTTAGAGTAAAAATAATAAAAAACAAAAAAAATGACAAAGGTGAGATTCGAACTCTCAACCTCTCACACTCATAACTCCTTACACATGTCCTCCTGCCAATTGTGCCATTTTTACTTTTTAGAAAAAAAATGCATGCCATATGATATTTACCTGCAAAAAGTCAAACGACTACACAAATTTGTTAGTAATTGATTAAATGCAATGAAATGCGACGACAAATCTTAGGGCAAAATTTGGGGTATTACAGTTATTATGATAATATTTCTCACCCAACCTCTCTTTGATGTTGGCAAAAAAAAATCATGAAGTTTGACTTTGGTTTGACCACAGTTGACCTCAGTTTGACCTTTTAACTGCATTGACTGCTTTTGACTTATCTGATCATCTGACTGAGCAAACTTTTGAGAAAAGTCTTGAAACTTGACATGGGGGTTCTTATACACATATAAGATGTTATGAAGCTCACTTGAAGTCTTGGAAGTCCATTTAGCCTGATTAAAGTCAAAACCCTAGTTTTGGATGCACTGCTTAGGAGGTGCATTGTCTGAGGGAATTGTCAACTCTTCTGACCAATTGTGAATTTTGTGAACCTTGTGAACCTTCTTGGAACACAAAGTCTTGTATTGTGAGGGCAAATTTTGGGGTGCAACACATAGTTCTAGAATTTTCATAGCATAATATCCTTCATTTAGCAGAGGATCAAGTGTGGTTTATGTCTAAAAGAGCCAAGCCAGAGGTTCTATTCAAGCTTAAGAAGTTATCAGGGTCATCAGTCAGTGGGTTGGGTCCTTGAGAAGTTCAGTTGCTTGTATGGGGTTTATCTCCTAGCATGAGGAGCCATTTGAAGAGCATCAAGGTTTGTGGATCCTTGGGTGTGGATGTGATATGTGGATAGAGCTCATGGAGTTCTTAGAGGATCAAGACAGAGCTCAGCCAAATGTTTGTAGCAAGTACAAGAGCCATAGTGGAAGTTGGTGTCACTAGGGTTTCATCTGGTTAATCCTAGGTCAAATAGAGCAATTGAAGAGGATCAAAGCCTACTTCTAGGTCATTGAGATCATGAAATGATATGTTGTGGCATATGAGAGGTTGTTTCAAGATCAGGTTGAGAAGAATCAAGAATGGTTGAAGTTGCTAAGTCAGGGTTCCTAGGGTAAAATCCCTTGTTTAGTGCCAAACTTCCAAGCCATATAAGTCAATATACAAGCCTCATATGACTTTGGGAAAAGCATTAAGGTTGTAGAGGATGTTCATACCTTTAATTTGAGTACTAGAAGTCATCCATATGATTTATAGAACTCAAGTTATAAGCCAGACAAGTTACAGGTCCTCAGATGCATCTGGAATTTGTCTGTTAAAATCATCTGACTTCCAAGCTATTTTTGACCTAGAAGGAAGTTTCACCTGAACCTTTGATAAGCATGAAAGATGTTCCTTATGATCTTAGCTTTTCAGAAAGTTATAGAAGTCCCCATTCTGATTTGTGGAGCTCAAGTTACAAGCTTTACAAGGCAGGGGTATTTTGGGAAAGTGAGATTATAGGCCATTTTCAATTATAGGTCAAAATCTCCAACTTGCACATCTCAAATGGATTTTTTTTCAACATGGAACTTTCTCAAAATATGGTTTTTAGGTCAACCAAGAGCTCATGGTGAATTGATTTGGTCCATAGTAAGAGTTGACTTGAAGTGGTTTGAAAGAAGAGAAATTAAAGGCATTATTTGGTGGGAAATTCAAATAAATTGTTATGTGCACAAAATATGCCAAATGACCACTCAATTTGATCAGAAATGATGATTTAGAAACATTGGCAATTCTAGAATTTTCAATTGACTCATAATTCATGGTGTTTTAACACTTTTCTTCACAAATAAGCAACATCACAAGAAATCATTCACAAAGCCAATTTGGAAGCTCTAGCTGATCTGAATCTATTCCAAGGAGGTTATGCAAGCTAACCAAAGCTTCCAAAGCAAGCTGTTGAGCCAAAATCGTGCATGGCATGTTCAAACTCTTTGGAGAAATTGGATTTTTGGATCTCTGATTTTGGGCTTGGACTGGGCCTCTAGAAGCTTCTATCACACTCTATAAATGTTCAGAAACTCATTTGGGCAAGGGTTGGTGATTCATTGGTGCTGAATTCAGAGATTGCAACTCAAATTCTCAAGCTTCAACTCAAATTCGAGTTCTCAGTTCAAGCCATTTTCAGATCAAATTGAAGATTGGATCCTCTTTCTTACACTTCATTGAAGAAATCTTGAGGTTTTGGAAGCTTGAAACGTGTTCTAACTACCTCTGTTTGAAGCTTCATTCAAGGTATGTAAATTTCATAATTCCATGGATTCTAGCACGTTTTAGTTAGAAACAAGCATGTGGTTAGGATCTGGTTGAAACATAGGTCGTTTTAGGATTAGAATGGTAGCAATTGGTGATGATCAAGAATGTAGTGCAACTTCTGTTTGGATTCGATTCTTTTTATTCTTGGAGCATTAGCACAGTTGGAATAGTGTATGTTGATCAGTGTAAGATGAGGTTTACATCCATGCCATTAGTTGGAGGTTTGGTGAGAATCAAGAACATGACATATTTTGGAATTTGCATCAGGTTTGAAAATATAGAAGGATTCATGAAATTCGGAGTTCATTTTCGTGATCAGCATGAAATTCTGAGCAAGATTGATGTATAGTTTGTGTTTTATGGATGCCTGCAACTTGGCCTTCACCGGAGAAGACGGTGGCACCACCGTTTGGGCCACCGTCTGGTTCAGAGCCCTCACCAGAAGTTGAAGGAAGAAGATGATGTATGGTACGTTGGATCTGGCTGGAACTTGGACTCAGTAGGATCATCGTGTGGCTCTCATTCAAACTGAGATTTTGCCTCTCTTCCAAAACGAGGTCGTTTCATTAAACGACGTGGAATCCCACTCAGCTCCACCTCACTCCTCACGTGGATACACGCGTTAGCCTAGGATTTTCTTACTAAGTCTGATGATCCAATGGCTCTCCTAATTTCCACCATTTTATTTAGTTGTATTTCCTTTTAGAATTTCTTTTATTCTATTTTCATTCTAAATTCAATTTTAATTTCAATATTAATCATAAAAATAAAAATAAAATATCCCCATGATCCTTGCTTTATTTGTGATTTTTCTGTACCATCAGATTTAATTTTGGATGATTTTGCAATTTAATTTGTATTTTTCTATTTTTGTTATTTCTTTGATAATTGCATAATTGAGCTGTCTATTTGTTGATTTTTGTTTTATCATTTGGTGTAGGATTTTGAGCTGGAATTTTGATAGATTATAGGTTAAAGATGTATGCTCCGATAGGAATTTTCTCACATTTTTTAGAAAATCATAGCTTCTGATTTAGAGGTAGGTTTAGAGCCTTTCCCCATTAGTGGTTTCCCTTGATACCTTTCACTTTAGGATTTTATTAGAGGACTTAGAATTGGATTTAAGCCCTGATTTCTAAACTATAGATCATTAACAAATGCATGTTCCCATATAAAAATAATTAGATTTTTAGGATGTGTTTTGCGATTTTAGATAGAATATTCAAGTTGTTTGTTCATTTGGTGCTTCAACCTTGGTGATTGTTTTGGAATGGACTCAAAGTGGGCTTTTCTTGCATGTTGGGCTTCTGGTTCCTCTTGGATGATGTCATGAGCATGATGAAGCTTTTGTGGAGTGGCTGGTGGAGCTTGGCTTGGAGCTTTTCTTTTCTTTTTGTTAGCTTTTTGTAGCTTATAAGATTAAGGTTTTTAGGAGAGAGCTTTAGAAGTAGTTTTTTTCCTTCAAATAAGCATGGTTGGTTTCACTTGCCTTACATCCTATCCTATGATGCAAAGTCCTCACATGAAAGCTCATCTCTCCTTTGGAGGGATGTATGGCATGTCATGATGAGTAGAACTTTTGAGGATACTTTTCATGGATGCATGGTTGAGTGCCATGATGGATACCTTTGGTATACATCATGCTTCCCATCATCATACCTTCATCTTGTTGATTCCTTTCCTTGTTGGAGAATTGTTAAAGCATGAAGATGGAGAATTCTATTCCTTCCCTTGAAAATTATGTGGACTTGAAGAACTGTTACAGACTGTAGGCGGGATTGCTGTCAGAGAGTGGCTTTGCTGTGAGGCTGTTGTTTTGCTTTCTTGACTGTCTGTTTTGCTGGATTGCTTTGATGTATTGATGTGACTTGCTTGGAGTGTTGCATTAGAAATAGGCTTCATGTAGATGATCATAGGCCTAAGAGCATCCTAAGGGTTGAGCTTCTCCCCTTGCTTGTTTTCATTAGAGGTTGATTGTTTCCCTCTGCTTGCTTTTTACTGTGTGGCTTTGCTTGCTGGTATTTGGTTGAGCCTAGCTCCCTTGCCTGTGTTGTGTATGGCCTTTGTGCCTTGTTTTCTCTAGAAGTCGAGTGTGACTCCTTCTGCTTGTGTGATGTATTGCATGCACTTTACCTACAACATTTTGTTTACAGTAATCTTTCTTTTCAGTTTGATTTGTTTGCTGTTGCTTTCCTTTGCCATGTTCCCCTAGGAACTCTGACTTCTCTTGTTCAAGAGAAGTTATGACAGACATTAGGATTCTAACCATGCATGATAACATTATTTAGCTTCCCTTCTTACCTCAACCATAGGACAAATATTGCATGACAACTGTAGGATTGAGTCAGTTCCCCTTAGTTGTGTCTTTCTCTTCTCATCTTCAAATACAGTTAAAACACTTAATAAAGGATAACACGTGTTGTGCGTCACGAGCCTTAAGCTACTTGAGAAAGAGTTATGAGAGGGTTTCCCTCATGAAACTTGAGTGTTTAGTGTGGTACCCTTTGGGTGACATGCGACGCATTCACTCTTAAGTCCAAGTCTTTAGTGTAACACGAGTTACAAACAGAACTCAATTCACTTCTTCCGTAAAAGACTTCAAAAACAAACATTCAAATCCTTTTTTTCCTCTTGGACCCTTAATCAGGAAAACCCTTTTCTTAAAGGAAAGTTCTGTTAACTTTCGGGTCTATCGTAAACGGTAACGCCTAAGTCTCCAAAGGTCGAGCTGCAAACACCAACTGCTGGAACTGATTGTTAACTTTACTTGGATAAAAGATGCTGAACAAACATGTGTTCTTCGTAGCCCGAACTACGTTTGCTCTGATCTTTCGTGCTGTGTGAAAGTACGTAGGCACGAGATGCGATATCTCGGCGATCAACCTTCCCCCCCTTTTACCCGTAGTTAGGCGAACTACGTTGACTCTGATTTCTCGTTCCAGACGGGAATACGTAGGCATAAAACTGCTGTGTTCTACCGAGTCACTTTTCTTTTCTTTCAAACCAGCCTTTAGCGTAGATAGTTTAAACACACCCTTTTCCGATAAACAACAAGCGTGAATCCCATCGAGTACGATGGACGTGAGGGGTGCTAATACCTTCCCCTTGCGTAACTGACTCCCGAATCCAGACAATGGTTGCGATGACCTTGTCTTATACCCTTTGCATCAGGTTTTTCCGATCGTTTCCTTTCCCGTTCTGTGGGATAAATAACGAAAGGTGGTGAATCTTCTGTCATTTCCGGCCTCGTTTTTTGCAGTAGCGGCACCTAGGATGTTGAAAGAATGTCTCCCAATGATTATGTTGTACGAGAATGATGCATCTACTATGAGGTATATAACTTTAATCATCTTGGCACTTACCTTAAGTACAAAAACTATCTTGAAAGTTATCTAGGATTTCACCTTGATCTGCTCAATAGAGAAACCTATCAAATACTATACTCGATGGTACTCCATGTAGCCTCACTATCTCAGTAATGAAAATCCTATCTAACTAGAGAACCTTATATGTGGTTTTGACTAGTAAGAAATGAACTGACTTGGTCAACCTATCCACTATCACCTAAATAGAGTCATGATCACTAGGATTACAAGGTAGTCCCACAATGAAGTTCATGGATATACTTTCTCATTTCCATTCTTTTATCTCTAAGGGTTGCAACATGCCACCAGGTAATTGCTATCTTACCTTCACTTGTCGACTCAGAATATATCTAATCACAAACTATACTACTTCTCTTTTTATCCCAAGACACGAAAATTTACCCTCAAGATTATGGTACATTTTAGAAGAACCAGGATGAACGGTGAAATTGCTCTTATGAGTTTCTTCAAGGATTTGTTACTATTGCTCAGAATCATTATGCATATCCTCCCATTGAATAGAATAAATCCATCCGCGGATCGGGTGAAACTTGTTGGTTAGCTTTGGATTTCAAGTTCACGTCTAACAATTGGGCTTGTCATACCTTATTTGTAAGATCACATAGAACATTTTTCGGACTTAACAAGACTCCTTCTTAAGTCCATATAAACTTTAGTTCGATATCTCTAAATTTCTCTAGAAAATTATACTCTAATATCATTAACTCTGCCTTATTCATCTCTTTCCCACTTAATGTGTCTTCCATTTTATTGGCCTTCCCGGGGTGATACTTTAATTCAAAATCATAGTCTATCATAAAGTCCATCCATCTTCTTTGACACATATTTTGTTCTTTTTTCTCAAACAAGTAATTAGAGCTCTTATGGTCGTTGAACATTTCAAAATGACCTCCATAAAGATAATGCCTCCACACCTTTAGTTTAAAAGTGATTGCGTCTAACTATAAGTCATAGGTTGAATAATTCTTTTCATGTGTCTTCACTTGTCTGGATGTATAGGCTACTACTTGTCCATTTTTTTTGTTAAAGCACACCCTAATATCCTTTCTTTGAGGCATCACGTGATACTTTGTACTTCTGCGTAAGGTCTGGAATAACTAAGACATGGGTGATGGGCATCTTCTTCTTTAGTTTTGGAAGGTTTGCTCACACTTAGAGTCCCATTGAAACTAATTCTCCTTACAAGTGTATTGATTTAATGGTAGGGCTATATGCGAGAACTCCATGATGAATATTTGATAGTAGCCTATAAGTCCTAAGAAAGTTCTCACTTCGGATGTATTCTTGGGTATCTCCAGATTCAACACTGCTTCCACCTTCGAGGGATTGACCACTACCCGTCCTTGAGAGGTTAAATGTCCAAGAAATCTATTTTTGGCATCCAAAATTCACACTTACTAAACTTGACAAAGAGCTTACTTTCCCCCAAAATTGAAAGTACGCTCTTAAGATGCCTTATGTATTCTTGTGGGGTCTGAGTGTAAATTAAGATGTCATAAATGAAGATTACCACAAACTTGTCAAGGAACGAATGGAATACACGGTTCATATAATCCATGAAAATAGTCGGCATTGGTTACTTTGAAGAGCATCACAATATTTTCATAATCCTTAATGAACTTGCCAAGTCTCTACCGAAAATTTTGAAAAACAACAAGTTTTTTTTTCTTTCTAGAAAATTTCAAAATTTTCATGAGAATATTTTGATTTTGTATTGGGAATGTCTCAAATTTTGATATTTTTATATGCATTTTTTTTTCTTTCAGAAATTTCAGAATTCCCGGTATTTTTGTATATTATTTTACCAGAAATTTCCGAATTTTCGACAATTCAAAAAATTTGGATTTCCCCAGAAATTTCAGAATTTCCAGTGATATGTGGGGAATTTCGAAATTTTCGGAAGTTAACTGATATTTTGCTTTTTTTTCTTCATTTTTTCAGTGAAATACAGGGGAAAGGACAATACCATTGCAAGTAGAGCATAAATAGAGAGACAACCCAGGCTAAGGCTATTGAGGTTGAGTCTTCCCATCTACGGGATAAATGAGTAGTTCTAACCGGTTCATACAAAAAACGGTTGGTTGAGTATGGGAAGTTCCTCGCACTTTGTAGCACTCGACACCAAGAGGTTAGATCAGACGAGCAACCCAAAGATGATGTTGAGACTTTTCATGCTCAGGAGGTGTAGGTTCAGGTTGTTCATGACCCAACGGTCGAAACAAATGTGATACATGTTCCTGATGAGGTGGTCCAACCAGACGCCCCTATTGTTGATCAGGTGGCTGCCATATATTCAACCCGTTCTGCCACTATTGATACAAAGGTTACGAATTCTGCTTTGATGGAGCCATCTATACACACTGATGGAGAGTTCCCGGGAGGACCCATTGACTGATCAGTGCTTATCGAGTATGTTGATCATGTGGCATACCGATTATGGAAGGAATATGTATATGTATTTTATGTTTAACTTTAATTAAGTTATTGTTCTTCCATAATGTGTTGAACGCTAACTGATATTTTTTTTAAAAACTGGTTATTACATGGTCGTCTCCCACTGAAGGTGACATCCCACGGGTCAAAGATGAAGAACTTCCCTAAGCTAATTGTACATGATTTTAGTCTCCTCTCATTTTATGTCTGCTCACTCACCATGCTCGACACTTCACTTCTTGATTCTTTTATTGAGCGATGGCACAAGGAAACTTTTTCCTTTCATCTTCTGTTTGGAAAGATGACTGTCACTCTAGATGATGTATCCTCTTTGTTCCATCTTCCCATCACCGGTAGATTCTTCACCGCTCCTATTATTAGCCAAAAGCTTACATGTATAGTTGCTGCCAGAGATTTCAGAGTTACTAAGGAAGTCATGCTAGAGGAGTTTGATTTTAACAGGAGAGGTCACCTTCAGATGTCTTGGCCTCGGGATAGGTACGACGAGCTTATAGAGACACAAATGTATGAGGCTATCGTTAGGGGGTACATGCTAAATTTAGTAGGATGTATTCTCTGCGCGGATAAGTCTCATATGTATATTGACGCTCGGTACATGTGGCTATTCAGTAGCCTTGACGACATCTGCTGGGCTTGGGGGGGGTGCTGCATTGACCATCATATATACAACACTTGGAGTTGCCATTGCCTTTGAGACTAGACAACTTGCTGGTTATTTGAGTCTATTCCAAGTATACTTGAGATTCCTATTTTTAGTTTAGTTCTTACTTAATTGTTACGAATAAAATTTCTTAATCATTATTTGTTATGTCTGCGTTCATTTATCAGTGCTGGATATACAAGAATTTTTCCACCATCTATGATATGAGGGTGCAACATACCCCTAGTAGCGCCCCGCGAAGAAGGAGATGGAAGGTCATGCAGGTACATCTAGGTGGTGTTGTAGAATACATGAGGATGCTTGATGCGCTGACTGTATATGAAGTCATCTGGACACCATACACAAGTCATAGAGTCCACCGTTAGTTTGACGAGTATTCTTTATTTGCTGGTTATATGTGGTGGAAGAACTTAGTTGCTAGACACTTTCCTTAGAGGTGTCTGCGACAATATGGTTATGTCCGGGGCATCCCATGACCAGTTCCGGATGTTCTAGCGCTGCTGGCATTGGCGGGTGGTTTCAGAGTAAAATCACCAGCTTTGCTCGTGCCATTAGAGATAGCGCAATGAGGGTTCAACACGAATCACAGTGTGAGGATGGTTACCTGGAGTGGTACGTTACTATCTCACACCCTCACATCATCCCACCCGTTGAGCATACAGATGATGTTGGGCCTACGATGCTGGGGTACCTGCTGAGGACATGTTGCAGCCACCACCTCCAACTAATGCCAATGACCAACAGCGCCTGCATATGAATACATTTATTATGGATAACATTATGGTTTGGTAAATCCAGATGGTGAGGTTTTATTGGATTATTGTGGGCATCACACATAACACAAATAATGTTTTGGACAAAGGGTTACACGACTTAGACAAACGATTACATAACTTAAAAAAACAATAATAAATAAGAAAAGTTAAACACTACCAGATGATTCTGGACGTTTCAACATCTTAATCATGTCGTCGACAGATCTTTAAATCTTCACATCTAACTCGATCGGCCCCTTAGTTAGCCTACGATGAAATAATCTCCACGTAACCGTCAAATCTTCATCGGTCTTCAACATATTAAGGTTGCATTTCACCCTTCCGTTAATATTAATCCAATCTTCACGAAACTAAATCTTTCTCACTTTTCTGTTATCAGTATCAGGCAACAATTCATTTAATTTGGTTGTCAAGGTGGCGAGAGATGTGGTGCCATTCAAAAGCCGGAACTCTACAGGAGGCGCAACTCTGTTGAAGTACACTTCTTCCTTAATCGAAAACTAAAGAAGATGCATTCTGAGATGTTTTTCTCAACAAAAAGTGACCCTTATTTATACAACTTTGAGTTCATCTTGGACCACACAAAATTGTCGGTACAATCACAATCGTCCAAAACTGTCGCCAAAATCCTAACCGTTTGAAATCTTATAAAATTGAACTACTGGAAATTTCAGTTTAGTTGAAATTTTCGGTATAACATGATAATTTTCAAAAATATCGGTAAAATTACAAACGTCACATAATTTTTTTAAAATTTTGGTATTAGTTCTTACCATAAATTTTGTATGTAAATTTGATTAAAATTTTTAGCTGGACACTTTTGAAATTATGAAATTATGTGAGGGTGCCAGGTACAAAAGAGGGTGTGGCAAGTTAAATGCTCAAATTTTCTTAAAACTGAGCAAAATTGGCCCGCGAACACCGCTACCAACACCAAGAGCTCCTTTGAATGAGTTTTAATTTTAATTTTTTAAAACTATTTTCTAAACCAATTTAAAAAAACGATTTTGAAAAAAATTTAAAAAATATGTTTAATACCTTACTTTTAAAACTATATTAAAGTTGAATTATATTACAAATTTGTACCAAAAAAATACCATTTTTTTTCTCTTCATAATTTTCAAAATTAAAAACAAAAAAAAAAAAACAAAAATCTCTAAAATAGAGAATAGCTTTCAAAACTCTAAAAGGTATATATTTAATTTCCTGCCGTTCAATATTCCCACGTCAAAATGATTAGAATCAAACAAGAGTATGTCCATGTTATTGACCTCATCACCAATTTACCTGCCGGCTTGACGGTTATGTGATTCTTTTTGTCAGCATTCTGTTACAATTATGCATGCATAGTTTACATACTTTGATTCCTCCTTTTATATATAACCATTCATAGGAACATCTTTGTCTCTTAGATCCATTTAGTCTCTAGTTGTGAGGAATAATGCCTCGTGGGTTCCAAATTAGAGCGACTTCAGTTACCATATTTGTCCATTTGTTATTCATAGCAATAACAACACTTGTGTTAGTTTGGTTGTTTCATTTCCGTGATGGCGTTGCTTTCAATT